>VZRF01003390.1:409174-467807 GCA_013396875.1 Vireo altiloquus | reverse complement strand
TTTTTTTGATAAAACATCCTTGGGATCTTACATATGCAATCTATAGGACGTGTTATTTATCTGTAAATACATTGAAGATAGACAAAGCTATGTGGCAACCACAGGGGACAGAGATACTTTTCTCATATAGGTATGACATTTCTCGAGTGACAGCTACAGTTAATGTAATAAGCATTATAATTACTTGTCCTTATGACCTTTTCATCATGAGGCTCTAAGTTCTGGTCAGAAGATGGGCAGTACCATGGTCCTTACGGATCATTCATGGGAAAAGATGGATGGAAATCAGTGTGATTCAGAGTGTTGAGGCTGTTTGTGGCTGTAGGAATTTAGTCTTGATTTTTCAGAAGGATATTGTGTTCCTCATGCAGAGCAGCTGCTGTTACTGATGACTCCTACTGTTTGAACACATGGAACACAGCATCAGTGGGTACACATGATTGTATGTAAGTGTATATAAGGGAAAGAGTAGATTGGGAATAAATTTGGAAATTCCTTTGCCTTCTGAACAGCAATACATTGGCTTCAGAACTAAACCATTCTTTAAGGAGTTGGAAAATGATTCAGTTTCAGCTGGTAGGAGGCTGAAGAGTGGTGAGAAGCAGTTGCAAAGACATATTGTATGCCTCCTAACTCACATTCTTGTTTTCAGTCTTTTATGTTCCTAAATCTACAACAATTTTATTTTAGTATAGTAGGTTTGAGAAAAAAAAACATTGAACATAATACTTTGCTTACTAAACTAATCTTTGCATAATTTCTGTCAGAGATAATTTATTTTTGTTATTCAAATTTACTCTAATGGCTTGTTTGAGGGGGTCTTAACACTCTTGTGCAACATATGCAAGCTGATTTTAATAAAAAGGCTATTGTAGAGTTTATATCTCAACATGAAATTGAGATTTTTACTTGTCATTTATTTATATTAAAACTTTCCTGGATTTTCAAGAGACACCAGTAATTTGCATGCATTACTGCCGACCTGAGAAATTGTTTGTGCACTTAAGTCCATCCTGTTTGTCTTAAAAGTGAAAGAACAGTCTTTGCTGATTCAGGGTGGTAGCTTTTTTGAAGAATGTGTAGTACATCTTTACTGCCTTTCAGCCTAGATGCAGCTACCACAGGCTGCAAATGTTCTTTGTAAAATTCTGTAGGCATGTGGTGAGCTAACCTGCTCTGAATGCCTGTGGCTGTGTTTCTCTTAGCACCCCAGCTGGCACCAGCCATTGCTGGTACAGACACAGCCTACCAGAGCTGCTTTCCTTTAGCCATGTTCCCCTTGGTGCCAACATGCTGTTTCTAGCAGTCCAAGTGGTATTCCCTTCCTTTCAAGAGAGGTCCTTCTGGCCATGATGTCGCCAGGTCACAAGCAAGTTTCAATGGAATTTTTTGTTGTGCAGGTTGCTCAGCGTGCCTCCCATACTCCTCAGGTAATGGCCATATTTTGCTGGTTTTTAACCAAGTAAATTTCATGTTAAACAAGATTATAGCTTAATTAAGATGCAAAGAATTTGATCCAATATTCATTTTGTTAACATTTTTTGTTTCATTTTCCTAGGCTATCAACTTCTATTTGGAAAAATGTAGTTTGAGAGTGTAAACAAAGCAAAGGATTTTGATGAGTCTGTGCCCTAGTAACCAACTAAAAACTCTTATTTTCATTGAGATTGAAACTCTGTTTGAACTCTCCACTAATGCTAAATCCATGGTTATCAAACTGTTCCACAATACTGTGGGAGTGAATAAGGCAACTGGGGTTTTTTTTGAGACATTGCTTGTGATTGCTGGAAAAGAGAGGCATATTAGTAACAACATTCAGAAGATTTATAGCTTGTTTGCTGGTGCATAGGAGAGTAAGTGCAGATTACTGAGGGTTCTTAGTTATGAGGGCTATGAATTAAAGCTGTTATCCTTAATTTATTATTCTCCATGTGCTTCCAGTCTACATTTAGTTAGAGAGAAAACATAGACAGGCAGAGTCGGGAGGAGTAACCTTGAAAGAGTAAGACTTGCTTCATATAATTACCATCTTCATCCTGTCCCTGAAAACAAATACAGATTCTTATACTTATTTAAATACTTGATTGCTATCTTTCCTTAAGAATTGGAGACCCATTCATTAAAACAGGAAAACTGCAGCAGCCCTCTTGCACAATTTCTGTGCCTTAACCACGGGTTTCTGTGGAAAATTTGGAAGACCAGAAAAAGCAACAATGAGCCCTGGAAAGACTAGCAGCATGGTAGAATCCACTTCTTCTATTCTTGCAAGTATTTATATACATTTTTCATAACTGATGCTCCTTGGATCTAGTGCACAGGTCAGACATAATGCACTTCCATGTGCTTTTCTGAAGTTGGATAAGAAGAAAAAACACCAGTTTGATAGATATACTTTTGTTTGTTACATCCTAGTACATTTTTCACACTGATACAGATGTATGTGTTTAAAGAGAGAGAAAATTGTACAGCACCTCTTAGAAGAGGAGAAAAAAAAAGTCTATAATTTCTTTTAGACTCAGTTCAGGGGAACTTTATTATCAGAATACATTGTTTAATGGTCTGCCCTTATAATTAGCAGCACATCAACTTCTCTTCAGTATGTCTTTCATTCTCCAAAATTTTAAACAAGCAGTAGTTCAATAATTTAAAGAAATTGTTTCCTGTGCATCTTCTTTTTTCAGTGTCTTCAAATCAGCTTCTCAACTCCTGTGATGCATGGTGCAAGTTCTGCAGAAAATGAGTAACTTCATCCACATACAGATGTGTAGGGTGGCTGAATTTGCAGGCAATCATGATGTAATTAGGTAACAGAATTGTTACGTTAGAGTCTGTCTAGGCAGATTGAACCTCACCATTTTTTAAATTGTCATTAATGTTCATAAAACGAGGATATAACATTTTATTACCTGGAAATAATTTGTCTTTATTTCCTAGTTATTAATTCTTAAATTTACAGCACAAAAGTAACAGGAAGAGACCTGTTTGAACATTCTAGATTCTTCTGACACATATCTGAGAATGGAACAAATCCCCACCAAAAGCAGCATCCTTGTAAAATGAGAGGAAATCATTGGGTAGATAAAAGAATATTCCAAAAAGCTTATTTTTTATTTGAAGAAGATCCCCAGTGCTGCTATAGCAACTGTTCTAATAATTTGAACCTTGTGATGCACAAAGGAGAGGGGTGGATTTTGGCAGTATTGAGGAACTCATTGAAAAGAGAACCTTAGAGCCATTGCTAATGTATTGCCAAAGGACAGGGTTCATCTCCTGAACTCCAGACAAACAGAACTAAGATTCAGTTCTCATGGATGAATTAAGGATCTTCCAGAGCAATTCACCTAGTATATTTTTTTAGCACAGTGTAGCCACAGAAGTGTTGACATTGCTCCTTGAGTTAGTTGAGATTTTGAAATGAAATTTCTCACCACCACAGTAGTGAAATTTGTTTGGCAACTTGTTAACACATTGAAAAAGAAAAAAAACCTGGGTTTATAATAAAAATGTACTCCTGAGCATCACATACACACCATTTGTCCCTCTATTTGTTGGCTTCCCTTTTTTTTTTCCTCACACCATCTTTCTTTAGCTAATAGTCTGAAAATATTTATGCATGTGCTCATTGTAGGTTTGAAAGTATTCAAGATGTGGCTGCTCAAATGCTTGCAGTAAGTTCCTGTGTTTGCTGAATCTTTGGGGGCTCCAGGTGTGGTGACAGCGAAGTTTTTTTTTTACAGTGTTATGGCTGAATATCTGAAGCTATCTAGATATTTGGCTTCCCCCAAATCTAATAGAAATCAGCTTCCTTAAATACCTTTGAAAATCTGCACTCAGTCACTTGGGGCAGAAACGTTCTTTTCCCAATTTAACAATGGAACAATCTGTCAACTTTTGGTTGTGTTTTAGCAGCAATAGTAAGACTACATGCACTCACTGCTGCTATTTTCATGTGTATAAAACCTTTTTGCCTTTACATTGCTACTAGAGAACTTGTTCTGTCAGAAGAGAGGGTCTGGGAAAACACAGTAGCAGCTTTATATGGAGAGGCAAGGAGGTGATCAAGAAGTTGGAGCCAGGTTCCTAATGGTGGAGCACCGTGGGAGAGCAAGAGGCAGAGGACAGAAGTTCAAGAGAGGTTCAAACTGGATACAAGAAAAAACTTTTTCCCCAAGAGGACAGTAAGGCAGTGGAATAGGTTGCTCAACAAAGCTGTTCTGTCTCTGAAGGATTTCAAGACCTGGTTGGACTAAGTTGTGAGCAACCTGGTCTGCCCTCAGTAGAGATCCTCTGTTTGACTTCCTGAGGTCACTTACAACTGAACCTTGTTATAATCCTATGTGCATACTATTTTAATTACAGCAGTTTTAAAATAACACTACTGAAACAGATAAAAATGGCTACTGCATTCAGATTGTGAATGAATTAGTTTAATCAAGCAGTTCTGTATGAACTACAGAACCAAACTCTTCCTTGGTACTGTAAGTATGTTTCTTTACAGCTTCTGAATCATTGTAGTGATGCCACATCTAACGGCATGCAGGTGCTTGAATATATTTACTGGAAAGACAAGTTGATTTTGTTTTTGCTGTCTAGCTGTTGAGATAAAGAGGTTGGCAATGCCTTCATAAACTATATGAGATGCAAGCTTAGGGTTGCTAGGGTTTTAGCTCTTAATAAATTCTTCAGTTTCTGACAACCAGCAAATTTTTTTGAAAAGCAGAACTTAGTCAATGTCATTTTCAAATGAGACTTCTAACGCCTAAGATGTATTGTACTATAACATTTTTTTCCACATGAGATTTTCTTTAAATCATCTATCGTCGTTAAAGACAGATGTACCTTTATTCCATACTCTAAAGCAGCGTGTCTTTATATTATATCTTGAAAAAAGTCTGCTTCTATCTTTCAATTCGGAAAGTCTCATCAAGATGTGCTTGTTAATGGTCTAGATAAAAATAAAGAAAAAGAGGGAGAGGGAGAGAAGCTACAGTTTTTAAGTTCCTTTTTTTAGAGATTCTGATTTCAACAGCTGCAGAGAGTAATTATTATAAAGACTGTAGTCCCAATTGTTTTGAGTTGATGTTGTAGCCCTACCGTAGCAGATACTCAGCAGATGCAAACTGAAGCACACAACTTGAAACATATGGCAAGATAAAACCTGAAAGCTATGCTAGCTATCTACAATAAAGATTTTGTGAGGGAGAAGAACTTTAAATCAACATAGACTTTTAAGGGAGGACAGCAAAAACGTTTTAGGACAGAAATGATGATGCCTCTCTGTCACTTCTACATCTGTAGCTGAAATCTCTAGAAGAAGAAGTAACTATGTTTTATTCTAATTGAGAGAAGTTAACAGTTTTTTCAAGATTTCCATATTACAATTATAATCTCAAAGTTCAATTATTGCACATTCTATTATTCCACAGTCTTTGTTACTGTATTGGTATTCCAAATAAGGCAGAATAAAATTTCAGACATTACTGACAAGAAAACAGATATTAACTCCAATAGATATTATTAATGAGTAAATCACTGAGAAAATTTCTGCCATTTGGAAGTCATTTAGGTGATTTCCACTGGAGGTATGATGTAAATAATGTAGCACCTGCCTTTTCCCCTGATGGGCAAGTTTAGTTTTAATTTCTCTAGTAGAATACATTAGTTAAGTGCAATTGCCACTCATTTAATTTTGAGCATTCCAGGGTAGAAACAATGATATACATATTAGAAGGTTCATAGAAAGCTTATAAATGTGAATATCTATATCTACATAAATAAAGAACATCTATTTTAGCATTGATGCTTTTGATGCCTTAAATCTGAGGTTATTCCTTTGACCTGTAGATATATACATCCACCATACATGGACATTAAATATATGCACAGGGAGTAAGGGTTTGTTATCTGTTCTGGTCTGCCTACTCTCTTGGTTTTCCACTGTCATCTGCTTCATACTCTGCCCTGCTAGCCATCATTATCACCCTGAGTTTCCATCTTTCACCCTTCTTCCACCCATTTATGTAAAAAAATTTCCCTGAGGTGCCTTGTTGTTTTGAAGCAGATCTGACAAGGAGCAGCAGGCATCCCAGAACTACCTTAACATGTGGATGGCACTTTACTGTAAACTATGCATTTATGTTTTCTTCCTTATATTTTGATGTATTTCTTGTTTTTATAAAATATTTACTTATATAACATCCTGGGAAAAAGGTGCTCCTGAATACAGTACAATATTTTTTCTCTGTTTCAGTACTGTTTGTCTATCACACTGATGCTTCTAGGACTGTATGGGTGTCTAGTGTGTGGTTTGCAGCAACATCTTCCTTTTGCATCTAAGCCTTTAATATCTTATGCTTCTGGTTAATATTAATGGCACATGAATGGGAAAGATCTCATAATGCAATGTACTGTTCCTATCTGTGTATATTAAGTGCCTGAATGCATCTTCTCTTTACTAGAACAGCTTTTCTCCTGTGAGGAAAAAAAATAATTTTGCTATCCACTGACCTGTTATCCATTGCACTTTTCAGAAACTTGCCCTTAAGAGACAGCAGGGTATGGCTGTGTATATCTGAAACACACGTTCACATCTTTGGAGATAAGAAACAGCACACATCATGACGAGCAGACATTTCATATTGGCAAAGAATGATTTTATGTCAGATTGGAAGCTGCTAGATGCTATGAATGACAACGATGGCTCCAGCTATCCCCGGGAAAAATAAAAAAGAAAAAAGGAAATGCATACACACCATGTCAGAAACAGTTACAGCATTCTGAGTATGCCTCTAAATTCATGTGGAAGGCACCCCTCACCTGCTGTTGGGTTGAAAGGTATACCACAGGATAACTGTGGCAGAACAGGATAGTATGTGGAAAGTCTTTACTTAAAATGCCATGGTCCATTACTGCTTCCTTGGTAGACCCTAGACAGGGACTGTGATTTGACTGAAGCCTTATATAATCTTTGATTTAGGCGAAATGTCTGGCTTTTCAGGAATCTATAGTCGAGGATTTGGATGAATCCCTCAGATGTTTTACTAAAACTTTTTTAATCTAAGCAGGAAACAAACAATGCTTCCAAAAATTCCATGATGAATTACAGTGAAATGTTGTTTGCAAATACAGGTAGGAAAAGAGGTGAAGACTCTGCTCTGTGCTTGACTGAATCCAGAGATGCCAGTTTGGATTAAATAAATGTATATGCATTGTCATTATTAGTATTACTTTTGCAACTCTTAGCACATTAATTGTAATAATTTCTAACGTTCCTAGTGGATATATAACTCTACTATATTTACCAAGACATCCTGTTAAGAAGTAACTACTGCACAGTTTTATGGGGGGAATAAATCTTTTAAAACAGATGAAAAAGCAGCTACGGAAAAAAGAATTAATATGGATTTTTTTCTTCATAGTTTGACCCAGATTACCTCATCCATGGAATTTACAGAGTCTGCAATTATCACATCTGACTAAGAGCTCAGTTTAAACTACTGCAGAAGGCTGGAGCAAGCCTTTCGTGAAACCACAGTCCTATGTGTTGCACTTGCTGTGGTTGGGAGTTTACTACATGGTGTTCCAGGGCAGAAAGCTGAATGCAGCACTTCCTATTTTTCATTGCTTGTAATTTGCATCTGCCTTTGAATTTGAGAAGAGAGTCCATGTGTTTCTGGATTGTGCTTTTCTGTGCTCTCTTGCAATTCTGCTTTTGATGTAGCTGCAGTATGAAAGAAAGGCCTTTGGCATAAGGATTAATGTCCCATCCTGCACAATTAAGGTAATGCAGATATCTGGACCTGTTTTTTGTTCTGTAGAACTGGGCACGTAGAGTCCTGGTCACTCAGGCTTAGGGAAGTAATGGTAACTGTGTTTGCCTTTGCAGGGTTGAAAGCAGTATGTCACACTCAGTGAACATATGCACACAGAAAGTGTACAAGAGCAGTGTTCCCTTTCCACTTCCTGAAAGTCTTGCTTTCCTGGTATCTTAGAGAAAAAAAAAATAAAAAGCTTTTAAGAATGAAATCAATGTCTTATTGGAGAGGTAATTTTAAGCAACACATGCATTTTACACATATTTTTAAGTAAGCAAGGTTTTTTTTAATTTACATAAATAGGTAATATCTGTGTTATTTGTGTCCTTGTTTTTGCTCATGGTGAGGACAATGCAGCCTTGTAGCTCAGACCTCATTTTCAGAAAGAAGTTCAGGCATAGTCACATCCAATCTAGTAGTGTAATCAGCATGCTCTGCAATATTGCTAGTTTAGAGGCAGTGAAGTTTATAAATCAGCAAAACTTAGTAGTACAAAGTAATGTATTTTTAAAAGGAAAACACTGTTTAGACGAATAATGATTAGGTGAGATGAAAATGATGTTACTCTTAACAAAACAATTTACTGAAACATTTTGGAAATGGAATTGCCAGCAGGCAATTTATTTTGCTTTGAAATAAGCTTCAAAATTGCCTTCTGCCATTGTGATGGCAGGATGAGGAGGCATGTATACAAAAACAGGACTATATATGCAGATAAATATATGTATATGCACTTACACATCAACACATATCCCTATGTATGCATACATTTGTGAAGAGAGATAATGCTTTCCTTTACAACATTTATGTTCAGCTCTTTAAACCTGATACCTGTTGTAGTAACCACTCTGTCTTGGAATCTAGTGGCAATTGTGCAAGGGAAGCAAGGCTCTTCTTACAAAAATAAAACAAAGTTTTAAAACATGTTAAGACAGTTTGAGTAGTACTGAAGTCAGATTGGCAGAGCCTCTTCCAAGCTCTGTTTCTACATATAGAGCATTTCATGCATATGCAAAAAGCAAACAAATCCTTTTGGTTTGCAAGTTGTACTGCAGGGGCTATTTAAGACTGTAGTCAAGAAATTTGATAAATTCATTATTGAGGTTAGAAGAGCAAAGATGTAGAGTGGAAAGTAGAGGACATGGACCACAAAATCGTGAGAATTTCAGAGGAAAACTGCTAACACTTAGGTTTTCCAGCCTAGAACTTAGGCTCCTATAAGTTCACCATTGCATGCTATTCCCTTTCTTATTTTAGCTACATGCACTTCCTGCACAGCTTTAGTAGTAAAAAACTGAAATCCTTTAATATCAGTTTATCCAGTTTCATATGTTAAGCCCATGGTCTTCAGACATGCTGAATTTAGCACAGACCTGTGACTTGAAAGAAGTTCTGAGTATTTTAGAAAGAAATGAAAACACACATGAAAATGAGCGTATATGCAAAGCCCTGCGAAAAGGTTCCCTCAGTGTACTGAGGATGAGGGGGAAGAGGCCCCTGACAGAGGAGGTGGGGCAATGGGATTGGTTGGGGATGGCAGGGGCATTTGGAAACTGATTTTTCTAGCTGTTGTTGAAACCATTATTCCTGCTTTTCTTCCCAAAGCTGAGATTTAGGTGCTCTCTGAGCATCCCTCAGTGATTTTTGAGTTTGGGTGAGGTATCACGGGGTTTTGTTCATGACCACCTGATCTAACACTTCAGGGGCTTATCTCCACTTGTGGATATCTGAAAATAATATTTCAGAAGCACACAAGTTAGGTGGAATCAGGCTGGCTGAATGTACATTATAGGGAAGAAGAAACATTTTCTGTTGCCTTGCTTGCAGGTATACATCACCCTGAGCAGAGAATGTTGCTCCAGAAAGGCTACACCGCCTCAGGTATTCAGGAGAATCGTTGTAGTTTAAGTGATGTTATTCAAATCCCCTAAAATCTGTATATTTTCCTTATTGCTTGAGATACAGTAGTACATTAGAGAGTTAAAGGCAGAGGTGATGGTCCAAGTGCAGGGTTGTTTGAATGAGAGGTACCAAAGTAGTGGCACCAGTACAAGGAGGAAGACTGCTCTGCCTATCTAGAAGAAAAATCTGTCTTGGCTTATGATCTAACAGATATAGAAGTACCCAAAATCTTTCCACTGTGTTTCCTCCTCCAACACTCAGTTATACAAGATAAGCTACTCCTTGTTAAGAAAAACTACATTAAGATGAGGTAATAGATCATCTTGCAGAATATCTCTGATTATCATGCTGCTTTTATGGCATATAAGCAACTTATCAAAAATACTTGATTTCAGTATCAATCTTTATATCTTCAAAGACTTGGAAAAACATTAAATCTCATAACCCAGCTGGGAGCAGGAAGGATATATGTTATTCTTATAATCTCTTGCTTTTTGAAAATATGAAAGCAAGAAAATATTAAAGCAAGTTGCAACCCTTCTATGTTTGCAGAACAAGGACTTCTGTGGCATGAATCCAGGTGGTACTGCTGATTGTCTTGCCAAGGGCACAAAGGGAATCAATGTCAGAACCAAAATGGGAATGCAGACATTCCAGGTGGTACTTGTAGAAGTATTGCCGTGATATGTTTATTTAGCTCTTCCAGAAGTTTTATATAGGTCAATTCATAGAGAGATATTCAGATATCTTGGGGTCTCAACCTATGCACCTTGCCTGTTCCTGTCTGAACTCCTCACCTTTGTACCCCACTCCATTTAATGCTGAATATTTGTATTTGTGGTTCAAATGCTGCCTACAGAGCCTACAGAGTCTGTCATTCCTGTCAGCACTGGCAGTTCTGTTGCTGTGCTGTGCCACTGCCATATTTCATCCTTTGTCAGCAGCAGCTCAAAGGGGCAGTCCTCCCTATTTCCAGCAGTTAATGCTATCAACATTAGAAGATTAGGTACAAAAACAGGACACCAGGAAAGGATCCCTCTGACACTAACTCCTCTGGAATTTTCCTACCTGACACACACTCATGCTGGTTTCTTGGATTTACCTATACCTGCAGCAGCTCAAGCACTGTTCTGGACTAGAAGATTCCAGAGCCACATTGTAGGGAAGTGGCTGCTTATGGCATAGTTCCCCTGAAATTAGGACATAGATTTTGGTTAGGATGCCCAGGCTGCTCCCTAACAAGTCTGCACAAAGCATCTGTGCAAGCTGAGGGTTCTGCTTGCAGCATTTTAGTGATAGGAACAAATGTACCTCACCAAGACATGACCCTTGGGACAACAGGAATCTGTCAGAACCTCCTAACACAGCTGTTTCTGATGCAGACATCACATTTTGCCACAGAAAGTGAAGTTCTTTATCAGTTCTTAGGCAGCCTACAGTAGCTTTTTGAACTTAGTGGGAAAATCAGAGAGTTCTTCGAAGACATGAGTAATATTGATACAGCACTCAAGGCAATAATTGGGCTCTGTACCAACTTTCTCTTTTATCATGTATTGGAAGAGTGAAACACCCTATATGCTAGACTTTGGAGATATTTCTTGATTTATTTTTCTTCTATTGTTTTATCAATATTTTTAGCGTGGCTTTTTGTCAAAGTATGGAATAGATCCTCATCTTTCAATTTTTTCCATAGGTGTCTGGCCTAAAGTAGGAATAATGCTGGGCTGAGAGACATTTCTGGTAAATCCTATTGCTTTTAAAAAAAACTAGTCATCTACTGCCAGCACAGAACAAATACTAAGAAGAGGTGGAGCGGATTTGCAATATAAGAAGTCTTTCTTAAACCATCCAATTAGAAGTTTTTGTTATAAGATAATATTTATATTATAATTAAGCCTACATGTTATCTTGACAAAAGGGATTTAATGTAAATATTTTTTGTCAGCGAGGGAATGGCTTCACTGCATAATGTACAAAGCACACAGAAATCTGAGCTACTTTTAAACTCTCTTGACTGGGTAGATGCCTGTACTACCACAGTTGGATTGCTTCAATATTGATTCACATATCTCTACAGTATATAGGATTATTCTGTAATGCCCCTGAGTTATAGACTGCATGCATGGACACCCCATACCAGATGTATTTCCTGTATTGTAATAGTTTTCCCATCTGGTCACAAAGGTTCTTGAGCAGATTTTGATTTTTTTCCCCCAAATAATGACCAAAATTGTAGTGTGACTCAGGAAATTGATACCAGACGAGTTTCATCAAAATACTTGGGAGTTTTGCCATGAGCATCAGTGGAGCTGGAATTCCATCCACTGCACTTTTTAGTAAAGATTCTTGGATAAAATGCAGGGGTAAGCATGGGCATGTCCAGTGGGAATGCTGAGCAAATCATGCTTCTCAGAAATAAGAGAATAAATCTTCATAGTCCTCTCAGAGAGCACACATCTCGCTTCCTTCTAGGAGGCTAGTAGAAAGGTCTTTGGCCCCAGGTTACAAACAGATCCTAAAAACCCCAAGTTACAAACCAGATCCTAACAGTCTTACCCTGAGCCAGCCAAAGAGATCATCCTCATTATTAAATTGCCTCCCTTGAAGTAATTTTGAGGATTAATAGAAAAAATTGAATATTTTTTCACAGATAAAATGATGTCAAGTATCAAATCTCTGTCAATGTTGAATGCTTTATTCAACATTGCAGCTACTCTGGGTACATGTTTGAGTATCAGCTTTAATTCTAAATAAAAGTTTGTATTTTGCATGGTTTTCATGTTTTACTTTGCAAATATCATCTAATGGCCTTTTTTAAATGGCAAGGCCAAAGCATGAAATGTTTCTCTTGTAGTGAAGCCCTTGTAGGGCTCTTAAGGCTTACAGAGTCCTTTTTAGTGGCGTTTCTGCAGCTCTGCACATTTTCTGGTGCTTAACTCACTTTTTGAAATCTGAAGAGATAACAATGAATAACATAAAAGGAGAAAGAGAAACAGGCTGGAGAAATTCTTCAAAGCACAACTCTAAACAAAAGAAATATGGGGCCCTTGTCCTGTCCACTTCACATTCCTGTTGTAACGATTTCAGTTCCTTCTGGTTTCCTTATCTCAGAAAAGAGATAGCATTGCTTGCTTACCACACACAAGGGCTGCGGGAAGTAATTGATTTAGACATACAGGCTGCTTTTGAAAGCCTGGAACATTATTAATATGAACCACTGCCTGCCAAAGACATGACCATCTAACCACTGCACCCTCCGTGATTGAGCTTTATGGAATCACTGCAATTACTCCCAACCTGCAAGGATTAAAGAGGCCGAGCAGAGCTTTCTATTCAGCAAATTCATTTTCTGCTTTGTCCCCAAACTATATCCCTCTTCTTGGTTTTGCTCATCAGCATTCAGCTTCTAGCCAAGGAGCCTGTGGGATCTGCCTGGCTGGCCCAGGGTGAGACTTTAAGGGGCTTCCCAGGTATTTTGTATCCGTTTTTAACTTACCTGGGGCCAAGGACCTTTCTGCTAGCCGCATTGGCAGAGCAGGAATTCACACTGCTATTTTTGATGTCCGTAGAGCAGTTGCATGTCCCTGGGGCTCCTGCAGACGTTTATCCACCTTAGGCTTCCTTCCACAAACCACTGTTGGAGCAGCACTTTGGAAATGGCAGCTGGCCGTGGCAGGCGCCGTTCACTGTGCTGTGGTCGCGACTGTTGCTTCATGCTTGTAAGTAGCACTGAGGGGTTTTTTTTCCTAATTGCTTCCAGCTCACCCCTACACCCAAGAAAATATTTCTGTGCCTTGTTGATCCTCTGGATTGTGCAGATATTGTGCCATTGGCTTTAGTACCACATTTTCTGTGCCTTCGAGCTATTTTAGTATTTTTTGCTCCTCTCTTTCCTTCTGCTTCAAAGCTTTGCTGTTATGCTTTGCTGGACAAGTCACATTCCAGAAAGAGATAGAGTAAGAAATAAGTTGCTGGCAGAGATGCTTTCTTTTATATAAAATAAGTATAGCAAGGCAGCATGTTGCTTTAGCTTTCAAATCTACATTTACTGTTAGCAGTAGTTAAAATAGTTTGAGACGGACTATTTCAAATATTTATGTGAATGAATAAAAATATTTTGTAGGAAAAAGCAATTTAATCAATGTTCTGATGAAAAACACATTTTGTGCTTTTTCTTTGAGAATATTTTTGCTGTATTTTGTCTTAATGTTAACGTTTTGATTCTGCATTGTTTTATTCACACTTCTACATTATTGTGAGTGTGTGTATTTAATAAATATTTGAATAAATTAAGCATTTTGGTAAGCTTGTGCTACTGTATGTATTCCATTAATGTATGATTCATCTTTTATAATTTTTTTTTGGTTGGAGGAAAAAAGCCCAAATTGTTATTCCTCAGTCTGAAGGTACAACAGGAGAAGGAACCATGGCGCATTTTCTCATGGACTAGAAGTGCACCAGCACATCCTGACACACAGCTCTTGGAGAGTATTTTAGGTTTACCTCATTCTATTGAAGTCTCCATAAAACTCCTTCCCCTTTCTCCACTTACCAAGATTTTACAATTGCAAATGAGCACAATATTGTAGGGAAGTATAGCAATACAAAAGCATGACAATATTTTATCTAATACTGAGGTGACTTGGGGATAGACTGATGCAGCTTGGCCATCTCTAGTCTAGTGCTTTCATACTCTGTGATGTTTAAGCTCTGATAATTTATATTTTCTTCCCGTGGAGAAAACAGGAGGTGTTTTTGGGATTCCGTCATACTCTGGTGTAGTCCACAGTTTTATGTTTTTACCTGAAGCTCTTTATTTTCACCCAGTAAAGGCTGGAAAATGGACTTTGAAATGATGAAACAGAGTCTGAGCTTTTCTGGGGAAAATATTTCCATCCTTTTTTATTCTTGTATATATAATATTAAAACTCACACAAAAATCAGAAGGAATAGGAATCAGGAAATAATCTTCCAGTAAAATTCTTGCTTTTCTAATTGCCAGCACATGTTTTGGTATGTGAGAAGATGTGAAATATTGTGATGAACTTCAGTTTTACTTTATTGCCCAAAAGGCCATCTTAGTCTAGCCCCTTATACAGATCTGGATGAGTTTAATCAGAGCTAAATTTTGCAATGTGTTAACTCAACAGGCACACTTCTATTCTGTCACTCTAAACATGAACTGCCTTAATTTAAATTTCCATGCATAAAAATCAATTATCTTCAATTTTGTCTGCAATTCCACATAACAATTCAATCTTTTTCAGAAGAATTTCGGGTATTTTATTCAAAATCAAATTATCCGGGTGGATTTTTTAATAGGAAGGAAGGGATGGAAGTGTGAGTTTTTAACTCTCCACGGAGTTATAGGAAGAACTCAGACATTTTGCAATCAAGATATTATGTTGAAATATTGCAGAGTCTTTCACTATTTTGGCAAGACCTTTATTAAAATGTGCAGTGGCTTTTAAACTCTACTTAGATATTTGACTGGATTTCAATGTATCAATTCACTTGGAGCTTTTAACAAAATGTTAGGAAATTTGTGTTACTATTCTCTATATGTTTAGGAATTTTTAATTAAATATTTCTTCAAATTACTTCTTTGACATTGTTAACACAGTTCTTGTTCTGTGAATAAGATAAATAAAAGGTAGTATTATTATATTGCTTGCTTACATTTTATTGCAAGTAAATGCTTTGTAGCTTCTAATTTCAATCCTTGGTGTCTAGAAAGAACATCTAAGTCTGATACATATGTACAATAAATTTTTGGGGATGTCTGCTATATTGAAATACTGCATGTAGCCTTTGAATTCTTTTGAAAATGAAGATGCAAATTTTTTAGGCATTTTGCCTAGGAGTTCAGGATCTGATAATTGTTTTTAATTGTTATTGTTTGTGTATTTTGTAATAAGAAATTAAATATAGCAGCTTTCACTAGGGAATTTAGAAATGCTTCGAGAACTCTTAGTTCTATTCACATTGTTTGCTGGAAGTTAATATCTCTTTTTTAACAGAGGGACTGCAAGTAGCAGAAGAAAATATAGTGGTAGATGCTGCTTCCAAATATTTTTTTTCAGGTGCTGTAATCCCTAAATATTCCTTCTCCCCCAGCAGTTTTCAGTTCAGACCACAAAGGGGTTTGGCACATGACGTTGGTGACTGTGGCCGTGCCCACTCGTGCAGGCAGCAGGAGCCACCTGAGAGGCTGATTTCACTGCTGCTGCGGCCGCTGTGACCCAAACCAGGGCACTGAGGGCCAGGGGCCAGGCTCTGTGTGTGCCCAAGGTGCTGGAGGCTCAGCTGCCCAGTGTGCATGAGGGCTTGTGGGGCTCAGACTGTAAATCACAGGCATCTCTCTCTGCACTTTGCTTCCCCTCCTGGATCTGTGGGCTGAACAGAGGTCAGGTGTTCTTAAACTCATAAAGGAGCTCTTGAGGGAGAAATTACTTGACCAACCCTGTGATGAATGGCTGAAGAGAAATCAAGAAAAGCTGAGCTTCAGCTTGGCATCCAGTACAAACACAAATGTACATTCTGTGCCAGACATCTGTGTTTGTTTCAAGAAAAGCCCTAGGAAAGAGGCTCTGGCCTTTCTCCACCTGGAAGTTATGAAAAAGGCGTGAGAGCTCAGTTTGCTTTTTCCTTAGTGCATGCTGTGTTATGTCCTAGGATACTGGAAGCTCTTAAAAGTGGAGCAGTGTATTTCCATTCAGACTCTGAGCTTGACTGATCACCAGGTGCACTGTGTGGTATCCCAAAGTGTGCCCTGCCCTTCTGGCTGGACATACACAGGGCATGCCCTCATGGCAATGCACTTCAGAATAATTACATATTGTAACAACAACAATTTTACGGTGTTCTCAAGAAATATGTAATGCTCTCAGTATATCCAATTAAAAGCTCTCAAGGAATTCTAGAATTCCTTTAAAAATCTACAGTCTTTTGATGTGACACACTGTGTTCCATATTCGTTGGAATACAGGTAAATATTTGCTTCCAATCGCTTTGTCCTTTGTTCTTCTCTTCAGGATGAATGTCATCTTCTTCTCCTTGTATAAAGAACTCTGAGTTTATTGCTTTGTTTGTTTTCTTGCTTGTTTTACGTTTAAAAAAACAGATCTTGCCTATTCTGAAGGACTTTTTGATTGCATGAGAACACAATAAAACTCCCGTCACAGGTCATAGGATGTTCACTTTGAAGCATACTGGCTTTTGTTTTTCGCCAGACTCTTATAAAGAAGTAGAAGAAAAATTGCCTTTGATAAAGCATTCCTTTCTTCAATTATCTCTTGTAGGAATTCCCAGTTCACATCCCTTTACCATCCAAATGATTGTTCTACTAGGAAGGTTTCAAGCTCATCTTTTTGCCTTTGTTAAATCTCATTTTAATTCTCATTGATATGAATGGAACCTTGAGACCTGGCTCATGTTTTGGCAGTCTGAGATGTTACAATGCCTCAGGACAAATCATATACAGAAAATACTGTAAAAAAATATTTATTTAACCACTTTTAGAGCATCTGTAACAGTTTGCTTAATCTTGAACACGCAGAACCTAAAGTATAAATGTACCTACATTAATCAGGTTGCTAGGAGAGCAGCAAGATTATGATCAAACAATAACTGCCCTCATGAAAGAAAGAACCAACCTGGTGTATGAAAAAAATGGTGAGACAGAGACAGGAGGAAACAAAGAAGATGGTATCCCTAGGTTTTGGTGGTTTTGAGTTTTTTGATTTTGTTTTGGTTTGTTGTTAGTGATGGTGTTTTGTTTGTTTGTTTGGTTGGTTGGTTGTTTTGTTGGTTTTTATATGGCACCTCAGTAGTTTCTGCTTAGCTCTACCAGAAATGATAAATTTGAATAGTGAGGATTCCCCAGATTCTGGCTGGGCTCTTGCAGCCCCCCAGACGACTTCCAAATCAGGTTCTAAGCTTCTCTGACAAGACAGCTTAGCAATAGAAACAAAGCTGTAGTTGAGTGAGCCTTATTTTCCAGTTTTAATGTATCCTGTGTAAAACCATCAACCTATTTCCCCAAACATTCTCAATAAAATGAAAAGCGGAATTTTTCAGAAATCATTACACCAGCCCAGATCCTGCTGAGTTTATGTGTTTGGTTTGTCACATAAGAAATCAATAGCAATACTACAGTCATGGGACTACACAATGTATAAATGTGTGCATTTGTTTTCTGAAATGAAATATTAAAAACAGGATAGCGGAGAGTGAGATGAAACACGTTGGTGAGTAATGGGACTGCACTAGAGTTTCATAAAATAGTAACATGTTTCGATGGACATTTCCAATGTTAATTTGGAGGGAAGTTAGATGAGCGAGTTCAAATGAGTTTGCAATACTGAAGAAAATACTGTACTCAGTGTGGAATTACACATCTGCCTCCAGGAAGCTGCTGCAGTATGAGTCTTTGGTATGAAAGTACTAACTTTGGCAGAGAATTCTAAAGGCCGGTCCAGGATGGCCATAACCATGCTCGTGGATGTTTTGTATGTCTCCATGTAAAGCAGTGTCCAAGATTTCAGTCATCTCAGAGTAAACATGTAATATTTCTCTACTATATCCAATAATAACTGTAAAGCAGTGCAAAACAAGTGGATGCAGCTTCAGAGTGTTTTATTTGAATGAAAGCTGACATTTCTTGGAAAAAAATAAGGTTTTATCCTAAACAAAATTATTATTAGAAATAGTTATGTCAGAAAAATTACCTTTGCCGACACAGGGGCAAGTCTATATATTTTAGTAATAAGTTGAAATTCTGTCAGAAAGCATATTTGGGTAATGGTTTTTAGGGGGTTACATGACAGTAGTTATTTCATTATTCATCTTCAATATTAACAATTTATTAAACTGTAATAAAAGTACTCAGCTTCATCCATTGAAGACTGCAAGTTAGGTCTGTATAATTTTATCCTTAAACACGTATTAAAGGTGCAGAGTTAGAAGAATGTGAAAAAGAAAAGAAACTTAGGATGATATTTCTTAGAATCTAATAATGACGAAAGAAGACTATTCATTAGACAGTAATTAATTTTATCTTCATTCTGATTCATTAAAGGTGCCTAACTGGTCTTTATATTATGCTTGATTTTGTGGTAAAATGAATGAATATGTGTATGTTGGAGAATAATTGGTCTTTCCATGCTATTGTTAGAACAAAACTGTTGAGTCGATTTTTTTTTTTTTTTAATGTGAGTAATAGGGCCTAACTTCTCTGTAGCAATTTGGAGGGGGAAATTTGGGGCGGTAATTTCATTCCTTCACAAAAGAATTTTTTAGCTTTACCTGAATTTTGCAGCTGGTGACCACAGCATGCAGAAGGAAAGTGATACACCTTAAGGATGACATTAGAATGGGGGAAATAGGGCAAAAATCACCGGGGTCTCAGCCCATTGCACTGTCCTTTAGATCAGAAAAGAGACACAACTTGAGGGTCAGTCTTTTGTCAAAAATACTGTGCACTGGAAAAACTGAGTTATTTGTCATGGTGAAAATCTCCAAAGCTGGCTTTTTTGAACAAAAGCTAAAAATCTGCCGTGTTATAAAGTCCCTTTTGTAGCAAGTAGCCAAAATTTTGTGGCTGCTTTTGCTTTTATTTTATGAGACTGTGTAGCAATGAGGAATTCAAAAACTGAAATTAATTAATATCTATTCCTGGAATTAGTGTAACAATTACCTCACAAGGGCATAGACCAGGGCAGGGATAAGCCAGGAAGGCTAACAGTGCTCAATATCAAAACTTCTTTGTGCTCATGCCCAGGATCTTGCCACAACCTGTGGTACATCTGCTCCTCAGTAGGAAAAGGGAGGAAAAACACCCCTGTCACTTCTTAAAGTCCTGCGGCTAGGAAAATCAAACACGTTTCATTTCCATCTCCATTAAGCTATGTTGAAAAATCAGACTATTAGCCATATTTGAAGAGGATTAGTAATTAACTAGGTGGCCTAATTATCAGAAATCCTTTGTCCTCCTAGAAGAAAACAACCAGAAACCTATTTCCACATATTATTCAAAATAAAAATACTTCACAATGGCAGATTTTATTGCTTGGCCAATGGTTTGCAAATGAATCATAGAATACAATGCATTGCTGTTTGAAGCTGCATTTGGTGGCTTTTAATAAAATCACACTATTTATGCATCAGATGGAACATAATCTGTTTATTTACTTTTTCCTGTGCAAAGCGTCACTTTAATGCCCGTCTGATGAGACTGGCAGAGGCTGACAGAGACACAGTTGCATCATAAGAGTAAAGGTGCCAAAAGGGAGGTTTGGCTCTCTCAGATCTCCAGCTCTTCAATCCCTTTTATGCCAGCAGGCAACATTTATTAAATACTCTGAAAACCAATTCAGCCCATTTAAATAACACTGGCAGCATAAAGTTGCATGTGATGAGCAGAGAGAGCTGCAGGTCTGGGATAGGTTACAGGAGTCCTTCAGGCTGATTCCCAAGCTGACTGTAGGTCAGTGCACATCTTAGCCATGCCTGCCTGAATGGGCACAGGCAGAGCAGAGCTTGTGTTCCTTTGCATTGTCCGGATCAAAGCCAGCTCTGGTTCAGAGCTTGTGGAGATTTCCTGCCAGGCTATGTGAGGCTGAAGGGCAGAGCTGCTCACTTTATTGTGGGGGTGCTCCAGGGTAGCTGTGGGGGGTGTGGGGTTCTCTGGATAGCACCTTTACTTACCATGGTGCACAGATTATCCTCCTGTGGTGGAGCTGATGGGGCTTTGTACATGCTGGAGCTCTGGCAGCCACTCAGTGCTTTTGTATTGATGGGCAGAATCATGCTGGAAATATTTCTCAAGGGCTCGGAAGAGAAATGGCTCTCTGTGTTTCATGTCCTTTAAAACTGTTGCTTTTCACTTTTCAGGATGAAAATGCACCTTGGTGCTGCTCTTAAGGGCATCATTAATCAGGTCTGACTGAATGTTCATCAGTTTAGTAGATTTATGTGTATTTATTGTCATTGTAACATTTCATGTGCAGTTACATCCATTACGTGGAGTCTGCAAACCTAGGCAGATGCAGATTCAAGGCTTGTCAGGTGTATTTTTTCTTTGCTGAGTCAGGGGCAGATTTTACACAGCCAAGTCAAAGAGTCTGGGCTGGTGTTATGAATTCAGATATATTTAATATTGATAGTGTGAATAACAGGTGAGAGCACAAACTGAGCTAAGAATCTGTTTCTGCTCAGCATTGTGTGACTTCATAGTAAGAGGAGTTTTACAGTCTAAACAGGTATCTAGAGGCAAAGATTTGTTTGGGAAAATGTTCAGAATTACAAAGTGATGTGTGCAAGATAGCACAGCAGATTGGATGCAGATCTTGGCTTGAACTCGTAACTCCTGCTTTCTGGGACTCTTCCCTTGTTTCTCTCTAGCTCTCCTGCCAATATAGAGATATTATCCATACATGGACACACAAATGCCACAGCTGACTGCAGAGCAAGATCTTCAGCTCATTAAAAAATCAATGCTTTTTCATTATGCCAATAGGGCTATACTGCTTTACCATGTATGAGGACTTGACACCATGTTTATGTTAAAGTTTTCTAGTATTTTTGAGATTCAGAGCTCAAGACTTCCAAAATTTCCTTCCTAATTTAGGCATTAAATCTATATGTAGGCTGAGAAGTGTATGACCTGTTTTTTGATGAGTGATTCCAGGGTAAGCAGTGGTTGCCTGAATCCTTCATAGCTCAAATCACTCACATCACTGCCTACATATGCCTACTAACTTCAGGCCACCAAATCTGAAAACTTTGTCTCCAGTATTGCTTTTGGCTGCTGGAGATTTCAGTGCACACAAGCATTCCCATTGCCTTTGTTCAGTTCAGCCATCTATCCTTCTGAGCCTTCTTTGTTATGGTGTGTGTAGCTCTTGCATTAGTTTGGTCTTGTGTAAACAGATAACCTGTGCAAAATTTTGCTTAGTCTTTCCATAGGTTCAGAATAGAAATGGATTACATTCTATATATCTTGGTACCGTTGTTAACTTAAATGGTACAGGAGGAATCACCTATAAAAGTAAATTGGCAAAAATGCCCTTATTGGATTAAAGATGACGTCCTGGGTTGGTTCTTCTCAAGTGGGCTTATTTCTAAAATAGGTGTATTTCTGAGGGTACTTGCTTTCATCTTGGTTGCCAACATCCCTTATTTTTCAACAGTACTTTGAAATGGCCTCACAAGGTTACACAATAACTTTTACAATGAGATCTGGAGACTGGAGGAACATGTCAGGCCGGTATTTCACTTACATCTAGATGCACTGTGTGACATATTAACACTGCAGACACATCTGCTATTCCTAAGGGGCCGGGGAAGCTTCAGTCTCGGGCAGATGCAATACCTGGGGTTGACAGAGCAGACAAAGAATCACTGCAAGTTACTATAGCAAGTGAGAGATGAATGCAGGGGAATTGAACAGGGCTTAATGTGATGCTGCATGATGTGCAAAGCAACAAAGCATGTGGCTGTGTTTTGTGACTTAGAAATAAGGTATAGACAGTGATTCACTAAATACATATTCTGAATATAAAGGAGTTACTGTTTATGGCTTAACTTCTGTCACTCTCCCAATAGCTTGAAATCTGGTTCACAGTGACTGTACCTCCATAAGTACTTCCATAATTCTACTGAGCTTGATCTCATCTACAGGACCAAAAGGGTAATTAAAAATACGAGCAGTGCCTAGACAAGTCATAGTTTTATCTAGAACTTCTGAAACACTAAATCCACATAATCTGCAATATTCTGTGGGGTTTTCCATTTGCTTAATTTTAAAACTCCTAAACAATTGTTACATGCAGCTGACAGACATGGTAAGTTTTGAACTCTGCAAACAACTTTGGATGCCCATCTTTTATAGTCATGCAAGTATTTAGTGTCACCTGCATTATGTTCTAAATAAAGAACTTGCTTCTCTTTTTTGAAAACCTCTTTAGGGTTTTCAGTTCAGTTTGAAATGTAAGTTAACTGAGGTGTAGACTAATCTTTCCGTCCTCTGCCTGTGTCATGGTGTCAAGTACCCTCAATAACCAATATAATAAGAATCTTTACTCCCTTGTTCTCCTCCTTCTTGTTCTTATGTAAAACTCTAATTTTTTACCCTAAGATTGCAATTTGATTTGACTATTTACTTTCTTCGTGCTGATCATTATCTTCCTACTGTGCTCTGTCTTCATACATATTTTGCTTCAAAGCTGCCTAGAGTTGAATTACAAATGTAAGACCAGTTAAGAACGGCCAGGTAGTGCTTTATCACATACAGCAAATTGAGTTGTTCATTCCAGTGGTTTTGGTGGCCACCAGTTTGGCATTTCTGTATTTGGAAACCATTTCTCACTAACGAGTGAACACTGGAGTGTCTGTAGGCAAAAATACTTGCCTGAAATAGCAGATTGCTCTGAGCAGTCCTGTGGTGATGACCTTCTGAAAGGTTTTCCCATACCAGAGCACTGCAAAATCAGGCCAGCTGCAGCTTTAAATGAAGCTGAAGATGGGTGGTTGATAGGCTGGGGCAGCACCTGTTCTTGGAGGTGAACACAAGGCTTCTTCTCCCTGTTCCCTAGATACCAAAAAGAGCACCAGAAGCAAATCTGCAGAGCAGTAACACTGAGTCTCTGACCTAGTTCTGTCTTCATATCTTCCTTCCAACATCTTGGGAATTATGGCTTTGTCTTGACCCAGACACTCATTCTTTTGATGCGGCTTTCCTTATACTGCATAGAAGCCCCAAGTTATAGGAGAAAACTTTTTAAAGCTCCTCAAAACTCAAGAACATAAAAATTGCAGCTATTTTAAGTGTAATGAGGTTGTAAATCTTTTGGTCTTTGGAAATCTCCTCTCTAATATTTAAGTTCAGTTGAACTATAGTAACAGAGTCTTGTGCCTTTGACAGTTTGCTTTTAAAGTTCACCCACCCCTGAGAATTTTCTTACAGGAGCAGTCCAAATCAATGAGTGTGTCAGCAGGGCTTCGTGGGAGGAAGAACTTTCTTTGGGTGCTGTCACATCTGTTATGACTTCCTGCAACCGAAATGCCTTCTATGTTGGTATTTTCTAGGGGTGTTATTCTTTCTTCAGAGGTGAAAGCCTCAGAGGCTCCATTCTTACTAATGGTCCAGGGCCTTTTTTCTGTCTCCTAGTCCACACGACATAGCACATGAAATAATTCTGTATCTCTGGATGCAATAAATTAGGCAATATTAGCAGGGCTGCAGCTGTGCTGCTTCTGCACGTACCTTATCTGCACTTAATTATGGATTAGTTTTTGATTTTGATATGTGCCAGTCTGACACTGGCAAAATATGGGTGGTTTCTAAGTTATGCAAAGTATGAAAATTTTGGTAGAAAATGAGAGAAAGCAAGGAATTGGGGTTGGTTTTAAGATCAGCCATCGGAAGGCAACAGGGTAACATATAATTTCCTAAATTATATTGATTCAGCTTCCTGAAAATAAGTCAAGAAAGGGATATTTTTCACATTTCATTTAAATTATAGGAAGACCCTCTAAATTAATTTATTGGTAGCCAGGTAAAGTTTAATTACACTACGAAAAGAGAAGGTGGCATCTTTCTCAGTACAGCTCCTCTGTGGATAACTTTCAGAAAGAGGTTCAGAACATCATTAAATTATAAACTCTAGAGACTGAATTGGCTCCGTGACCATTTATAATCCAATTAAGAGGAAATAAATAAACAAACACACAAACAAATCCCAAGACCCATCCAAATTGTCAACACAGACAAAAAAATGCATTAAATTTTAACTCCCATAAAGTTTTCTTTAATGAAAAGGGTGCACTAAAGTAAATGCCCCAAAATTGCTGCTGTTAGCAAACTGTAGGTATTAGCATATTTAGGATTTGTAATTTTTTTCTGAAGCCTCTGATAGTCCCCAATATCTTTCCAATCAACTCCCTGTTATTGTTCTCCTGGATTTTTGCAGAACACAAACAAGAAAATGAAAAGCATTGAGCTATTTCATCATATGCAGCAGGATTTAAAGCTGCTTTGGAGAAATTGCACCTCATTATCTGGAAATACAGCTACCCAGACTGAAAACAGCCCAAGATGATAGAATGCAGCAACTTGTCTATTTAGAAACACAGGCAACTCTATTTCCCTAGTGCTCTGTTCTCCATTGGTTCCCCACTGAATACAGAATGAACTTAAAATTTCTGCCTTATGCTCAAAAGCCTACAGAGGATTTGCCTTTTTTTTTTTTTCCTTAGCTGTAATAGGGACCCACTATATTAATTTGCAAAGTTGTGTGTGAACAGTTCCAACCCTGGCACCACTGAGGAAACAAAACAAGAGGACTAGATTGAGTGATAATTTTTGGGCAAATTCACAAAAGAACTGGGAATGGATCCAAGTCTGTGACATTCACACTAGTTTCATAGCAGCCAAATCACACTGGCTGCCAAAGCTACTCAAGTAAGCACATCTTTCTTTACAAACATCGTCTTTTATAAGAATTTCTGTCATAATAGTGAAGTTTCTCGTCTCAGAACGTGAAATGGGATACTCTTTTATGTCACTTGCAAAACTTACTTTAGCAAGCAATTAGAATGTCAGCCCATGGAGATCTGTTGGACACGTTTGTTCCTTTGATTTAGCTTTCCAACAGCATCACATCTTTCCAAAGCTCAAAACTAAGAAGTAGAAGAAAGAAGAAAAGATGCAGGGGAAATCTTTATTTCCTTAAAAGTCATCCAGCATCTGGACAGTGCAGGGCTGAAGGTAATAAGCACAACTAGGTTAATAGAAAGGAACATGATGGACAAAATTTTGTTAAATATTAGTTTTTTGTTCCTACAATGTCTCTTTTGGTCATCTTGAAACTCTTTCACATTCCATCTTCTCCAGATTGAAACTTCAACCTGAAAAGATTCCTGTTCACCTCTTGGTTTTGTGTTCATACTTGCTGGGTGCATCCATATCTCACCTGCATGCCCATGTAGGCTGATGACTGCTCAGGGACCTCCTTTTGCACAAAGGTTCCCAGCTGAATGGGTTTGTACACAAACTTGTTTTGCAGCTGTGCTTCAAGGAGGCCTGGGAGATCAGCCTCTTAGTTGCCATAAATTTGGACATCAAAACTTTACTGAACAGGCCCCGAGTGTAGTTCCTATGTGCCTGGGACAGCACACACAACCCCAATCCTGAGAAGCAGCCTTCAGCATCGTTGTAGGGGCTGCCTCTATCTTAGTGAGTGCAGAAAAGCATAAATATTTGTCTTCTGTAAACTACATTAAGGAGGTAAAAGCTTACCTTAATTATGAATGAAGTGCAGCATTTACACAACTAGGCAGAGTTACTTTTAACAGGGTATATATTTAAATGTGTCTTTCTTTGAAACTTCAAGCTCATTGCTACTTATCTTTTTTTATTAAGCAGCAACCTGTGTTGGCTAGGTGTGCTGATGAACTTGTACTTCAAAAGAACTGTGATTATAATCCATATTGTTATGAATAAAACCCACAAAGCTTGGATCACATGAATATGTAACTGTATTATAACAGACCTGCAAAGAGGTTTGCAGGATTGTAGATAGAAGATGAAGTAATTAATTAAGGAATTACATCCACAAGGTGAAAAGTCCCGAAAGATAAGCATGCCAAAAGCTATTTTAGGGAAAGAATCTAGGGTTTCTACACCTGAATAATTTTATGTAAATCTTCAGTGGCAGTGCTCGTGTGTGTGTGGCTGTATTTTTCCTCTTACACAAGTGCTCTCAGTTCTGGAGTCTCCAACTCTTTGTAGCCTCATACACATCAAGTCAATGAGCCTAAAGGTTACAAGAGAGGACCTTCCAGCTGGGGAAGGTCAGGGTGACTGTTTGATCAGGAAAAGAAGCACTGAAGGTAGGATAAGAGAGTGTAGCACACAAAGCTGGCTAATGCTGAGGAAGCTCATCTCTTTCCTGAGCTCTGCTTAAAGACCCCTTTAACTCACTAAAGCAGTTTACATAAAAAATCTAACCCAAGGTCACAGAGAGTACCAGACTGTGACTTTCTGGACTTGCGAAATAACAGGTTATCATATTTTAATGTCAATTTGACACAGGTTGCTCCCATTCCGTGCTATGCTTTCCATTCTTCAGTTGTGAGGAAAAAGAGATTCAAAAATATTTATTTAGTATGTAGGTGTCCTCTCTTCCTAGATGTTATTTTGAAACATGCTGTTTGTACTTTTCGCATGATTAAATGCTTGGCTTAAGGTACCCAAAATATCCTGTAATCTGCACACACACACAGATTGTTATCTCATGTAATACATATAGAATTGTTCTTATTATTGTTTCCATTTATTTTTAATATCTTCCATTGTGTTGCTATGAAAGATCCAGATTTTTACTAACACTCATGTGCTTAGTGTATTTATTTTTGAAATGTGTGGGTTTGTTTATTTATTTTGATTTTTAGATGGAAAACAGTTTTCTTTTAGTTTGATGATCTCCCTATTATATTCAACATGTGTCTTTCCACTCTTCTTTCTCAGTAGATAATACCTTTTAGTCACCAAATTAGATTTATTCTACATACTCCTCTATTTTAAATGACATTAATAGTGACTGTAGTTTGTTTTAGATAATAAGCAGGTTGACAGGATGATTTTTAGAGAATTTTTGCCATTTGTAAAACAAACAAGTAAGTAAATAAATAAAAATAAAAAAAATATAAACAGGAGCAATTTCCTGTTTTCCTTTCAGTAATTTCTGGTGAGCTGAAATATCTTATGCTTTCTTATTTATTTCAGTGAGGGCTTCTGCTTGTTTTGGAAATAGGTTTCTTCTGATTCTGAGATGGAAGAAATAAGAGAAGAGAGGCAGTGTATCTTGCTTAAATGAAAGAACAAACAGTAGTAACCAAGCATTCCAATACTAGAAAGCAGAAAAAAATACATTTGCAATTCTTAAAATTACATCTTTTGAAGACTGGGGACATTAAAAAAATTTCCTGTCTTAAGCACAGCTTGTATCAGATGTGTTTGGAGCACAGCTGCTGTTCAAAGTCTTTTATGTTTGGAAGTTTGCAGCACATCCAAGTCTGGACTAGGAAGCACTGCTGAGTAATGAGTCCCAAACCACCAGGGAAACAACTCCATGGTGTGTCCTCAGTGATCCAGTACCTGTGACCAAACCCAAGCAAAATGGTGCTGTTAGCAGAAAATTACTATTGATTATGATCTTTATTTTCACACATTTTTATTGGAAGTTCCTGCCACCATCCAGGGTACTTTTTTCACCTGCAATAATAAAAACCCGCTCTTGGGCTTATGGCCAGGAGTGGGCTGTGAATGTGTCATGTCCCTGTATCCAAACCTGCCAAGTTCCCTTCAGACCTTTCCTCCAACTGTACCTAATTTCCTCACAAGTTCTGGCACTTTTCCCACTCATAAGGGTGAATCAATCCACTTTAAGTCTCATCTATGCAGCTTGGATAGCAAAAGGTGAACATTCAAATTGACAGCCACAGTCTGGAATTTTAAGCTGTGTTTTGCAAACAAGATGCATAGGTATAAAAATACTCAGGCAAGCCTTTTTCAACAATCCTAGTAGCTGCCACTGTAAAACAAGGGCATGAATTTCTGCAGACAGTGGCCCAGGCATGTCTTGTACACCAGAGTGTCCTACCTAAACTGTGTCAGCTTGGTACACAAAACTGAGCTCTGCTACCTCCTAACACTAATTGTAAATGGAGCTATTACAGAGCCAGGGAAGTCATTATGATGGCTCTTTGTCTAAGTCATCTGGCAGCCTGTAAAACACGGTGTTTATGATGGTATTAGATGGCTATAAGAGCTGTATATCATGTCTGTCGCTCTGGAGAGGCACCTGCTGACTGTTCATATGCCAGCTTGTAAAAATTGGTATGCAGACAACTTGGCTACAAAATATTCCTTTTATGTTTAATGAAACCGATTTGAACTTTGGTCTGTGACCCTGAAAAGAATTGTTAAAGAATTCTTTTAAGGATGCATTCAAGGAAAAGACAACCTTTGCTCAAAGCATAATTGGTCCAAGGACAGAAATTTTCAGTCAAATATTCTCAAAAAGGTCATTCTATATTTATAGGTAAACTGCCTTTTGGTACTTTGACCCCAAAAAGCCCTGCTGAACAGAAATACTCCTCCAAGTGTGCATCTAGTGAGAAAAGGCCTTCCAGAAAGCCAAAGATGTGCATTCCCTGGCATATCAGCATGGGTAGTTGTTCCCAGCCCCCTGCACAACTTTGCTGCCTTTTGGCTCTGAGGTAAATCAGTGCATGTGCCACAGCCTGGCTGCCTGTACCTCCTGCCCTGTACCTCCTGTCCCCTACCTGTTGTTGTCTGGCACAAAGAAAGGGCTGCTCTACCTTTGCTCTCTGCAAGTGTGCTGCTGGTCTCTTCCCTGCTCTTGCCCACTTGGCTTCTAAGGTCATGGCAGGATACAGATCCAAGACAGCCAACATTTTCCATGCTGCAGAAGACTTTCAGGAAAAGTAGTAAGTGTCCTTGTTCCTGCATTTCATGCAGAGGTGCTAGAGGACACGTATAAATATATGCAAGGAGTGTTTATGGGATGCATAAAACTCTGTCCCTGGCTTTCATGCTCACTCATCCTTAACCCCTCTAAAATTAAGAGATATACATAATAAATGATTCATTATGAGCGATTATCTCTGGAGATTTTTTTAATCTTATCAAAGCACAGACTATGTCAATCATATGTGAAGTCTCAAATGGAATTATTTCTCATAATCAACCACTCTTAAGTTTGTATGTAATTTTTACGGTGTCATTTTAAAAGGAAATCTGATTCTCTGTACCTCTTTTGCAAATTGAAATAAAGAAATAATGTATTTTTAAATCCATATTCAGGACTCAGAGCCATCAGCTGAACAGCCTCTGGAGTCTCAGGATTTCCAATAAACTTTCATCAACAGAAAATCAATCACTTCAGGGAAAGATATATGTATCCCAGTGATTGCATGCAAACAGAAGAGTGGTAACACGTGTTAAATTAGATGCTTTATCAAGTGGCACAGTAAGAATGGTGCTAATCTACATAATCCATTGCAACAATAGTCTCTGACACAGCAAAGCGCACTGTTAACTTTAATAAATAATATTTTTGAATGTTCAACATATTACTAGATCATCTTTGAGAAAAAGTAAGTAAAAAAAAAGACAAACTTTTAAGTCTAATAATGGAAAAGACGTCCAATAAATATCAAGGTTCATAGAATCTGAACTGAAAGTTTTAATTGTGAATTTCTATATGCGTGTGAGGATCCTATCATTGAAAAATTAATGAAAGGTAGACAAAAAGGATTTTCTAAAACAACATGAGAGAGTAAGTATACAGCCTGAATCTGTGCAGTGTTGATTAAAGGTAAAGGGCATATTAGTGTGTATATTTGGCATTGAAAATGTGCCCTTGATAGTCTCATTTAATCTTACCAAAAGACATTTCAAACTTCAGACAGAAAGTGTTAAGTATTATGTTGTATAAAACCAGCTTAACCACAGACTTAATTTTGGTCTTCTGCTCAATGTGAAAGGCTAATGTGAAGCACAGACCCCCAGCTGCTCTCGTCCAGACTGCAAGCTGCCTCCTTGCTGATCCACATGGCTGTGATTTCTCACCTTGCCACCACGTAATGACACAGAACTGTGGCCCAGGAAATGCTCTGGGACCTTTAGCTAGAGGCAAGAGGGGAAGAAGCAGCATACCTCGGGTGGCTGGGGCTGGGTGTTGGGCTGGGCAGGGCGAGAGCAGTCCCGCAGCACAGGGGCTGCTGGCTCGGGAAGAACCTGGGAAAGACCACAGGGAGAGCTGGTAAAGGAGCGACCTTGTATGGCACAGCTTCTAAATCTTCCTTTTCATCAAACAAAAAGTGTAGAAAGCAGGTACATTAGAAGCTAAAGCAAAGGTTTCCAGTCTCTTCAGGTGATCCAAGTTTTCTTTTCACACTGTGCAGGTGTGTTGAACAGTAGCACAAGGCCAGTGCTGCACTTTGACAGGCACAGAGCAGATCCAGAGAAGGGTTCTGCGGAAGGAGAAATTGTATGGAGGGGCAGCTCCCTGGAATCGTTGCACAAGGGAAATATTTTTCTTCTGCAAAATTCAAATATCTTTATGATTTAATATATACTTCTGTTCAACCTAAAACCTTTATCATGGCTGAAAATACTGCTACTGATTTGGCAGGGTTTTGAACCAAACGTGTTGAAGACCTTATACCTAGGTAAAACTTTATTTATTCTATGTGTGCTCACAGAGCACTGTTTACAGACAGGTCCCACACATTCATTACCCAAAACACTCAATGAAGACGCTTGTAATTTTTCTACCTCTATGTCTTCCTGGTGTCAGAACTCATAAAATGGTAAACTTTTTTTTTTTTAATAAACCATAGGAGTTCATTTTCTCTTTGTGCCCACTCTCTCTGTAAGAATGAAATGCTAAAACATTCCTGTTCATATTGTCAAAAAATAAAATACAAAACCAAAATGAGCATGAGAAAGGGCACCGAATCTGAAAAAAGCCCAGTTTAAAACATGTTTCCTTGGAAATTTATGAGCACATGAAAACAACGTGTTAGAATGACAATACATATGGGCCATTAAGTTTCGGTATAGTAATGGTGTTCTAGCTAGAATTATATCTCATTTTTCAGGAGTTCATTTAAGCCTTGGCACTTTAAATAATTAAATCACCAAATGAAGAAACTGAGGTGGGTGTGATTTTGACCTATATTTAAAAAAAATATATCTTTTACCCTGCATGAGTGTGTCAGTGAGCAATGAGCCAAGCACAGCTCAGCCTGTTCTCAGTGCAGACTCAGTTCATGCCTGCAATGAAAGCCACACCGAGATCTGAGTCTTTTCAGCAGACGTGGCCTGGAGCCAAGATCCTGAGCTATGCAGGTGCATCTGGAGTATCCAATAATGATTTGGCCCCATTTATGCAAATTTCCAGAACCTAATATTGGCAAGAGGAGAGGAAAGGTCCCACCTGCAATTTTTGTGTGACAAGTGCTGCTCAGTCTATTGACTCACAGTAGCAAGAGTAGTGTCATTGTAAACCCTGCCTTGATCTTTGCTAAGTCTTGGTGCTCTGCTGCAGGGGAGGGTGCAATGCACAGGCTGTGGCCACAAACACCTTCGATTCTATTCCAGCAAAGACAGAATGCATAGGGGTGGGAGGTGAAAGAATGCAGCAAGGCCTTAGATCCCGAAGTCCTGCATGTGGATACATGTTCTGAAGCCATAGAATGACTAACTTCCATTTCTAGACATGTAGGACTACTTCCAGGGATCACAGCCTGGAAATTTTAGGAATTAGTTTCAAGGGATTTTAGGATTCCTTTGAAAGGGCAGTGTATAACTAACTGCAGGTGCTAGATGATGGGTGGAGCATGAGCACTAATGAAATGGAATGATACTAAAAAGACACTGTCTTGATAATCATTGTCCATTGAAGGTGGGACTGTGTGGGGAAGCCTCTAACTTATGGATCATATAGAGGTGATTCACAAGAGTGAAGTGCGACAGGTCCTTAAAAGTCCTTATATGATAGAGAGGAGGCATCCCAGAACCTGGTCAGTTTTCCACTTTTTCCAGAAGCACTGGCAGGGTATGGGGAAAGAGAAAGACTCATTTCAAAGAAAGTAATGTACTTCCCAGAGCCTGGTTATCTCTACATCATTCTCCACAGAGACCAGTGCCTCAGACATGTATGTTAACTTGCTGTATTCTGGTTATGCTATTATTATTATTAATCTTGAAACTTTGGTCTAATCTCTGGGAGATGATTATATTTTGACCTGTGATTCACCTATTCACTTCTAGTTTTTTGTGTGATAAGGATGTTGAACAGTTGCCAAATTTTGTACCAGAGGTGTTTGAACAGTAGTGGTAAATTAAATAATCTCTACAAACCACTTTTCTATGAAGGCTTTTAAAGCACGTTAGGATCTTTTGGGATGAAAAGCAACTATAAACTGCAGTTATGATTATCATCCAGCACTTAGGTGTTATTGTAACAGAATGAAGAAGAAAGAAAGGCTATATTATGATTAGAGACATGATTATGTGATGTGTTGACCTTTGTTAACTAGTAGAGTTTCTTTTTCAAGTATGAAGGTACAGAAATAGTATCTGACTCAAAATTTATAAGATTTCATTTTCATTCTCTAGAGGTACTAACTTGTATTTCTTATTTACATTTATCATTAATAAGGACCCAGAAGCACAGCAAGTGAGAAAGTAGTATCCCTCAAGATATTCTGGAATTTCAAAGAGTGCTTTTTTCCTCAATTACAATGAAAATCTCACTTAGACTAGAAATGCTAATCTATTTTATTTTGGAATGCTGAACAATTTTATATAGAGAATTAAATGTCTGAAGAATAATATGTAAGTCATATGAAACCTTATAAATTAAATGGTAATAACAAAATTGATAAATTTAAAAGATGATATTAAATGCTTCCAACTTTTCAAAACATAAGGTTTTAATATGACAGAATCAAAGCAAAAGGTGAAACAAGATTCAATTTTACATTTTTCTCTCAAGGGGATGAAAACTGGCACCATCTTATTTTAATTCAGCATTTCTGAATGTGATACAGCTTTTGACCATGTATTAATTCTTAAGAAAACAGGTACATCAGAATAAGTCTTTTTCTTGGTTCCTTCAGTCTAAGTAACAGTGAATGACTGCCTGCAAAGCATTTCTGTTGGCAGGTCTTAATTGCAGTAGAAGAGACATCTCTCCATCAAATTCCCACAGGCTGTGTGCCAGGATCAGAAGCTCCGCTTGGCTTAGATGCTGATCTAAAGGGATGTAGCAATTAAGGTATTTTCTTATCCTTGGGTCTTCACTTATACAGAGTTACTGCCATGCAAGGCTAGAGTGTGAAATTACAATTGGTGCGGCACACAACTCCACACTAAGGAAGAAAAAGGAAACGTTTGTGTGGCTTTGTCTGGTCCTGTGTTTTGGAAACACAAGTACCACACAGAGTGCTATTAATAGAATGAGAGTATGGAATAATGAATAAGAGCACAGATACATTTTCTTGTCAGTAAATCCAGCCTTAAGCTGGGTACTCCAAACTATCTCCTTGTGTAGACATTTTTACGAGCAATGAGAGAGGTAGCTTACTTAGAAATGTGCTTTCTAAGGTGTTTGGCTCTCAAAGTTATTTTGAAAGCTTAATGTCTTTGAAGATAGGTTGAAGTGCTCCATTCATATTTGTGGCATTAATCTCACAGAGATTGATTGTGGAATGGCATGTGTACAAACCCATAATAACTTCCTAACTTTTCCACCTCTCCTTAGACCTAAATCCCTCAGCTCAGGGTTGACACAGGGCCACAGGCAATATTATCTTGTAGCTTGACATGCCATCCCTCTGCCAATATCAAGAGAGACTAGCATCAAGCAGCTGCCACCAGCAGCTCTGGACATTCAGCACCTCTGAAAATTGGCTGCAGTGTATCTTATGGTGTTCCAAAACTGGTGAATCATAAATTGGAAGCTGCAGTTGCAAACATAACTGTGGTTCTTGAATTTTTCATAAGAACTACTAGAATTAAAGCCTTACAGAGGATAAAATAAGTGAGAAAAATGAAAAGACTTGCTGTCCCCTCTTGAAAAGGAGAATCCATATGAATGATACTCTAATTGTTTCAAGTAACATCTTAAAAGTAATGTTGATAATTTTGAAATAATAAAAAATATTAGTAAAATATCCATTAAAATGAAACCACACTGCAACGTCAACATCTAGTGTGGTACCACACTAAACAACAAAACGAACAAATCCGTTGCTTAAAACAATAAACGGTTGGTAAATCTGCTGTGGATTTGGCAAGAAAAGCTGAACATCAGTTGAACTTAAATTGGGATGGAAATACCTGAAGAAAAAAAAAGAATGCAGAAAACTAAGATTTGGAATGCTTCATTTACCAAATTTCATTTTAGAGTTTCAAGATCCTACATGCTTATCACATTTTACAGCAAAGATATTTGATTCTACTCAATAGCAGTCTAAACAAAGAGTGAAACATAGCCCCATTTCTAAATTTATATTGGTTCTTAATTTGGTGTCAGGTATCACAAAGAGTGATTGCTAGAGTCATATTGCATATCACAAACTATGCCATACAAGTTGTAAAACAACATGTTCAGGTCTAGGAAACCCTCTTGCCTTTAATCAAGCTTGATAAATAGGAAGTCCTTAAGCTGCTGGAGTCAGTATAATAATACCCAAATCAGTTCATGTCACAGAGCTGTCTGAAAGAAACCTGACTCTTCTGCTAAAGACTTCATCGATGGAACCACATTTGTGGTTCACTTTGGACTGGTTTTGGAGTTAATTTCATTCTCCACACCTAGCAAACATTCACATCATGAACAAGTCTGAGAGTATTCAAAGTGGATTTCTTTGGGATGAAACTAAACCAGGACACATGCTCCAGTCATGCTTCAGATGCAATGGGCTCCGTGCATGGGGCCAGACCAGAAGTAATTTGAAGCTCTCTGAAGTACAGCTCATGCAGATACCAGTTCCTAAGCACCAGCTGCTCGTCTAAAAATCTTCTTTTGCTGGCCTGCATTACTTGGTAGAGCAGACATAGCTTGCCCATTGGCCTGCACTGCTGCCTGGACACTGCCCCTGGGTCAGGCTCTGGCCACAGCATCAAGACCCTTCTAAGACCTGTTTGCTTCTGCGGGCTTTGCAGAGGATAAAATGAGTTTACAATAGCCTTCCCCTGAGTAAGGCAAGCTGGGGTCCAAAAAGGCAGTAGACTTACGACTGAGAGTCTTTGATCTGGATCCACACGGTTTTGCAGTGAGCTTTTAGGACTCGCATGTCCACTGGAGCTGGAACAAGAGAGTAACAGTGATCACTGGTTGCCTGGTACATTTTCCAAAAGAGGTAGAAACATAAGATGTTCATCGTGTGTGTCTTTTACAGGATGCACAACAACATGGACTTTGGGGTGGGAGGAATTTTTGGAGTGAATCATTTGGGTTAAAATGGACCTTCCCAGAATTATTCTCCCAGCTTCTTCCTTTTCTGTCTTTCTCTCAGAAAAAGAGTTTCCATTGACTCATGGAGATCTGTTGTCCCAAACAGGCTAGTGCTCTCTATTTTATTTTAATAAAAACTTTAATGTATTTGTCAAACCTCACCAATGCTAATAAATATCCATAAGGTGTTTAATAAATATCCATACGGTGTTTAACAAAAATCCATATGGTGTTCCTATGTCAGAATCAGCATGTGTAATCCACAGAAAGCATCCACCCAGTGGCTTAAAAAGGCAGCAAGTCCTTCATAAACAAAAGATAATTGGCTCTATGGTCCTATGGAGGCAAATACTGGTGATTTCTGCTCTCTGGGCTCTATCTGAAGCCAGAGGAAGATACTTCTCATGCCTGACAGAAGGAAGAAGGAGCTTCCCACTTCACATTCTGGTGTCAGAGGTGGGCAAAGCCTCTATAGGCACCTGGCCAGTGGAGACAAGGATTGTGGTGATTGTGTGCAGACTCAGTGCATCTGCTGAACTGCCTTGAATATGCTCTATTCGTTTTGTGATTCCTGATATCAAAGAGATTTGTCTAGAGGTTTTTCTTACATGTTGTTATTGCATCTTTCTGGGATCTACTCTACCTACGAACCATTGCTGACCAGTGCAGAAGTTGTGAGGGCTTGACGAGAAAAGTGCCTTTTAAGAATTGACTCTTGGGCTCTTTGTGTCCCTACAGCCCACACATCAGCAGTGCACATTTAAAACATGGTGATGGTCTGTTCCTGGTGCCTGTGAATTCTGAGGAATGTGAATTATTGATCTGTTTTGGTTATTTTATTTCTGTTAGAACATTAAGTCTTGCTTTCCTTGTTTTTTCTTTTGTAAGATGGTTGCATTAGCAGATTACACCTCCTCCTTAGCAGCCCATTAATATCAATATTTTCATGTTTATTCTCATATCTCACTTAACTGTCAAAAATAGTAGTTAGCAGTACACTTCATTTAGTGCAATGTATGAAACTAGTGCTATCTCAGAATAAATTCATTATGCCTCTCATGCATGATATAAAATTTAGAAAGGAATCAGATGCTAGAAAGAAATGAAAGAAAGGAAAGGAAAAAAAAAAAAAGAGAAGAAAGAATAGCTGCAAACACCCAGAAGCCAGACTGATGAAAATTTTAAGCTTCATTGGAACAAACGGGAAAAAAAAATCAGTTTTCATAAATAATACTCCTTGTCCTTGCATGTTGATATCATTAAGATGAGTATTTATATGACTATTTGAATGGATGCTGGCATCTTTCATTGCTTTGGAAAGGGAAGTTTGTAGATACACTGAAGAAGAATAGAAGATAAAAAAATACAGCAGCCTTATAGGAATAAGAGGGCCTCTGCCAGTACTCTCTCTGCCCAAGGAAAACTCAAGCAAATGTATGAGAAAGAATGCCCAGTGTTTGCAGGCCTTTTTTCTCCATTTCCCAGAGAATTTGAGAACAGTGGGTTAGGAAGGATCTGGAAAGATTGGGCTGTGAAATTTGCAGGCAGAAATATTTGTTGGACCCTTCAAAAGGGAGCTAAAAATAAGGAAATAGATTAAAAACAAAACTACTCATGAATGATTTGGAAAAAATTGAATATTCCTCACTGTTTTAAGTGTTTTCTGTGCTTTGCACTGGTACCTCAGGACAGGATGCACCACAGCCCTGACCACTGCAAATCGGTCTTACACCACTGCTTGTCCCTTTCTTTTTTTTTTTTTGCAGAGGAAAGTGGATCAGTAAAGCAAGAAGCACCTGTGTGGACAACATATTTCATTGTGTTTAACTGATTTAGTTATTTCCAAGACAGTACAGTGCAGTACTTAGTAACACATGAACTGCAGAAACTCCTTTCACTTTCAGCCATCATAAATCAAATATTCTTTTTTTTGCTTTTTGACATTGTAACAGAAAATGACATGATACTAATATTATTCTCCTGAAACCAGTTTATTTTACATTGAGTATGCATGAACAGGTAGAGCAAACTGTAAATCCTCTTCAACCTAAAAAGATCTCTTTCAAATTTCTTATAAGGAACTTCTACTTATAACATTTTTTTTTCTCATAAAACTGATAGCAGAACCATCACGTGATACATATATGTTTGATAATGCTTTATTTTGGAATTTGCAATAAGTGGGACTCTCAAAAGCAATCTGTGATGATCTCATTCAAATCTTACTGGCATTGCATGTCTGCAAGGACATGCCACTTTGGAAAAAATCCACTTCAGAATCACTTAAGCTGTATTTCAACATGAGAGTAAATCTAATTTTAAGAAGCACTGTAGAGAAACAAAACACCACAGCCACATGACATAAAGCACTGAAGCTGTACAATGTCTCCCTGTCAGTCCAAGTTATTAAAAAGTACTAAAGTAGAACCTTTTTTTAGCAGGATTTAGGTCAGAAGGGCATCATTTGCTTGTTTATAGCTGGGATAAAGCTGAAATGCAGCTCAAGATGTAGGCCCCATATTGTTGAGGCTGTTGTTGGTGGTTCTGCATGGCAATAGGAACATGTCAGAGTCCTTGTGTTTAGTCCTATGGGAATATGAGAATAAGGGCTCATAGCTGGGTGGGCACATGATGTAGGGGTCTGTAAGAGCAATGGAGAGGATTACCTCTCTGCTACAAGAACAAAGACATCCCTGTATTCAAAGCAGTGTATCAGGTTCACCTATTATTTCACCTATCAAAAAGAGGGAACTCTTGGTAGGTTTATGGTGGTGTGACATGAGTGAAGGAGTGCTTTTTCTCTGATTTAATTTTGGGTCAAAATGGAAGAATCACACTGTGACTCCAGAGTTGTGTTACTGTAGATGCTCAGGGCATCTTTGTAATTTAATCTACTTTATCAACTATAAAAAGATCACCTAATGCAGTTGAATCGTGCCAACTATCAACAAATAACCTGAGTAGTCAGTGAGCTGGAGGATGATCTGTCCTGTTTGTCAAATTTGTGATGTTTGGGCACTTTCTTGCTTTCCCTCTGCCTAGATCCATTGTAATAAATTTGGATCGTGTGTCAATTACTGCAACTTATGACTACCCATCTCTCCATTCTGAATATGTATGTGATTTTAATTTAAGGCTTCCTTACTGTAAAATATTTATTATCGGTTCTCTATTTTATCCAGCATTGAGATAACTGCTATTTTACACTCTTCTAATGTCTTCTCGTTTCAAGGTCATCAGTTTTGTGACATCGCTGAAAATGAAGCAGGACGTATGGTTCAGTTTAATCAAATTTTATGCTCTGTTGCCTCCTTCTTATGGCCTCTGTGCTAATTGATCAAGTTTTCAATTAAAGTCCTCCATCTTTGTTTTAATTCTTTGTTAAGGTTTTTATTCCATTACATGGTTTCATGAGATCTAACTTGTTACAAGTGCAAACTGTCTTTGCTTTTCCAACTGTCTATTTACAATAATTTAGCTATATAGTTATAATTTAGCTATATAGTTCATCTCATTTCCCCTTTCTTCTTATTAAAAACCTCAGTGAATTAGCTTAATCTGTTGGATTTAGATTTAATATGTTTAGATTTTTAAAATAAAAAAAAAATGATTCATTTGTCAAGGCGAGATTAGTTTACCTCATGAATTGTCATGGTTAAAAAATCTCTCTGTATCTCAGCAGTTTCCAGCCATCTTGCTCAGCCACAATTAAGAAAATTGCTGTTCCTAAAGACGTATTGAAATGAATCTGACTATTAAATGGGGCCATGTCAGGCATGTGCAGAAAATGCTGCCTTATAGAGAGGTTTTCCTGACAAGAAGTGATTTTGTTTCCATTCCTTCATTGTTTTTGTATGGATCAGGAAAATGTTAATATGGTAAATTTATTTTGCTACATGAGGTTGTTTACTCATTCTCTATTTCATAACTCTATGTTTCATAACTATATATTTCAGAGTAATACTATATCAAATGTTTTTTGAAATCCACCAACATGTTCATTTTTAAAGATCAAATGATCTTTTGAATCAAATGTTTTATAAAAGGCCACAGAAAATCTGCTAGCAGAATCCATATAAGTACAATTTTTTTCAGGGTGGCTTTGCTCAATTAGGGACAGACCATTTTAACTGGTGGACTTATAACTTAAGTTCTGATGCTTTCAATTCTGATGAAAATATAGACCAGATAATTCCCTGAAAAAACTGTGATAACTGTCAGCAGTCTTAAAAGGTTTATGGTTTACACTCTTTGTGGTATGAAAAAAATCTCACTTTATGATAATCTTCAAATAAAGTGTGAAAGCCTATAAAACATTTTACATGCCTCTGTTTAAGATGCAAAATCAGGTTTGCTTTCAACCTCAGCTATCTGAATGTTAAAAGAAAGCTAATGTGTTGATAAGACTGACTGTAGCAGACCAATTCCAGAGGCACTGTGCTCGTGCATTTTTGTATTCTGTTTTAGTATAAAGTCCTGTTCCTAAACACTTCCTCTCATGTTATGTTGAAGAGATGTGCCGTGGTTTAACCCCAGCCAGCAACCAAGTACCACACAACCACTCTCTCACTGCCCCACTCACAGGGTCCGGAGAGAACTGGAAGAGTAAAAGGGAAAAAACCCATGGGTTGGGATACAGACAGCTTCACAGGGAAAGCAAAAGCTGTGCACAAGCCAAGCAAAGCCTCATTCACCACTTCCCGTGGGCAGGCAGGTGTGCAGCCATCCCCAGGAAAGCTGGGCTCCATCAGTGCAAGGGTGACTGTGAACAAACTCTATTGCTCTGAGCGGCTCCCTCCCTGTCTTCCCTCAGCTTCCTGTGCTGCTCGTGATGCCACACGGTGTGGGATATCCCTTGGGTCAGCTGGGATCCACTCCCCTGGCTGTGTGCCTCCTGTGCAGCCCCTGCCCACTCGCTGGTGCAGAAGAGGCCTTCACTCTGTGCAAGCAGCAACGACAGCAACACCTCTGCATTACCAACACTGCTTGTGGTACAAATCCAAAACACAGCCCCCCACCAGTTATGGTGAAGAAAATTAACCCTACCCCAGCCAAAACCAGCACAGCATGCTGCGAAGTTCTGTGCTTTGGAAACCTTCTTGTCCTTTCATGTTGACTATTCAGGCAAATATACTATCAGGAAAACCTGATGTATCAGGAGTATTGGAGTCCTGGGAGTCAGGTAGAATGAGGTAAAATCCTACTTCTGCTTCAGGGGGTGCCAAAATTTCTGCTGATTTCAACATAGTGCGTATTTCATCCTCCCACCCAAGATGAAATAATTCATAGGTGTTGGTATCATCTGTGGCATCAAATTCTGTTTGGGATCTATTGGGTTTCTTTGGGCAAGCCCACTGACCACAATAAACAACAGATACCAATATCAACAAAAATACTCCTATTTGTAGAGGCCCTCTTCAGCCCTCTTTGGAGGCAGTTTTTAAAGGTTGATAAGGCTCATCTAGCCTGTAGCTGGTTTTAAACAGTACTCAAGTACTGAATGCTTGAGGAAGACATGATAATAGGGCAAGTATTGATGATGCCTCCCTGGCATGTTCTCCCTGCTTCCAGCAATATATAGTTTAATAAATTCCTTGGTTGTAAACATTATTTTTGGGTTTACCATCCTTGGTGGAATAATTTCCATGAATTGGCCCTGTTGCTTTTTGAACTGGTGAGAATAAATATTATTTAGATTCATCTTGGGCAAGAAATTTCTCCGTTTGTGTTGCTTGAAAAAATGCCTTCTTTTGTTTGTTTTCAGCCTGTCACCTGATAGTGTTATTTTTTGCCCCTATTTCTTGCACTGTGAAAAATCAAATAATTTACTAATGATCTTCTCAATGTTATTGACATTTCTATTAATTTGTGTTATATCTACCCTTGGTTGTCTCTATTCCCTGCAAAAGAGTCTTAATCTAGTTATTTTTACTTTGGACATTATTCTTGTCTATGTGATACCTTTATATGAATGTTTTCTCACCCTTGTACAGCCTTTCTGACCTGAAAGTCAGAGCTGCAGGCAGTGTTGAGCTATGGGCACACCATGGGTTTAGAAAAAGAAATAATTACATTTTCAGCCTGATTCTCTATTTCTTTCCTGGTATTTCCAAGCATCCCCAGTGTTTTTCTTGGGCCAACTGATGTTTTTACGGAATCAGCTGCTATAAATGGAAGTTCTGATTCTGGACACAGGCAAGATAGTTCAGAGCCCATCCTTGCACACATCAGGTTAAATTGTGTCTCCTGGTGCTTCACTGCATATTTACTGGCACTGCACTTTGGCTTTCATGTTATTCTCCACTATTGTGCTATATTTCTGTGTGTTTTTACAGCATCCTTTCCTTTCCACTCTTCTGAATAATTGAGCATTAACAAATTTGTCCTCTCACTCTTCCCTCAGTTTCTTTTTGAGCATTTTTGAAAATATTTATTAAAAGCCCTTTAAGAGGAAGCTTGTTGAAAGCTTTTTGAAAGTCCTTTCACTACGTGGTGAAAAGCCTTTGAAAAGGTTTTGTACTGTCCAAGCACAATTCCTACAAGTGGAATGACCTCAAATGGGCAAATGCTTTTCCCTGAATGTCTCCGCCCTCCACTTTTCCTTCTCAGAACAACAGGTCAATAATGCCCCTCTTCTGCAAGTTATTTTAGTGTTTTGGGGAGTAAAGATCATACAAGTGCTGGCCATTATTATTTTCTAATCTAGCTATTTCAGTAATGACTTACATGGTGAATGCCTGAAGGGAGCCATAGGAAGAGCACAAGTTGTTCTTTAATTGCATCTGGCAGCCATAATAATTAATAATTGTAAAGCAAACGTTGTCTAAATTTGAAGTATGCAACTACTACAGTGAAAGAAGATTATAATGTCTCTTTGCTTTTAAAAATCCCTCAAAGCCATTATGTTCTTTAATAAGCATATTCTGGAGTGTATTTTCTTATGCAAGTGGGCAATTCAAGAACTGCAGAGATGAATACACTGCATTATACATTTAAATCAAGATTAAAATAAATTCAAAGACAATTGAAATTATTACTAAACTTAATAAAGTAAATTCCTGTATCCTTCCCATGGTTATTCAACACTGCTTAGCTTGCAAGAAGACTAAAAAAATCCATTCCCTATCCTAACAAATAAAGATGGTAGCAATAAACCTCTTTTATTGAATGTTTGATTATTTTAAGAAAACCTGCTTGTTTTTTAAAATGTATACTCTGTTCTCTCTCAACATGGTGAGCCACAACACATAATAAATTTTAAACCAATTTTGTCTGTGAATGCACAGAATCGATTTAAATAGCATTTACTTGCATTGGATTGTTTTAAGAGGACAGTAGCTCAGCAAGTAGGAAACTTTGTGAGCCTCGACTTGCTCTCTGCTGAAAGCTAGGCCAAAGTGAGCTGAAACTGATCTGCTTTTCTCATCCCAACCCAAGTAAAACAAGAAGTTCAGCTATTTCAGAAGATTTGGAACCAGCCTGATGTGTGAGTTGTAACCTGGAGGGTGCTCCCCAGCACCCCTTATCTACCTGACAGAGTAGAGCCAGAGTGGGTTGTTTTCAGCCCTACCTTATTTCTTCACCCAGTCACATGTGAGCTGGAAAGTGCTCTATGAGAGCCATCCAGTACATTGACATTTGACTACAAATCATAAACAAAGCTCTCTTTAATCTTCTTTGGCAACCATTAGCATCAATATCACTTCTTCTGCAGACAGAGCTTGGACAAACTCCTATTTCCTTCTTAGTTTCACCTTTAACTCTGCTATCACTCTGCATTCTGTGTATTGTAGAACAGTGGGCACTGTTCTCTGATCACGGTAAACCCAACATGCATAGATGAATTTACCTTTTCCTAGAAAATTATAATTTATTTATTCCTTCCCCTTTTCATTGTGCATGCTTCTCTTACCCCGTGAGATCACTACCTTCCTTGCAAAGGAATAACAGAGAGATAATGATTAACCTTTCAGTGTCCTTGTGGTCTTTAAGAGTTTGATTGGCCATGGCCAGAGTGCAAGTCTTAGATGACACAGAATGCAAGGACCTTTAACACCAGTGACTTTGTATGTGGACAAGAAATCACATTGCATTTAAGCTTAATACTCTTATTTAACCTAATAAACACATTTGGCACAGGCTACCCTATGTTATCTATTTATGGTGACTCTTTTAAGCCAATTTGTCACTAATAAACTGCAGAAGAAATCATGATTCTTCTTAACAGCTGAAGAATACATTTGTAATCTCTATTTTAGAAGGTACTGTGGGAAACAGCCTCATAGCTGTTTCTTCTTCAACCCAGCTGGCTTCTGCTAAGCTAATGGTTGATGTATTAAAAGACAAAAATTGCTATTCTTAAATTTAGGTTTTATTGAATTTAATAATTCTATTTTTAAAGCTGCACTTCAGTTAATGGTCCAAACAGATCAATATTTATAACCGGAGTTGTGCAAATGAAATACATTAATAAGTAAAATATATACACTTGCACTTTCAAATAAAACTTAATTAATCTGATGAGATTTATAGACATTTTAATTGGAATTATCAGCTAAGGAAAATGAATTGTTTTCCTCTCCCTGAAAAGGAGAAATTCTAAATATTTCCAAAGAACAGATAGTAGACTCTGATTTAGTAGTGGGTTTTTTTATAAATTAATTAAGTTCAATTTCTTCAAGCAATGCCTTTAATTTAAAGAAGTGAAAGACAAGTGCCATACCTTTAGGAGACAGTAGCAGTGAAGCTGGTCCTTCTGCTAAGGGTTGGCAAAGAGTCAGCTGAAGATAGAGTAACTTCCTTTCAAAAGCAAGTCTTGTGCCATCCATGAGAAAATAAGCCTAACCACTCAAAATACTGAATTAGCTGAAACTTGGTGCGAGAGTTAGCTAGGTCAACCCCAGCTCTGCATCCTTTGCATGGTACTCTTCCAAGATGTGTGAAAACTAATCTAGAGCAAAATTTCCCTTGATGTGTTTGTGTAGTCACCCTCCCCATTATGTCAAGGACTTCCATAGACATGATAAAAGCGTCAGTAGACTTTGCAGTCTTGCTGGCCAGCCTTCGCGTACAAACATCCGGGGAAGGTCTCTTTCTCCTCTCAGACCTTCCAGCCTGCGCACTGGATTTTTTAGGTGAGACACAGGGCGCGCAGATCTGAGCCCACCCTTTAATCCTGAGGTTCTTCTGCCGGGCCAAAGCGATTCTGGACAGTGGCAGTGAGGTCCTCCTCAGGAGGTAGGCAGATTGCCCCCTTGCAGGGCTAACGAGCTCTGCCTGCCCGGGGAGCATCCTAGCCGGGAATCGAACCCGGGCCCCGGCAATTACTGTGCCGTATGCTTAACCACTACACCACCGGGGCTCCCACTTTGCAGTCTAAAATAAATGCATATGTCATATGCATTTCCTTCTTCACGTGTATCTGGAGAGTTTTTTTACTCTTTTGGTTAGGCAGACAAGAGTAAATTTCTGTCACCTTTCTACTCCTTCTTCGTTTTGACTCCTGGAACAAGTTTGTCTGATCTGGGGGCTGTTTTATTTAGGACAGTGATAGCTGAATCCCAGATGCTGGATCCCTTGCTGTCCCAGAGATTCAAAGTTCTCTCTGTATCTTGGGAAAGAGGATTCAGGGACACACAGTGGCAGGTCATCAACCCTGGCTTTATACAGCCAGAAAATCTCCTATCAAGTGTAAAGTGTGCCAGGGATGAGGATCTGATCCCATAATTAGCATAGAAATAAAATATCTCTATTCTATATAATCAGAATTATGTAAGACCACAGCTCATTTGCTTTTGTGTCTAGGAAAACAAACATATCCTGTTTTTTTCTTCATCTGAGTTGTTAGATCAAGAATGTGGCACTAGTAGATGCCATGATGTCTTTATATGACCACTTGTCTTCATATACTAAGTGGTCAAAATGGATATTTTTCTAAATCACAAATAGAGGTGTCTGCATGGAGAGATGTAATTTCTTCCTAAATGTTTCACATGCTGTTTGGTCCATGTTAAGTTGCTTCCACACAAACACAAAATAAAATTAATTCTCAACAATAGTTGTTAGCAAGACGATCCCTCCCTTTTTACCTGTCCTCAAAATTTGTTATTAAAAATGGTTGAACTGCTAATGAAGATGAAACAAACCTCTGAGACACTTTTGAGAATATGTTTGTCAAGCAGAATTTTAGAGTAGCTTTTTCATGAAGGAGTATTCAGAGACTTGCTGCTAAAACAAAAAATGAAAAGTACCCATTCTTGTCTCATTCCTGTAGATTATCAATGCCCCCTATGCAAAAAGGAATATGGACACCACCCTTTCCCCCTTGTTTTCCTGTAGCAACAAAGCAGTGGCATCAGATTAACTAATTAAGTTTTAGATTTCCCATGCAGGAAAAATTCTCAAATTTCTCAAATTCACTCTCAATTCAAATTCATTTCCAAAAAAGCCATGTCTGGGATGCTGGTAGAAGGCTGGACACTGCTTTTTGCAGTTTTGAATGGTGCAGCTGGTGTTGTGAATTCAGTGTAGACAATTTTAAAATACCTGAGAATCCCTGGGGGAAGTTGTTTTGTGGTTCAGTAGGCTTGACAGGGGTGGCTGTCCTGTCCAGGTTGCCAAATTCCTTTTGCTTACTCATGAGGAAAGTGATGCCCATCTGTGGAGAGTAGCACTTGATTTAAACTAAAAGAGAGCAGGTGTAGATTAGATATTAGGAAGAAATTCTTTACTGTGAGGGTGGTGAGGCACTGGCACAGGTTGTCCAGAGAAGCTCTGGATGCCCCATCCCTGGGAATGCTCAAGGCCAGGTTGGCTGGCATTTTGAGCAACCTGCTCTAGTGAAACCTGTCTCTGCTCATTGGAGGGGTGTTGGAACAAGGTAGCCTCTAAAGTCCCTTTCAACCCAAATCATTCTATGATTTTTCTCATCAATGGCTAAATAAACAATAGTTACAGACCAAACTCTGTAAAGAACTTCTCCCCATGCCAAGCTTTGCCCCTGGGACCATCAGCCCTATGCATTCTGCTCTCTGATTTGTCTCCATTTCTCAGTCTGAACACAGGACACAAAATGTCTGTTCTTGAAATCTTGCAGTTTTCAAGATTTCATTTCCAGCTCTTATGTTCACTTCAGGAAAGCCTGACTACTGTCTCCACTTTTAATTCTTTCTTTCCGTTGTACTTAAGTCCAGAGAGAAACCAGTGGCACCTGTGGATTTTGGTGTGACTCTGACTTAGATGGCAAATGGGACAGGGAGGAATGGCATCTGAGCAGTTGGTCCTTCATGACTAAACTAGGAACTACTAGTTCCTAGAAATAAGGAACGGGTGCAAGAAATCAAGGTGTGTAAGGGCCAAAGTCTCCCTGCTCAGTGCAGATTTCTGTGGGAAGTTTGCAGAGAGTTGCAATGCTCTGTGCCTGGCTGTGTCTTCTGGGATTCTTCAGCTACCCAATGACATGGGAGTCTGACCCTGTGGCAAAATTCAGCTTCAGAAATTGAGCTTTTACAGTTCTGCTTAAGTTTCCACCTTTTCTGGTTGCATAATACCTGATCTTAGTGTAACTCAGCGCTGTATTTTCTTTCCCAATCTACGCTCTGACAGCTGTTAAAAGAGGCGTGAATTTTCTCTGTTATCTCTGTTGGATGTGTAATGCCCTACACCTAAAATCCAGCTTAATAACTGTTATGCCCCTGCTCACTTCAGCTAATGGAGACAGCTAATAAGGTTCTTTTACTGTATGTTCCCAGAATACGTTACACAGCCTGTGTTAGACTCTCTGCATAATTGTTTGATGCACTAACAGGTACTGGAAGAGTGGGAGTGAAAGAACAGGTTAAGAATTTCAGCTTATTTAACAAGCTGTTTTTACCTTTGCCTGACAAAGGAGGTAGAACAAGAGCCTATATCACAACTCTTTTGTGAAGATAAAGCCACCTACCTTGTTCTGATTTGATTAGTCTGATCCAACGTTTCCATTTCTGGCTCCCAAAATTGATTTACCTATTTTTCATGAGATTTTGCAGCACAATGGTGACAGAAAATAGATTGTGCCGAAATCCTGAAGTTCACTCCATTTCAAAGTAAAATAAGGATAAGAAAAGGCAACTAATTAGAGACAAATACTCTAAGAGAATTTGTTGAAGATGCCACAGATGTCACTGTTGCACAGGATCTTCTCACAGAATTTGAGTCCAAAGACTTGGAGACACTACCTACATTTCCCATACTGTAAAAACCTGCAGGTTTGTGTTGCCATAGGAGACACCGGTCTTCACTGGGACTCCCTCAGGTGTGGTAACAAATACCATGAAATAATACAATAATGAAATCATGGTTACTGCTGCCCAAGAGTGCTGTGCATGTGTGTACTCTTGTTACAACCAAAAAAAATCACAGCAAGCTTTATGACTCTAATCGAGTTATACTTGGTATTAACACTGGGAAAAACTCCAGACCCCACAGACATTTTGCAAGGGAAGGAAGGCCCAATTTTCTACTTTCATATCTCTTTAGTTTTTCCTAGAGATACCCAACCCAAGAATCAACTGGGTTTTAAGTGACATAGGTTACAGTATCACCACATAAGCTGCAGTAGAATTTTCTGAGATGCGAAGATCGGTACTTTCTTTTTATTTTGAACAGTCTTCCCTTTTACGCAAGGAATTCTCAGACATTCCGACTCAGAAAAAAAGGTTGGAGTATATTACCTACACCTGCCAGGAATTTGTTACTTCCAGTCAGTGTTAAGAGCTGAGAAAATAAGTCTTCAGAGCTCACCTGACTGCTCCAGCTGACTGGTAGCCTAAGTAAATAAAGTGATTTCACTTCAGGAGATCTTAGAAGATTTGATTTCATTACCAATGTAAGGATTTCTGGGGGCACGTAGAACTCATATTCTTTTAAAGTCACCTCTGATCGTAACTGCTTTCCAGGAGAATGAGATTTTGTATTTTACTGTGTGACTTAAATCACGATTTGGATGATGGAGAGTGCAGAGCAAGACTGCTGCGGTGGGTGGATGGTATGAGCCACAACCTCCTGAGAGCGTGTCCAGCAGAAGTCACTCAGCAGTGCGACACACACATGTGCACACACACCACACTGATGGACAGCTGATGGCAAAGAGATGAGGGAAGAGCCTTCCTGTGGGGTTCCATGAGAGATATTTATTGCAGCCATGCGCATGAAGGTGTCCAGGGACAAAGATGAAGACCAAGAACAAGGGAGGATCCAGGTTTATATACTGGGTGGGTAGGGGTGGAGAGAGGGCACCAGGGACCAATGATGTGAGGAACAAGAGTGGTACAAAGGCAGGGACAGGGTATGGGAACAAATAGGGATATAGTGGGGGAGAGGCTGAGGAACAAGGGCCAGTGGGGGAGCAGGGAAAGGAGAACATTCTAGAGCGGGGACATGTATGGGAGAAAGGGGCAGAGAGGCCAACAGACCAAGTGGGGAAGCAGAACTGGGGTACAATAACATAATACAACAGGGTATCCTGGGAGAAGCCTTTTGTGACCCCCTAACCTTGGGGGTATCCCTGGGTTTAGGGTCTGTCCCTCCACTGGACTCTCCTGTTCCCTTGCCCAGTAGGCCCACTGGCCTCCGCACATGACTTTGCTTTTGTCTTTTCTTGCTCAGAAATTCCCTTTGTAATCAGCTGCTTCCTCTCATTGACTGTAATGTGAGGAAAACAGTCCTTGAAACAGAGAGGACTAATTGGAAAGGTCAGGCGAGTGAATAGATCTCTGGAGTAGAAGCTGGGTTGGAGGAACAGGATAAAGCATGCTACAAAGCCAGAACAAATCCCAAGTGGGATTTGACATCAGCCTGGAGGCTGATGCTGCCCTGTTTCAGTGTTCCAGGCAATGGCATGGTTATGTGGGCAAAGGAAAGAAACCCCACCAAATCCTGCTGTTGGTAGAGAGAATTTTGAGTCAAAGGACTGAGAGACAGTTCTCTCATCTTAAAGGGAGGGACTCAAAGCAGGAGCACTGCAGCTTCTTCTCATTCCTGTAGTTCTTTGCAGATCCTAAAAAGCAAGTGAACAGTTTCTACCCAGACTGAGCATCCTCAGGGTAGGGAACTGAGTGGCTCAGCCATGTATCAACTTGCAATGTGTATATCTCTGCAATATAAGTCAACAGGCATTTGTTTCCTGTGCCATAAAAGACCAAGGAAACATATCATTATTATTACTATTAGTTTTATTGTTCTGTATTTTAGGCTTGTATAGGGGCACTGTGATTTTTTTTTTTTTTTTTTTGAAGAAGGAACTGGCAAAGAAGATTAAGTGATCTAATAATTTGTAATAATGAGCGCTACATTTGTGGGTACTGCAGGGTGTTATATTATGGCTTTTGGGACCATGCATGTATTTTATAAGGGAATGAATAAATAATCATTTGTGACTTTAAAACGTAACAGTCTTCAGAAGGAAAGGACAGAGAAATGAATGTTGATTCAGAAGGGAACTGCTGTTCCAATTTGCCGTAATTTTAACAAGAAGAGATCTGTTGAGTGCTTACAAGAGAACAATGTGTAGTTAATACTTCAAGTTAAGTACTGGCTTGACTTTTTTCCTCTTTATTCTTGGATCCAATTATGAGCAATCTACAGAAATAATGAGAAATTATTGAAAGTTTTCCAAATTTCAAACCTTTTTTAAGGTGATAAGAATGAGCCCTTCATTTTAATACCTTTATATCTTTCTTCACTTTTCAAATCTGCATGAACTTCCCTATACAATTCACCTCTGAACTTACACTGTAAAATCTGATTTATTACTACAAATTATGGCCAGCTGGATATTGATTTACTCGTACCAAATGATAATATATTCTAAGAGCAGTCCCATAGGACATACTTATGCAGTAAAATACAACTTAGATTTCCAAAGTCTGGACTTATAGTAATAAAATAAGTTAATTTGAAAGGCTTTCTAGAACTTAAGAATTATTAGTATCGCCTATTTTGAGGAAAACTAGGTTGAATTCTTCCTAATGAAAATATTGTTGTAACTTTTGTTGAATATGAGAGCTTGCTATTTAGTTTGGATGTTAAAAATGATTGTAAGTATTCTACCTCCCTTTCGGAGAAGCAGAAATTCACAAGAATAATCAGTGATACTGCTCACAAAGAGGAGCTAAATTCTCTTCTGGCCTTTAATAATTATAGGTCATATTGTGCCCCTGGCTGTAAAACAGATCTTCTCACTTCAGGAGGTACACTGCTGACCACTGGTGTGAAATTCAGCTTCCAGTTGGCATAGTTCGCTGTGTAAGAAGTGAGTACAGTTATAAAATTCTTGTAAGGGATTTTTGTGGCCTTTTCTAGGCATGGAAGGCCCAACCTGTCATGCAGGGAAATTCTGGAGTTCCAGGATGAGTGCCAGTCTAGATCCTTCGGCCCCAAAATTGTTCCTAAGGCAGCCAGAAAATCATAGCTTAATCTACGAAAATTATATCATCATGTTTCTAGTTCACACTAACAAAATAATTGCCTTTCAGTGAAGTTAATAACACAGGTTGAGTAGCAAATCAGTACTCAGATGCAGCAAGATTTCTTCTCAGGAAAGAACCAGGTTACATTGAGGTGTGGTAGAGAACATATTGCACCCCTTCCCATTGCTGCAGCCACATTGCATCACCTGCGGTGCAGCCAGGGGGGTTTGCACAGGGAGTGTACAGCAGGACAGTGTCTGGCACTGCACCACCCCTCAACCACACCCTGCCTTTTAGGGTACATTAAAAACACATAAGATCATAGAATGGTTAGGTTGGAAGGGACCATTCAGTTCCAACTCCCCTGCCACGGGCAGGGACACATCCCACTGCACTAGGGCCACCTTCCACTGGACCAGGTCTTCTCCATCAGAGACTCATCCATCCTGGCCACGAACACTTCCAGGGATGGGTCACTCACAGCTTCTCTGGGCAGCCTGTCCAGTTCCTCACCACCCTCACAGCAAAGAATTTCTTCTGGATACATGAACTGATGGAAAACCAGAACTGCAAAGGGTCCTCTTGCGTCAAAGTGAAGACTGGGAGGGTGGAGTGCTCTCAGAGTATGCCTGTCCTACATTTGAGACCTAGAGAAAACTGCTGTAGCAGACACTGTCTTTCTGAGCACTTGCAGGCTGAGTGCTCTGAAGAACGTGAGGGCTCAGCCTGCCCTCGAGAGAGGCCATCTGCAGAGGGACGTGGGCCAGTCTGCATTGCTTGGTTGGGGGTCTGTGCACTGCTCTCTGAGAGGGTACCTTGAGCAGTGTGGGTGCTGCCTTTGGCACTTCCCCTGATGCTGGATTCCAAGTGTGTGGAAGGTGTGCTAGCAAAAGTTCTCATTAGCACTGTGGAAAACCACTCTAGTTTGGAGAAAAACTATTAACAATTGAGTAGATACGAGGAGTGTCTACCACTGGTGGCTCTGTGTGGTTTATATTTAGTTGTTTTACTGATGCCTCATTGTAGAGTTTATCTGTATTTTCAAGAGTACATTGGCATTTTGTGTTAAAGATTAGTTCACTGCATGGTTGCACTTGCACATGTCCTTCCCTCTTGGGAATTCCTTGTGGGATGTTAATTTTCCACTTCTAAAATGTTATGTCACATTTTAAAAGAGAAGTATTATACAGGAACCAGTGGATACAGCCTCCAGGTGATGCATTTATCATTTTAGAGTGTAGAGAACGAGGGCAATATGTTTTGAAAGTGCCAGATACAAGTCATTGAACAAGAAAATAGCAGTGGCACTTCCAGGGGGGTAGATATACCAGAAATATAAAGATTTTGTGGCATCTCATACACAGAACTGAGAGTCCTAGATATCAGCTAGTGCCACAGTCCATGGCTCTATCCAGATGTCCAAAGCACAAGGGAATCAGTGGGAATGGATATCACAAAGCAAGAGACAAATGGTCAAACTCGGTGCTTCTGTATACTCTGACTCAATAATTTCCCTCATGCCAGGGGAAAAATTCCTGTCAGTATTATTAGTAGCAATATTTGACTCAAACTTTGGAAAGCAATGTTAGTCTTTGACACAGTAAACATTTGGTTTTCTGTTTACCTTCTTCATGTTAATGTTTTAAAGTTTATACTGTAGTAAATAATAGAATAGTACGTTTTTATTAGATTGAGGAGACACTTTTACATTCAGTTATTAGCTGTTTAGACATTGGTAAATGGGCTGTTCTCAGAGATGCTAATATTTGGATGTCCTTTTTCTCTCCAAATACACATTCCAAACCACCTACCATTTCCCTTTAAATCTTGCTTTTTTTAGCCTTTTTTTTTTTTTTTTTTTTTTTTTTTTTTTTGGGGGGTTTTTTTTTTTTTTTTTTTTGGGTTTTTTTTGTTTTGGGTTTTTTNCGATGATCATCACAGGCGAGCGGCTGATTGCAGAGCTGAATCAATCTGTGATTACATTACAATATAAGGGCCAGTTTCTGCAACCCCTTATTCATGCAGGCAATCCTAATGGAGGCAAAGTTAAGAAGGAGAAGAAAGCTGAAATCATCAAATTCTTTTCAAGCAGAAAAAACATCCTGTGGAGTGAAGGGGTTAATGCCTTGAAGAGTGCCTTTTCCCTACTCTTTCCATCAGCTGTATACAACGTGAAATGAAGAGAATAAACCTATTGTTGCTAATGGCTTAAGCAAAAGCAACCTCTATAAAGCCTGGCCCCAAAAATACTGAAGGCATTGCTGACTCATTCTGCAATTCAGAGGTTGTTTCTTCCAGTAATCTATTTAAATTTGAAAAACAAGTGAAAAGTTCCTTAACCAGGAGTTGCTAGTACAGATGGATGTTTTAAGGCATATTGATCTGAAACATTTATTGGAAAAAAAATGTATTCTGATGTTACGTTTTTAATGCCATAGAAACTGTAACTGCAATTAACACAATTCTCTCATTACCTCTAGCGCACCTTAAAAATATGGAAATGTGACATCGTGAGTTCAAAAGGCAGAGGAACACATGATTAAAATATAGCCACAAGAAAACATAGTGGATTGGGTAACTTTAAACTTTGAGGCTTTAAAGCCTCCAACTTTGCTTATTTCATTATTCAGAAAAGCACTTAAAAATCCACACTTAAACTGTGTTTTTAAAAAAGCCTGTCCCTATGCATTGCATTTAAACTTATGCTTATCTTGAAAGATCTGGTCAAGTTGCACTGATGTGGATATAAAAGGTGTATGCAACCAATCAGAATGGAAGCAAATTGGCTGATGCAAAGCCCACTGATACCCGAAGGGGTGTATTTAGAGCATTTGCAAAAATGAGATCTTCATTTGTTCATTCCGTAGGTCTCTAATGTACTACTAAACAAGGGCAGGGCAGTAGTCAGGTGAAAAAAAAAAATACAGAGGATGCAGTCTATGCCTTACTTGACCTTAAATTTTTCACAGGGATTGGAAAAAGCACCTTCCATCAGAAGTATCTGTCATTTCCTCCCAGTTTCTTGGTCCTATATTATGGACAGTCTTGTTTCTCTCCAGGATCTCTGCATTTCTGGCAACTCTCTCCAGGCACTCCTAACTGCTACCACCAACCAGCTCCACATGTGGGTTTAAGGGAGAAACTTCAGGATCATCTTTGGGGCCCATGACAGGTACTCAAAAATCAGGAGATGGAAGGAGGTTGTAGGAAGAGCAAGTTATTTAAAAATTTCTACTTGTTTTAAATGGTTAGAATCTGCATATACAAGTATGGAAAGGTTCAATTTCAAGTGTTAATGATGTTTTTTTCCTTATCTAGCAGACAGCAGGGTCGCCCTGAGTGCACTGAAGAGTACGGCTCTCAGTCTTTTCAATGACCTTTCATTTGAGAAGCAGGTGAGAATTCCCACTGGACCCTGGTCCAAGGGTGCAAGAGGGATGTGTGTATTCAGGGATTTGTGCAATAAATGTACCTAAGCCTGCATGTGTTCTTGGTATTGGTCCTGCAAACTCTTATTGAAAACAATATATAGCTTCCAGTCTGCTTTTCAAGAGGCTTTAAAGCAGACTTTTGAACATGCACATACTGAAGGAACACAAAACCATGAAATTCAGGGGTGCAGGGCTGTGGTGTAGATAATGGGGTTTTTGGGCCAGAGTAGAAGGAGTTAAGTGGCAGTGGCACACTTGAAGTAGTTTCACACTGGAATGTTGCAAATCCTGTTGTTTGTCTCAAGGTCTTGCATACAGAGAAGTTATGAGCTTCAGAGTCTGATTCAAAGCTATGTAAGTTAGCTATGGTTTGGCAGCCTCGGGACTGTGTTTACACACTGTTTTGCATTTCAGTTCAAATAAGTTCTCCTGAAGTTTTAGGCATTCCTGCAGAGCAAAAGCAATAATATATTTTCCATAGGCTCCATGGCTCTCTGGGAGAGTCAGCTATACACTCTGTCTAGGGTGGAGGGAATTTTGTCATGAATTGGAAAGGAAGAAGGGGAAAATGTCACGAAAATAGTCTGTTCTTTGGGCTGGTATAATTTTCTGTCGCTGGTCAGAAATAGGGGGACAGTCAAGCAAAGATGACTTAGTGCTCTGCTTGATAAAATGTAGTAATCCTGACTGAGGAAATTCACTCAAATATTAATAAAAATGGAAAACTCTGAAATCAAGGTATTTGCAGGTGAGTAGGGAGGCTTTATCTTCCTTCCCACAATTTACTGTCCTTCCTTGCTGAGGCCCAAATGACCATGAAAGGCTACATGGATACACGGATAAATGACTGTTGTCACAGCAATTGGCTTTACATGTCCTGGGCAAATGGTAGGAGGAACATTAATACAGAAGCAACAACTGGGTGAAAGCCACTGTAACAACAGCCATTCTTTGTGACGTGCTGCGTCCTAAGCCAATTTTTACTAGATGTTTACACTTGTGTATCACTTGTGTATCACTGAGAGGCATTCATGTCTACTCTACGATTTCGTCAACTCCTGCAGCTTGAAGCACCACAAAGCACCCTGAACTCTGCCACGCAAAAGCTGATGTGTTCTCAGTGTAGGGGCATTGCACAAGACCCCTTCCATTCCCCAAAAGACACCTACCCTGAAACCCCTCAGGGTGTCTGGAGTTCCTGATGTTTCTTCTTGATTTCACCTTTGGGGGAAATAAAAAAAGGATGTACAGTTGAATACTGCACCGGAAAGAGAGAGTTGTGTGAAAAAAGTTTGGAAGGATGGAAATTACCTCCTTTTTTTTTTGTGATCTCTGTGCACAAATTCAGTCCAGGAATTAGTTATCCAAATTACCTCTTCCTTTTATCTAACATAAAAAACACTGTCACACTCTTAATTAATGTTTCATTTTTGTTTGTAAATGTGATGTTGGACACTTAATTAGATCAATAATTATCCACATATTAGTGTGAACTTTTTGAAGTATAATGGTAACTTGTTAAATGTATATTACTGCTGATAATTAGTAATCTTTTTTTAATGTGTGTCACTGGTCCTGCAGAAAATGTAATGTTTGCTGTACTGAATGGTGAAATTCAGGGGAATTTACATCTCACAAAACCTTTACTTTCCTCAGCTAGAATTTTCCATGTCTTGGATATTCAGTTGTACTCTATATTTCTAAGAAGCTGCAATTTTGAATTTCCTGCTAACTTGATACCTTTCTGTTGTTTGTGAAACAGAAAAATTGCATTATTTGTGTCATTATTATGAAAAAATTCAACTCTCTCTTGATGCAACTAGTTCTGTATGAAATCCTTGCTTTTTTTTCTTTGGAAGTTCAAATAGCAGGCATTTGATTCCACAGCTGAAATTCTCTGTGAGGACATTAATTTTTAAAGATCTGAGTTTGATGCATATTTTCCATTTCACTCTAGAAATTTGAATGAAAAAATACTAAAGAAAACTTGAAGATTAAATATTAATTCCTGGTGGACACTTTAGAAGTACTTTCCTAGCCTGACCTATTAGTTTTATTACTGTACAAGAGTGTGCTGCACATAAATTTTTATGTGTGTGTGTCCATATATATAGGTAGGTACCCATCTACATATGCTCCCTATATATACAATTTATATGCCCATTAAGTACAGAACCATATGTTTTACAACACTATGGCTTCACTATTATTCAGTAGAAGTTAAGCATTTCAGAAGCTGAGGTACATCATGTAATCATAACTATGGTCCTTTGCCTACTGCAGTCTCTGACAGGGTGATCATGAATTACTTCTCAAATAATTCATCCATGTGCAGCTTTATATTTTGAAAGCTGCAGTGCTTTAAACCTAGAAAATTCTCCAGTCTTTCTGCCAGACACATATCTTACATGATTCGAAGTCAGTGAAAGCATTCTTACTGACAGGATGCAGAACTCCACTCCTTAAGCCAGCTCATCCTCTCTGCAAAGGCAACTATAATGTGGCACTTCAAACCTGAATTGTCAAACTTTTCCTTCATTACTTCACAGGAATAGTAGTATTTACCTGAGTTTTATTTTGAACTATTTATTATTTTTTTAACAAAAATTATTTATGAAAAACATTTCCTGAGACTGCTGATAAGTTCCTTTCTGATGATATAAAAGACTCCTATATCTACTCATCTTTAGTCATAGTAAGGGGTCATATTAAAAAAATTACTATCCAATTTATAGAGGAAGCTAAGTTTTTTGGATTTTTTTTTTAACATAAACTTTCTAGGGACAATTTTGATTTTAATATTTAAAAAAAGACAACTACAAATATTTCTAAATAAAAATATTTTTATTGGGTAGAAGTTGTAATTGAACATTTTACATATGTAATTCTCTTTTCTGCGATTATCTTCACAGATGTAATCTTACGCATATTGTATTTTCGTATTGTCTTCCATTTCACCTAAAGAGAACCTCTAGTGTGCCAAAACCTGAGTATCCAGCTAGAGAGGTCCTAATATTTGAAGCTACCTAGATTCAATAAATAGTTTGGAGAAATAGAAAAACATCAATTATAAATTTTGGATAAAGCTTCAAATTTGGATTATTTATATGAATGAAATGTGAAGGACCTTAGAGGTGGCATCTAGATACAGTTGTTCCCTAAGCAAGTTGCAAAGCAGATGAAAGGAAATAAAACCAAAAGAGAATGATCAAGAAGAGCAATGAAAAGCTAAATGGTTCCCTGCTGTATTAGACTGGCAATAACTTTTGTCGCTTTGATTTGCAGCTTTGTAAATTGGGAATATCATGGCTGTTTCTGATGTTTACACAGCACTTAACAGATAATTAAAATTGTCTAAATGCTAAGTATTTCAGCCATACATGGTATTTTAATGGCAATACCCAAACATGCATATCAAAGCAGCATAAGACCAAGAATTTTTCATGCTTCATCTGGGCAAAGAAAGGATGTTTTCTTCAGTTTTCCATAACCCATTCTCTTTCCTCTGCCTTGAACGTATGGACTTGAAAGAGCTATACGTGGGGCCATAATGGAATAATAAATACTGTATGTAACCATTGGGCTGTATTTCCCTCTTGTTTTGCTTTTCATAAGGGTGTTGTGGTTTGACACTGGCCAAACTCCAGGCACCCATGAATGCTGCTCACTCTCCCTCCCCTGCCACAGCTGGGCAGAGATGAGAAGAATTAATGAAGGCTTCATGAGTTGAGATAAGGACCAGGAGAAAACACTCCAAGGGCAAAACAGGCTCAACTTGAAGTTACAAAGTGAATTTATTACTAGCAGAATCAGAGGAGGATAATGAGAAGAAGCCCTTAGAACACCTTCACCTCCAGCCCTTCCCTCCTTCCCACCGACAGTGCAGGAGACAGGGCATGAGGGTTTGGTCAGTTCATCACCGACATTTCCTTCTACTGCTCCAGGAGAGGAGTCTTCCCCTGTGAGGCCGTGGGGTCCCT
>VZRF01003390.1:264159-409009 GCA_013396875.1 Vireo altiloquus | reverse complement strand
GGCTGTGGGTGGATCTCTGCATCCTCCATGGATCCCCATGGGCTGTGGGTGGATCTCTGCATCCCCCGTGGATCCCCACGGGCTGCGGGTGGATCTCTGCATCCCCCATGGATCCCCATGGGCTGTAGGGGCACAGCTGCTTCACCATGGTCACCACCACGGCCTGCAGAGGAATCTCAGCTCTGGCACCTGGAGCACCTCCTGCCTCTCCTTCTGCACTGACCTTGGTGTCTCCATGTTGTTTCCCTCACATGTCCTCACCACCTCCTCTTCTCTGGCTAGGAAAAACTGTGCCCACTTTGTTTCAATTTTCTTCTTAAATATGTTATCACAGAGGCATTACCAACCTCTCTCAGTTTTGGCCAGTGGCATGTCCATCTTCAGAGCCATCAGCCACTGGCTCACCTGCACGCAGTGGAAGCTTCCAGCAGCTTCTCACAGAAGCCACCTCTGTGGCCCTCCTGCTACTTAAACCAGGCCATGTCAATCTACCACCAAGGGTGATACATCAGGAAAGAGGGAGTAGAACTTTTTAACTGTTTCAGCCTTGCCTGTTCTTTGGCTGGCTCGATCCTCTGGAAGGCATTGTGCTTTAGGCCTTTACTGCCTGTGCAAACTTGGCTGGAAGCAGAGTGCTCTATCACCACGCTGAGCTCAAGTTAATATACACTGCCTCTTAGTAAACCTTGATAATTTGAGTTCAGAACTGTACTAACTTTAATTAAATGGCTTCTAATTCAGAGCTGGTTCATACCTTGGCTCCTATCCCCATTCATGGGAAGAGTCAAATTTGTCTGCCCACAGTGATTTGACAAATCCCCACAGTTATTACTGAATTCTTTACTGAGTTGGTCCAACTTGACACTGTGACTATAGTGGCCTGGCTTCCTAGGATCAGTGTGAATGTTTATTTTCCATCAGATGTTCAGGGAGTCAGGGAAATGTACATTAAAATAGGTCATCCTTTATTCATAAAAATCATAGAAAATATTGTATTGTTCCACTTATTACCTCCAGAAGTTACCAAAACAGCAAGGCAAGCTTTCTGATTAAATAATATAAACATAGGAGAAGAACACCCAACAGTGTTATAAAGTTAATAAGAATATATTTTCATTTGGGCTGAAAATAATGTAATTTTCCTCTTTTTCCTTCCATTATCATTTCTGTTTTGAAATAATGATGAGAGCAATCGACATCTGCCAAAAGCAAATAATGTGTCGGTTTATCACAAATTCCTTGTCAATTCTGGGCAAGTGTTAAAATGCTAAATGTAACATTAATTGATCATTTTAACATGCCAGAAATGCTAAATTGCTCCATACGATGAAAATTCTCATTATTGCCATGTTTAGGGTATCCTTTTCAAGTGCAACTACTTTACCACCGTTCAATGACCATGCAATGGAAATTAATTTCATATTCTTTCTCCATCAGTGCAAATTATTTTAATTATTTCTGCAAAAGGTCATTGACACAATCATCAGAGGTTAGCAGATCATTTGGAAATGTTTACTCTGCCAATTTATCCATTCTTGAAGTATTAATATTTTTTTTTTTTTGGTACAAATATATATAAAACAGTTGTAGTGAATGTTAGTGTTTTCTAGGAGAACCTGTGACCTCAGGGTTCATGAGTTAATACATTTGTTCTGGCTGCCAAAGCTTAACCGAATGTTAATGCAACCTTTCAAGTACTATAATCTGAAGGCTTTTGTAAAAACAATATTTTTGTATTGTACCACGGGACTGCATTTATGTAATGAGAAAGCATAATGTGCTCAAAATATTGAAGTTCTTGGCCTCCTGCTGAGCATTTGATTTTGAAATATACTTAGTTATAGACTTTGAAATTGATGCCCCTTTTGATTCTGGGTTGAATTTGCACCTTTGCTACAGTAATTCCACTTTGCATCTCTGCACATAATTATTGTGAGACTGATTCAACAGGGGAACAATAAAGAGAGATAGAGTTCTGCCTGAACATCAGATATTTTAATATCAGTTATTTTAATGAAACTTGAAAGTTTGAAGGACTAAACCAATAAACACTGCAAAATGCCCAAACCAGAAACTCAGACAGTCATTTTTTGGATCCTTTGTTGCCCTTGCAGTATTTGGAGCTGAGTTTATGTAAAGTGATGTATAAGCATAAAAGACAGCAAATTTTACCCTGTGATCTCTCCTGCAGCAGAGTAAGGAATCCTGTATTAAGCATCCATCACCTGTAGCCTCTAAGCACTTAAGTGCTGACATGGATACCTGAATAAAGAAATGCAGCAAGGGTGTAAAAAAGACTTATATCTTCCTAATCCTAAACTCAGTATCAATTTCTCCTTATGTATTCACTCTGCTGAGGACTCTTAATTAACTCCCAAGGCAAATGGACTCAGGAAGGTGACTGGCTCTTTTCATTCTGAGCTGAATCACCACTGTCATAAGCAGCTACAATCTTTTGCTCTGTGAATGTGTGTATATGTTTAATGTTCATGTCAGTGCTGAAGTGCCCTCAAAACATTATTATACTGCATTGGGATAATGAGCATCTCAAGGAGACATTCACAAGCTGAGCAGATCCTTAGCCCCTTGGAAAGTGTTACAATCTAAGTACCTTGAGTACATAACATTTTAGCAATACTCTGAAATTTTGGAGGGTGATGGGGGTTTCCCAGGAGACATTTCCCTTTGGTGGCTTTCTCAGAGAGCAGTTTGCATAGACTGTGCCCACAGGACAGTCAGACCCCAGGCACAGTCCTGCTCAGAGATTCATTGGCATGAGGCAAGTTCTTTCAATCAAGTTAAGAGCTGTGCATTTCTCATTCATGAATTTTGACCCCTTTGAAGCCAATAGGTTGTCTTGCAGTGTGAAAGGTGTTTAAGCTCTGAATCTCCAATAGGCTAAGTAGTTGAATCAGAAAGAAGCCTATCAAGTTACTATCCACAGCAATTGATGGTCATATGGGAGTTGTCTGGGTTTTTTTGGGAGGGAGGTTTTCCAAGACATTTAGGAAGTTATCCCCATTTCAGCTGAATCTAGCTGCTGAATTTCTTCTTTTTATAACAGTAGATCTCTCCCAATGTCCTTACAATAGTTCCTTTAATACAAGAACAAGGAAAGTGTACACAGATGTCCAGCTACTTGGGGACTCTCAATCCATTGACTTCAAGATCTGCTGAAAAATCAAACCCAAAAGCATGCACAGAGGGGTCTTCAAATTTGATGTATAATTAACTTTAAAAATTAAAAAAAAAAAAAGCCTGTGCCAGTTCAAATCCTCATGCTGCAAACTGACATCAGTAAACTTACATGCCAGCACTGATGTTGCCAGACTTTCATCGGTCACCAACCTGATTATCTCATGCATTGGCCCATTAGTGACAGAGACATAAAATGAAATTCCAGACAGTGGAGTTTTTCAGTCTTGTGAAACCAGAGGCTTTCCAATACTCATCAGATAAGTTCTTAGGACACATCACCTTCTAAAATTTAACTTTGATTTTATGACTTGGCTCAATGAGGGAGCAGAGCGGCCAATGTAATGATGACGAATTTTTATACAAAGTCAGTACCATTTAAGGTTATCATTAACTCTCTCTCTCCCATCACTTTAGACATTCAGGTTTCCTACAAATATTTCTCTGTGATATAGCTTCTTCAGACATTAACATTCCCAATGATCTTTCAAATTTCTTTCAAATTTCTTTTTCCGTAGCTTCAGAAATGTTGTAATCAAGTTTCTATAGAAAAATACTATTGTCTACATTTATTTCAGGTATATCCCAGCAAGAACAGATGTGACATTGTGATGGAGAGAGTGGCTTGTTCCACTCACTGTTCATTGGCCTTTGTTTGGCCCTCTGACTCATAAGGAATTTTTGATATGGTTGTTTTCAAATTGTAGTCCTTTTCCTTCTTTTCCCAATGCAATTTCTATGCATTTGCCTGTTGATTTGCATCTCTTCAATACTTTTCCTTCTGCATGAATATAAGGGTTTATATTCCTGTTGTATTTTCCCTGACTTTTCATTGCTGTCTTCGCTGCCCTTCACTTGGTTGAACCCATTTACATCTCTGTAAGGAGTGAGAGAGAAATAGCACCCTTCAGTGCCCCATTTGCTCATCTCATTGCACAGGTGTAAAAAACAAGATATGAGATTTTCAGGAATTAGGTCTGGCTCAAGCTACTCAGGCATTGAGTTATGCTTGCAATTTGAGGGTTAGAAAACATTGGAAACTGTCAATTTTCATGTTATGCCGTTGTGCAATGGGATGGAATAGCATAAAATCTTACTTCGATCCACAGTCACTGCTTATTTGTGTGCTATTCCAAACTCCGAGCAAACGTGAATTTAAATGCAAGTTTGTAACTCCTGAACTGGGCAGTATATGGTCTTTGAGATACCAGGTTCTGCTGCAAACAATGCATGCTACTCTGAAAATATTCTTTTGCTTGTTAACAATTCAGTCTTCTGTAGGTTCCCAGGCATAGGTTAGTACTATTGGTATGAAAAAGTTCTCACCTCAGCTAGTCATTCTTCCCTCATTACAAGGGAATGCTTGCCTACCAATTTCTGAGCTATGCAAATAACAACCTTATAGAAAAGTGGGATGTTCACTGTGATGAAAAAGTTCACTGTGATGGTTTAGAAATGGAGGTCACCCAGCAACTGCTTTGAGAGCACCTGAGGTTTGTGCGGACATGGAGGATTGGGACCTGAGAGAGAAGATGGACAGCTGAGGAGGGCACTCACCTTCTCACCTATGAGTCTTTTCTGGTAAACCATCTTTCCTGTGCTATCAGATCCTTACATGTGTGTATATTTTGAGGTCATTAGTTATTTTGACTTCGTAACTGATTCTGTCCATTTATCCAAGCTTCTATTCACAAATGCAGTGCATCTCAAGGTTTTGGTTTGATACTGGTTTATTAGTAAAGTTGTTACATTGAATCACTTAAAAAGCTTGAGAACTTTGCTCTCAGACTGATCTTGCACAGTGACTTGAATGACATGCAATGTTTTGTTCTGGTTTTAAATTTATCTTCACCCTGTCTTTGGAGACACACTCAGACGTGGGTCCTATGGAGTTCATGACATCACATAATGGTTGTGGTTGGAAAAGGCCCCTGGAGCTCCTCTGCTTCAACCTCCCTGCTCGAGCAGGGCAATCTACAGGGCAATCTACAATCTGTGTTTCCCTCCCAAGGAGGGTGACTCCACCACCCTTTTGGGTGACCTCAGTCACCCTCACAGGAAAAAGTATTTCCTGATGTTCATAGAGAACCCCACGTGTTTCCATTTGTGCCCATCACCTCTTGTCCTGTGTCTGGGCACCACAGAGAATATCCTGGCTCTCTTTTTGCACCCTCCCTTCAGGTATTTGCAGACATTGATGAGATTCCCCTGAACCTTCTTTTTTCAGGGCTAGACAGTCCCAGTTCTCTCAGTCTTTCCTCACAGCAGAGGTGCTCCAGTCCTTTAATCCTCTTTATGGCACTTCAATGAATTGTCTCCAGTAGCTCCAAATTCACAGTCACCTACAAATTTTTAGGGTAAAATTTAGCTCTGTGGCTTTTTTGTTTATTCATTTGTTTGTTTTAATAATTCTGGCTATTTCAGGAACACTTAAAGTGGAAAAGTAATGAGAAAATAAGAATATCTAATTTACTTTCAATTTCTCTTTTCCTGCTAGATCTGCTTAAGAGGCTGCGGTCTTGTTCTAAGTCATTTAAGAAATGAACAAAGGAACAACTTATATGGGAGATTGATGAGTGTGAGGGACTTTGGTAATACAGTGGTAAGTACAATAGAAATGTTATAAATACCTAAAAAATCAGCACAGAGGAGTATGGGCAACACTCCAAATGGTCGTCACTGTTGTAAGATGGAAAATAAAACCCTTAATGGGCAAAACCTCTGCCTGTTATTGGTAAGAAGCACTAAAAGTAGCCATTCTTAGGAGCACTTGTGGTTGACTAGCACTTGTTATGCTACAGGATAGGAGTAGTAGTCCTGAGGAAGAGGTTTTTCTTTGTCATATCAGCAGTTTTAAGTAGAGCACAGATGCTTTATGCTTCCAGGCTTGGTTACATTAGAAGATATAGTGATCACAGTGCAGAGGACTTTTTTTTTTAAAGTAAGAGATGTGTTGGGCATGAATAGTGTAACTAGTGAAATTCTACTTCTTTCATTTGTGAAAACATGCTGCCACTTTTCACTTTTGCATGTGTTTCCAATTGAGATAGGTGCAAAGTCAGATATTTTCCCAGAAGTCAAACAGGTCAGAGTGTACAGTAGCAATTGAGTGTGCATATGACTAATTAATTAGTGCCATAGGGAAACATATGTTTTGTCTTCTTCCTGGAGCCAATTACCACATGCCTGTGTTCTAAGGCAGAATGAAACGCAGCCCAATGCTGAAATAGGACTGTGTTGCAAAACAACATGACAAAGAAGGAAGGAAGTATGTGCTGACCAAGCCAATGGGTACAGCTACAACAAAGGAGAAAAAGTACCTACGAAACTTCTACACTGAAAAAAAAGCTCAAGCTGCCTTCAAGGGACAGCTTCAAATCATAGGTGCATAATTTTTTTTTAAATTAATGTAAAATGCTTAAACATACTCAGCCCATGGTGGAAAAAATCATATAACTTATTTTTAATAATCCCATCAAAGTGGAAATAGAGATAAGTTTTGATACTTCCATTTTTGCTTCATTTCAGTTCATATTCCTGTATTTATAATGTCACTTTAATTCACTCCATGCTCAGTCCTGAACTGTGGTTTACATGATTGCATTTGCAGCCTCAAAACACCCATTCCTCCTGCGAAGGAATCTCAGCAAAACTGAGCAAATGTTTTATTCATCATCAGCATTAAGATATGCAATGGGCTTTTGGCCAGGATGCTTTCAAAAGGTCAGTAAGGATGCAAGTCGAGGCTCACCAGCTGACCCAGGGGCTGGGGTTTACTCCCTTCTGCACTTCCAGAGACAGCAGAGACTTCCCAATTCTTCTTCACTTTTAGAGGATGTAGAGGTGGTCCCTTTGCCCCAGTCTTTACTCTGCTCTTGTTTCATCATCCTTGGAATCTTGGCTCCTTTAAAGATGCTTCTTAAAAATGAAGCTCAATTGCAGGAATCAGGTACAGTTATAGGCCTTGGTTACATCTGCCATGTAAATTATTTTTCAAGCAACATTAAAAACAGCATTCTCTCAGTCATTGAGAATGTGGACAGAGTTCAGCTGAAGCGTGGTAAGCAAAAGTTGGCAGAAACTTTATGCCATATTCATTGAATATTTGCACAAGCAGGGATTATGTCAGTAACAACAGCACAAATTTGTAAGTTAAATACAGGAATGCCTCCTAGCAAATGACAGAGTGACTTGTAATGCCTTCTAACTCTGTGATTTGCTTCAAACTTAGGTATTATCTTACCCAATTCCTGACATGAAGATGTGGCAAGTGCAAGTGTGTTTAAAATAAAAAAAATCTCTTCAGAATTCGTTATGCTTCCATTTCCACCTTGCATGACTACACCTCACCAGGTACATTGCTACTCTATGATGCTTCTTTCAGATCTAACTGAACAGGATTTAAAAAACTTTAGCATGGCTTTATGGCGAGAATATTCATGAATACAAATCTATAGTTTGCTCACAATTAACATAATCCAGGTACACATATTTCCTGTGCATTCATTCATAGGAAATGTAACACAGATGAAAACCCCATATAGAATCATGGTTTTTATATTTGACCATCTGTGCTTCTTGCTGCCAAGAAAATGTCCTTTGCCTTTGCTCCTATCATTTTATTGACACTCTTGGCAGGTGGGGCTTTTACGACCATTTTATTATTTTACCTTCTTTTAGTCCTTGTCTCCCCTATTAGGCCCTCTTAGATGGAAGTATTTAAAGAATATGCCCCCCTATTTCCTGCTGCTTTCTTAAAACAGAGCATTCTGTTCACTCATTTTGTTTCTCATCATGACAGGTGCTGTCCCCTCTGGCTTTTCTGCTTCCACCTTGAGGCTTGTTAAGATTGCTGCTTTAAACTTGAGCACTCTTCATTTCATCCCCACTTCCTGTGTGTTAACTCTGGGGATCTGTTTGTCCAGCAGCTGGCCTGCTGGAGCTATGGATCTCCAGGGATCAGCCCACTGCATTAACAGTAATCTTCATATGGCAGCTGTGCTGGTTTCAGCTGGAATGTGGCTCTGCCCTGATCTTCCTGCCAAAAGGGGCAGCAACTTAGTCACAGCTGAAAGAGCCAGCACAAAGAGGAGAAGATGGACTGGCCATCAGTGTCTAGAATTGACTCTTGCTTCTGTTTCTGGGTTTGTGGAGGGTCTTTCTGTGGTTTTGTGAGCACAACCCTCCTGGACAACCCAGAGGAAGCCCAGCTCAGGCAGTGACCAGTTCTTACCAGCAAAGACACTCATCATCTTCCTGGTGGGAACCTCTTTTCTCCAAAGGAGGGGCCTCTGGATGTGTCCTGAGCAGCATGTCACTGTCTGATTCCTACCCTGCCCTTCCAAGGACAAACAAGGATGCCTGATGGCTTCTGAGGGCTGCCTTTGCTGGTGCACTGCCAGGGGTCAGCCCGGGTGTGGTGCTGGGCAGAGATGAGTCTGACCAAGCTGCACTGGGGAGGGTCAGTGCCCACCTGGAAGTCTGGTCCTTAAGGTCAAGCTCTGAGCCACCCCCACCCCTTGGCTTCTCATGTGCAAAGTGCTGATAATTATGCTCTTCAGCTTTCATTTCTACTTCCAAAATCGGTTGGCAGGGCACTGCCTTGTGCATTTTAAGATGAGCCTCAAGAAGGTATTAATAATATCACATAAAGGTGCTGGACATAATCAGGAAAGGCTTTGGCTTTCTTTCAAAGAATTAAAATTCAGTTTTCATCCAAACCCACAGTTGGTACTTACAAAATCATCATGAATAAAGTTGCCCAAACTCTGATCCATATACATTCATGTACTCTTTCTTGGTACATCTGTAATCAGAGGGATGTAACAAATGGGTAAACAATTTGTCACATCTTTAATAAACTGGACAAAAGAAAAATCAAGATCATGTTCCAAACTCATTTAACAAAAACTCATCAAATTATTTAGTGTAATTGTGGTCTCCTGGATTTTGATTTGTTGCCAGACCATATTATTTAATGCACTCAGAAATGAAGACTTGGTATTCCAGTGGCACAATGTATCAGAGCAACATCAAAGACATTTATAGCTTGTGTGACTGAGTTGCACATGAGTTTTAGGAAAATATTCTGTTTAAACACACTTAGTTGTGGGGGTTTTTATATTGAGCATTATCAGGGATAACAATATTTCATTGGATGCAGATGACTATCCAGAAACATAATTAATCATGATTATTTATGCCATACCTAATTATCAGGAGATAGCCCCAGGGATACACTTCAGTTATATTTCAGGACCTTCAGAGTATAATTACTTTGCTTTGTATTAAATATTCTTTCCATACTCTTGAAGAAGTTTAAAATGTATTTATAAGAAAAAATAAGGTCACAAGGATAGAAATAAATAATGTGCAAGAAAATAATGAAAATGTGTGCATTTGGGGAAGATCTGAGTTATTATGAGGAAATACAATAATTTAATTCTCTTCATAATTAGGTAAAAAGAAATAGCTTTCTACTGTATTTTTTAATATGTGAGCACACTAGCATAACAGCAAGGAGTTTAAACCATAGACCTTTTAAAATTCTGTTAATATGGTACAATGTGGATTGAAAGTTGGAAAAAAATATAATGCTATCTAAGGGTCTGAATTCTCAAAGACTTTTCATTTATAAATTTTGAAAGCTAATTTTCAGTGAAGACCTTTCATATTGTAAGGAGTTTTATAGCTTCTAGTGTTCCTGCAAAAATATTTAGATGCATTTCTCTCTTGTTATTTATAACCCATTGTGTGTAATTAAAGGATTTAATAGGAGTTGTAAAATTAGGTAGGCAAAGTATATGAGTATGTATCTCTGTAATTTACATTCCTGGTTGTTAAAAATATTGAATACCTTTAAAATGAAGAAAGGATAAGACTCAATATAAGACCTCAAAACATGAACACACTTGTGGACCTAAGCTATAATTTTATTGAAGGGCATACCACACAACAAAGTCATTCCTGTAAAATGAAAACCTGGACATTTATTTTTACAAAAATAAGGGTTTTTTCCCTTGTTTTTTTTTATAAGAAAGACAACAACATATTTTCAGCACCTCTATAGCCACAGGCTGTTTTTGGGAACATGGTTCTTGTGTAACAGATTTGCAGAACTATGCTGGAATGCATGTCATTATCCTGTCTGGGAAAGTAGGCTGGGGAGGGGGTGGGTTGGCTTTGGGGATTTTATTTTTTTTGCTTGGGTCATGATTAGGAAAGTTATGTATGTCCAGGCAGTATATTTAGTTATTTTATTAGCTGGCAGAATATGAGCTTGGAGGTGCTCGTTCAGTACAGCCTTTTAATGTGTGTGCTTAATGTAGAGGTTGGAGCTCCTGCCCTGGATTCAGGGGGTGGCAGTGATGTCTGTAGCTGAACGTGGCTGGGACCAGCACCACGAGCCTCAGCACAGCTCCTGCTGGACTCTCGCTGCCTTCTCCTGCCCGGGAGCTGTCATGGAGCCAGTGCTGATCTCTGGGGTCTGGCAGGAGTGCTCCAGGGCCTCTGCAGTTTCACTCCTCAGCCCTAATCTTACACAGATCCCATCGACTTTGGGATCAAGTTTCACTAAAGCTCCTGCCATCTGGGATTTAGTTAACCAGAGGTGAGGTGCCTTGGCAGCCACATGATTGCTGTACTTAATGCCCATACCCTGGTTTTAATGTCCATGTGGTTTGTGACAGTTTTGAAACCTCTGCAGGGTTTGTCTTTACAAAACCCTCATTGCAGTGAATTTAGACGATTATTCTCTTTGTTAAATAATTCAACCTGCTTAAATATTAAGAAGAAAAATAAGAGTGGGTATTATTTTAAAATGCTAAGAAGGAATGCCTCATGTTAAAGTTCAAAGTCAGGAACATCCTTTTAACACTGGGCAGACAAATACAGAGATTTACTAGAATTTAGCGTAGAGGCAGCCCTCAGATAAATTCCATTATGGTTTAATGACAACACAATGTTTATCTAAACCAGTGATGAAAACAAATGTGTACACTTGAACTGCCACCCTAGGTCTTCTGTGAATAATCATATGGGAAACTGAATGTTATCTGGTAAAGTATTTCCTTAACAAATGTCTGATTCTTTCCTACTCTTATCCCAAATTTTTATTCTCTGCTTTCTTCCTAGCCTCAGATGGACTATTTGTTTTTGTTTTGTTTTTTACCTATTATTTGAAACACCATTAGCACAGAAGGCAAAGTGTTTTGGTAATTGAACATTCAGTTAATTAAACCAACTAACACTGAATGCCAGTGTTATGAATTGACCGCTTTCCCTTGGCATTTTCTCCTTGTAAATTTATCCACTTCCCTGAGATTCCTGAGCATTACTGTCTAAGTGTGCACTGCTTCTTGATACTGATGGACAGAAGCAACCTTCCTTTAATAAGGCACTAAGGTGGAAACAGTGATCTAGTGACTTTTTAGAGAATATTAAATCTTTCATTTTAATTTCTTTCTCCCAATATACCAACCCTCAAAGGCAACCCCGTGAAAGATGCAGCAAAACTTATTTATCTGATGTTTCAGTTTACACCGAGGTGAGCTCAGGTACTTGGCTGAGCAAATTCCCTGAAGCAGTGAGTGGTTGAGGTGAGAAGCTGTCTATCTCCAAAAGGCTTAGGGGAGTTCAGCTGCCAGAAGCATGTGGGAAATGAAAAGCAAAAAAAAAAAAAAAAAAAAGGAAAAGAATTATAGGAAAGAGAAAAGGATCTTCATCTAATCTTAACATGTTATTTTTTCCAGAAGGAGCCATCTTGTGTTTGAGTCTAAACATCTTCCCTACCACCCCATGGCTGGTTTCATCCAAGGCTTCTGCCTCAGCTTTTACCACATCTACTTTCCCCAGGTTGAAAGATATTCCTTTCCTAAGCACCCTCCAATGATTTGAAATGTGTGCTATAGCCACCAGAGAGCTTCATCTCAGTTCTGGCTAGAGAGGAATGGTGAGCAGGACAGCTGTGGGGGAGAGGAGTCTGCCAAGCTGGGAAAAGTGGACACTGGAGATCTGAATTTTCTGGAGTTTTGATCTGGCACGCTGAGAAAAATGGGAGAGGTCAGGGCTGCTTTTCCCAAGGACACAGTGGAAGAAGGAGGATTATTATTTTATGCATGGTGCGCTTGAAACTATCCACAATTGAAGTTTTTGACCAGGTAGACATAGAATGCCTTAGATAAATCTTTCCCTCAAAGAGAAATTCTCAGTCTTGTTCTGGTGTTGCTGGTATAGCCTATGGCGCATCCTCTAGTGTAAACAAATACACACTGCCTTCCACGGAAGGTTTTGGAAGAAATTAGGTGGTTTTTTTCCCTAGAAGCCCTGTTTGCCTTTATGTGGAACTGTGAAGGCAGCTTCTGCACTGTTAAAAAAAATTATTCTTTGATCATTTATTTTTCTCACCTTGTATTTATTATTTTACACCTTCTCCATCTCCCAAGGTTTTTTCTGCAGGAGGAGAGGTTTGGCTTATGACGTCCACCATGTGTAATTGATCTCTGTGGTTGTAGACCCTGGAGTGTGACTACAGTGAGAAATCCACTCCAAGCATAAGCTCAGAAAATAATCTCTTTTCTTTCAAAAAACTGCAAGCTCAGTAGGGAAAGAACGACAGAGTTCTGGCAAATACTCTGCTGTTTGTATACATATTGTTTTCTGGCTTTTTATTTCAAATTTTTCCAGAGTGGAAACCCATCTTTTATCAGACAGTTTTCTCCTCCAGTCTTGCCAAGCCACAGCAGAATAGGGAAAGTATTTTTAAATTACCGTCTATTCAAATTGTTTGAAACCCTATTAAAACACTACATATACAATTTGGAAATAATTTTAAATTCTTTCTGTAACCTATTTGCAATTGCTGAGGCTCAGAAACAATCCAAGGGAAAATGCTTTTATACGGTACCAAGCTGCATATTTTTTACAGCCATAGGAGCCACTGTAGATAATCTCATATTTGAATATTCAGTGCACAGTAGAGACATCTGTACAGGTATTCACTGTACATCTGTCCCAAAGGAAGGAAATAGGGAAGCTTATAGAAATTAGTACCTTTGTACCATTGTTCTGTTTTTCTGCCTTGTCTTAAATTCAGTAATGACCTTGGTTTATTTGCATTAGTGCACGGCAGTAAGGACCTTTACCTTCAGAGTCATCCCAGTTACTTCAGGTGGTTTGGAACATGTAGACTGTCTCGTTTGGAATCTGGAGGTCACAGAGCTCCCTGTCTCAGAAATCATTGCCATAGGACAAGTCCTCAGAGGGTCTGAGCATCTCATTGCCAGGGTCCTCCAGCTTCATTGTTCTTGTACCCCCAAACCGAGGTGTCCACACCAGTATACAGCTGTTCCACAGGTGAATGGACTCTGTGCCCTTTAAAAAAAGGCTCAGATTTCTCTGTATGAATCCTCATTTAACGTATACAAGTCCTCTGATCCTGTAGGATTTCTGTGTAATTTTAAAGATTTTCTGTAAGTGATGGGGATACACTTTCATACTTGACCATATTTCCACTTGCTTGCCCACCACACCCCTAGTTATCTGACTGCTACAGGCACCTCAACTGTAAAGACAGAAGAGAGGCAGTAATCCCTGTGAATGGCAGCTGAAAATTTCTTCAGGAAACTTGTAGATAACAGGGCCATGAATATTAGGGTAATTAAGGATGACCTCTACATCCATGCTACATGCGAGAATATGAAGACATCCAGCAGTACCATGACTTTTCTCAGTTGATAGCTGGCTTTACTTAGCTGAGGTATGCAATATTTTCCTTTTTTTTCCTTTGTAACAGGAGAAAATAATTTTTTGACATCAAAAACATGTGAAGATATTTTTTTCATTTCAATAACAAAAAACAAGCATACTGGAAAAAATAAACATTTTAAATAAAGCTTTCCCTTTTAAAAAATCTTTTAAAATGTTAATTTCCATTAAATATTAATTTGGAAATATTTTTCTGATTTATGTAGAAGGAGTAAGAGTCTTTTATGAAGTTCTCGGATTGGAATTTAAAAATCCCGGTTTGGGAAAAATTAAACATTATTTTAAGTGATTTCTTTTATTTTTGAAATGTTTGATTCCCTGCAAATTGCCATCAAAATGTCAAGAACAGCAGCAGCAAGAACATCAAAGACAAGCAGCTAGAAGAGTTATCTGCCACAAGCTGTTTAGACAGGAAAGTGTCTTTATTTCTAAGGTGTCTAGACTAGGTTTTCAGTTTCCTTTTCCTTACCTTTTATGCACTCATTAACAGTTGCATATTTTGCTAAAGAACTCTAAATGCTGATTTTTCTTTTTTTATTTGTTTGCATTGTTAAATGCAAAACAAAACCAATCAATAATTCTGTCTGCTGTTAAATAGATCTAGACTCTGGGTGCTGTCAGCAGTAGACAAAATGAACAATACAGGATTAACAAGTATTTTGGTTGCATTGCTTGTTAAATTCAGCTAAAATACAATAGCATTTTGTAGACTTAAACAGGAATCTTTTTTATGAGAAAAATATACATCAAAGAGCTGGTTTTTGCTTTTTTGCTTCTTTTTAATTTCATATCTTTGCAAGCATCACACTCTTTATTTTCACATAGCCACTGCACTCATCCATTTTCTGTATTTATCCAGCATTAGATACAGGGAGTACTCAGGTAGCCAGTGCAATAATTTTGAAGAGTTTCATAAAAACCTATTGAAATCAAGAGAACATCCTGCATTGACCTCAGCAAACATGTTGTTTAGAAACAAGTTAGAGACGTATATTGAGCATTTCGATGAAGTCATTCAAGTGTAAATTCAGTAGCTGCATGTCCCCTTCTCTTCATGTCACTTCATTACATCTCTTTGCAAAAGGTCCAAGCAATAGCAAGTGATACATTTTCTTTTGTTAGGGAGCAGTAGCAAGGAGCTGTTGCTTATGTTTTTTTTTTTGTCCTGACTGTTACTCTCAAAGTCACTGAAATAAGCATTAGAAATTAAAATATCGAAAAGAAAATAAAATAATTGTGAGTGGTTGCCCTTATCTACTGGATAGTGAAATATTTCTAGAGGATGGTGACAAGCTGTGCCTGGACATGACTGAACATAAGAAATGCCTTTTTTGGTTTTTTTTCAATCTGAATCTTTATATCTGAGTAATTAAGAAATCTCCAGAGCAGGGAACCCTTCCAATCAAATATATTCATCAGAGAAAAATATTAATCCCAGAAACAAGACACGAGATAGCACATCAACCTGTTAGCTCCTTTATAACTCTGCAATAGTCTTTTCCTGATCCATAAATGACACTCAAGAACATAAAGTATTTTCCACTTCTGAAAACATAGAAACTTTACATCCCTATATCTGAAAGCTTTAATTTTTATAATTCTATTACAAGCTGCAGTAAAGAGCTGAAAATTCAAAAGCCCCAGAGAAAAGGGGCACTTATACAAAGTTTATTGTTAAGTTAGGCATGAAACTATTTTTTTTCTAAAACTGAAGCACTGTGCAGGAATTTGGGCCCTTTTATTTTGTCCCTACACTTTTGTAGCATATGGTGTTATGTAATACATTGTGAAATATGAACTTATTTTGAAGCTGAGCCTCAAAGCATTTATTTCTGTAAAAAAATAAACCCTCTAATTTTACTGTGTCAAAAAAGCATTTTTTTACAAACTCAAAGCTCTTCTTCAGAACAAGTTTAGGGCACTATCATGTGTTCCCTCAGGTTATTTTCTAGTAGGTCTAGTATTTTTACTGCAAGGGTCTTGCACAGAAGTTGCCTCTATCCTTATCTAGATTTTCGATGCTGCCAGAGTGTAAATAAAGAATAATAAAAAAGAATAATCATAAGCAGAAAAAGTAAAAAGAAACAAGAAAAGTATGAGTTTGCTTTAGTGTAGGCAGCAGCATGCCTCCACACTTTCAATTCCCCTGTGGCCAGGTTCCATTTAGCACTTTGACTGCTTTCATACATATATATGTTTTTCCTGAGCTAACAAATATTTCTTCTTCTCCTTAAGAGTTAATTTTAGGTGTAAATGAACATGAAGATAATGCATGTGAAAGGTCTGGAGGGTTGCTGAGCCCTTCGAAACATTTTAAAAAGTAGCTTAGATAAGTAGAGGTGAAAAAGCTGGAACAGTAACGTGACACTGGCAGCAGAGAAGGCTTTGAGGGCCTCATCTCCAAAGAAAGAGTTAGCTAAAATTCCCTATTGAACTAGTGGGAAAGAATGCTAACGAGAAAGAACAAACAAATCCTGCCTGGTTTGCCAGTGTCCTGATTTTTGTACTGCATCAGGTCTCTCTTTTTGTTTCCTCTCATCTTTCCAGATCTATTGCTGTAGATGAAGAAGATTTCTGTAGAAGAAGTGAGCAGCTGGAATTAACCTTGTGCCCATGAATTAAGCAAAAAAAAAAAAAAAAAAAAAGGAAGAAGATAAAAGAGAGAGACAGAATGCAAGACAAGTGAAACAACATACTAAATCAATTGGTTCACTCAGGTCTTTATTAGCCAGAAAACATGGTGATCATCTAGCTGTTAGTATTTGAAATGAAACAAACTAGTCTTCTACAGATTAAAGCATCAAGGAGAGAAAAGCAGCAAGGAAAGCAAATGTTGGTATTATCTAGCCAGTTAAAATGCCTGCTTTATCTGAACATCTACCCAAAGCTTGAAACTAGCAGCATTGCAAAAGTGGGAATGGGATTATTTTCACATTTAAAATAGACAGGTCTTTCTGATTGCATGTGACTGTTCCTGCAGCCAGCTGGCACAGAGCAGCCACCACCCAAAACCAGTGTGAGACCTCAGCGTGACCATGTGGTGCATCCAGGCACTGCTGCCTCACGTGGTTCCATGGTGCTCTGTCATCGTGCCAACTCCACGGGTATTTCTGAGCTGTAAATTGATTTAAAAACACTCATAATGACCTGCCGGCATCAAATCAATCAAAATTCATTACCGAGGTAATAAAGGTGTATTAGAAACTGTCATAGATTTTCTTAATCACTGCCTTGGATTTCCAGGACTTTGGTATTCAGACACATTTTCAGCAGCTGAGCACTTCCCAGTATCTGCATAAAGTGAGTGGAGGTGGGTCATGAAAAACCACAAAAATGGTGCACACTGACTATTCAACAGGCTGCTTCTAGAATACAAAACAGCTGGCTGAAAACAGACTCCATGGTGCTGTGCTACATATGAATGCATATTTAAATGGTGTAGAAAGCCATGCTTAAAAGAACATATATACAGGTCCCTCTGAGAGCATGCTGGTGCCAGGGAGAGCTGACCTCACCTCAGCACATGGTGTTTGCACACATAGCATTTACTAATATTGACACAGGGATGTTCCTATCTTTGTATTTCTCCTGCACCTGGTGATATTGCTGCTTTCAGCCCTACCCAAGTCAGCAGGAAAAACCAAAAATTAAATCCCCTCCACATTCATGAGTTTTTTCCACTTCTTCCTTTGAATCCAGTCTGGTCGCCTTTCCTTGTTAGTGGCAATTGCCAGCAAGCTGCCCAATTTTACTGAGGTCACGATGCTCACAGGATTACAACGAGCTATGCTTTTCTATTTGGCACAACACTGAGCTCCCTTTGCTAGGCAGAGCTGTTTCTAGATGCTAGAGTTAGTACAAGAAACCTGGAGGTGAGAAAAGGAGTCTAGAAGTGGTGAGTTTGGGGTGGCACTCAAAAATGTGGAGGAATATGAATACAGAAAAGGACAAGAGGCAGGGAAGAGTTACTATGAGAGAGGGGTGTACGGGAACAAGCAAAAAAGTCAGTGTGTGTTTGAGGAGTGTAGAGCTACATGTCTTTCTGAGAAAAACAAGATACTGGTTACATGTGTTCAAAGGTCAGGAGTGCATGGTGAGAGCTGGAGAAGGTTTTCATGGCCTAGGATGGGAGGCTGAGAAAAGACAGCAGGGCAAAGCAGCAGAGAGAAACTGAGTTCCTGGCTCTCTTACAGGCTCTTGGCATGGACCAGGACAAATTGTTTAGTCTCATTATTTTCACACTTCTGACGTCCCTATTTTTTGGAGTTGTTGGGTCAAGAAGTCATCAAAGATCATGAGGCCTTCAAAGGGCTTGGCTGATAAGACTCATGCACACAGCAGCATAGGTAAGGCCTTTCTATCCACAGCTCCTGTGGGACTGGGTCAGTGTCTGCCTCTGAGGAGGAGCCAGAGGTCCATGGCCCTCATGTCCTGGCTAACAGATCTGGAGCTTGTAGCCCAGGCAGCAGATGCTAAGAAGATCAGAATGGAAATCTTCAATTCTGAGGACCTAACCTGGCTCTGGAATTCTGGAATTAAAATAGCAGAAGATAGGGCATTTAATACCTTTTTTTATCTCTAGACAGGAGCAAAAATACATGAGTCTGAGCATGAGTAAATTTGGTGGAAAGGGAGTTTGCAATTGCGAGTAGGTTCTGGGACAAAAAGCTTTAATGCCTTGGAGAGAGTTTTACATGTTTTACATGTTTAGAGAAGAAAAAGCTGCCAGGAAAGGAGAGTGTGTCTGAGAGGAAGCAGTAATCATTATCAGGGATTATATGAGAATTTTGGCAATAAAGGAGATAGGGTAAGAAAGAGAGTGGTGTGGGGTAGAGAGGGAGTGAGCACAGGGAGCTACAAAATGGGAACATGAAAGCAGAAAAAGAGTTCTCTAAAAGGAGGGCAAAGAGTTGAAAAACACTGGGGAAAGAAAGAGAAAGGAAAAAGGTAAGATAGGAAAAGGTATAAAGAACAAACGACAATTACTTCTGCATTGGATAGAAAAAAAATGACCTTAAGGAAAAAATTAATTAGGAGTTATTTGCAAAGATAAAAGATGATGAGAAAAAAATGAAGCAGAACAGAATGAAGTAGCAAAGAGAAAGAGGGAGACAAAGTACATGTAAACGAAGTTTTTAATTAGCACAAAGGATAAAGATATCTACAGAAAAAAAAGCATATGGATGAAATATCAGGCACTCATTTATGTAGGTCCCTTCAGGATCAGATTTTTATGTCTTTTTTTCACTACTGACATTTTGAAGAACCCAATTCTCCCCTCTTGATTGTTCTGACCATTTTATTCCCCTTGTGACTATACCATATCTTCAGTAACACAGAATGATGTAATACAGATTTTCCACATTTGTGTTTATGTTTTTTGCTCATTTTTTATCATTGTTTTTGACTGACACTGATTTCCTCATTAAAGCAATTTTTTAAAATCTATACTGACTGAGTATTTCTGGGTGAAAACTTCTCTTTAATCCGGGGAATATATTTTGGTAGAACTGTTGGTACCCAGTCACTGGCATTTGCACTGCAACTCTCAGCATCACTTACCACATGTACCTCTCAAGGAATGATGTATCCTTCTAAGGAAACAGCAGTGGTGAAAATTTATTCAGACTACATTGCCATGAGTTTCTTCATGGACAATGTGTTTTATGAATATTATTGCAGTTATTTTTTCACACAGATGACTCCTAAGAATTAGCTTTTGTCAAACAGGCACAGAGTCATAAGTTCCCATTCCAGTCCCTGACACTAGCACAACCTGTGAATTTGAACTCTTCATTAAAGAAATTGGATTATAAAATACATCTGTCTCAGAAAGAGGTTTAGTTAATGGTGGTAAAATATAATGAAAATCTGAAAGCCCCGATAACTTTTTTTTTCTGTTTTGAAAAGCTTGACATGCTGTTTTGTATTGTAGCTTCCTTTGATTCCCTGCTCTTGTTAGGGAAGCTAGTGTAATGAGGGAGGCAGAAGGCTGGATAATAATCTTGCCTTTAGCATCTGGATAGCAGTGTAGATTTAAACACAGTTTTAAAAGGGTACCAAAGTTTGCTGTGTGGTTATTTGTTATGCTTTTTTAGGCTCTGAATAAATTTGATATGCACAATGAAAAATTTCTAAAGTAAACTTTGCATGGAAGGGGAATAATGAAGGGACCATTTGTCCCATCTCATTAAGCCAAATGGGAAACTTGGGATCATAATTCTGTGAATTTTATATGTTATAACTTAAGGTATGACCCCAGAATGGGCAGCTGCACTTGCACAGACTTTAGTCTAGCTGTCACAGGAGGAAAGGCAGTGAAGATGTGGTAGTCTATGGTGTTCCCTCACCCCCTTTTTCCTCCCTTCCCTGCTAGTCCTGGCCACTCCCTTGGGCTTCTCCTATAGGTCTCTGAGAGACCCCAACTCTGCCCCACCTTGTCCCCATGAAACTCCAAACCCTCTGCCTGTCCTTGTCTTTGCCTCTGGGACCTGTGTGATGTCATGTGAATAAAGATTTTCCGTGCTCCCCATGTGGCCTCTTCTCCTCTCCTTTACTGTGCATTGTTGCCAAGAGCGAAGGTGCCAGAGCTGGCCCTGTGCCTCCCTGGTGGGTGAGGGCATCGTGAAGGGCCGACCTGGGCTGGGCAGAAATGCTCCTTGGCACTACTTGGGGCTTGCCATTCCACCGAAACGCCAGCAAACCCCAACAGTAGTCCAGACCTTAGCACTAAATGGGTCCTGGAAAATTTGTCCAGCTCATAGCAAAGCTCATGTCATCTTGTTTTCACTGCTTGAGTCCTGCAGGTAATTGCACATGGAGGAGAAGCTGTAACTAGCCATGAATAGAAGACAGGATTTCCGAATAGCGGGGCCATTCCCAGTGTTCTTTTTCCCCCCATACTCAGAGGCAGAGAATTACGCTATCCTGAAGTGCATGTCATGCAGAGCAGGCTCTGCTTCTACCTGGGCAGGTTTTAACAAAAATAAGGCACCTTGGACTTCAGCTGTGTGAAGTGCTGAACCTGCATGCTTCATGCAATTCGGTGCTTTTCACTTGGGGCAGAAGGTTCTGCTTCCTTGGCAGGGTCACCCAAGATCATGGAAACACCTTGGCTGTAAAACCTTCTGCCACCACCAGCAACTTTCTTAAGTGATGTTCCTGGAGTTTTCTTCCATACAGGTTCAATATCTGAGCTATGCCCTCCAAACCAAGAGGAAGGAGACCCAGGACTGCAGTGAACTTGGACAAAGCTTGCAAGGAGTGTTCTATTCTGATCCTCTCTATAAGATGGGAAGGAAAGAAAAAGCTCCAATCAGCCAGCTCATGGTTCAGGTTTTGAAGCATTATCAGACAAAATAAAAGCCTGGGAATACAATCTTCCGTCAAAGATCTCCTGCAACAGCATGGTTTCAGGCCTTCTTGCCAAACCACAGTAGATGGTTGGCATGTTTGGAAGGGTGTAATTTCTTTCTCTACTTGTAGGCTTGTTCTGTGTGGGACTGGAGAGAGAGAGGCAGATATATTGGAGGGGTAAAATGAGTGTTTGGTCCTGCAGATGGATGTCTCTTCTGTCTAGGGTTTAACTATTGACAGCAGTAAGTACTGTTATTGACTTGCTTATCATCACCACAGGTAAGATGACATGTGAAAGCTATTTGAAGACTGAAATAGGTCTGTAGAAGTAGTTCTGCATGTCACACAGACATCCCTATGCATATACATACATACATAATATATCCCATTAAGCTAAAGGAAAGAGATTACTGTTTTCTATTTTCACTTCTCTGTATAATTATATTTCTGTATAAAGGGAATAGCAAGTAGAGTGAAAAGTGCAGCTGGTTTTACATATGCACACACATATATATTCTGTGTATGTGTACATATACAAAGAGTTCCACTACAATAAAGCCAGCCTGGCCAAACTGTTTGTTTTCTCTGGGAGATTTTGTATTAAGTCTCGTATTACCAGCCTCACAATGATCTCAGATAAGGAAACTGCATCTTTGTGAACAGAACAGAAGAAAATCTATTGTTCTGATGTTTATCTATTTGCATATTTGGAAAGAAGTGTGACCTCATTCTCCATTCATTGCCCCATTTTATTCATCAGTTTATCTCTGAATATATTTTCTTTGACCATCTCTCTGATGCAGATTATTTAATCTTAATGAGTGGAAACTCACTTGTTATTACTAAAACTGTTTAAGCAATGTAAGGTTTCATTTTCTTGTGTAGACTTCTCTTATTCTTAATTGTAGTGATCTCATTCCCTAAAGCATCTGTGCTTCCATTATTAACTCCTATTAATAAATTGTATTAATAATATACCATACTAGTCCCAGTGTGAGCTGAAACACTGCAAAACAAACCCAGACAGGGAGGAAACAGTCCTCATGTTTTGTTTTAAAAGGAAGCAGAAGTATTTAATTTAAAAGTAAAGCCAAAGACAATATTGCACTGGATTCTCCATTTTGCTGACACCTTATTCTTCTGGTCCTACCTAGAAACTCCAAGCCCTGAAAAAACACCAGAGAGACCCTGCTTTGAAAGGCTGACTGACACACTTGTGGCATGAATTGAGAGTTAAGGTCAGACCTCCCTTGCGCAGAGCAATGCCAAACCTGGAATCCTGACTGTGGGATCTCCGGACGAAAAAAATTGTAAAGTCTGCCCTGAATTTCTCAAAGTTCACTACAGAGCTGCACAAACTCATAGAGCTGCAAAACATAAACAGCAATTACACTGTGAGGACGTGAATCAAACTGTCCCTGCCGCGCTGCTGTAGACAAGCGCTGCTGCAGCAAGAGGCATCACTGAGCTGGCATCACCTCGCTGCAGCTGGTGCAAAAATAGTGCTGCATATAGGAGCCACACTATGGAGCTGCTTGTGGAGTTTTCATGCAGTGTGAGGAAAAGAGGGGCGGGGAAAGGAGCCTGGAAGCAGCTACAAGCTCACTGCCATCCAGCCACGCCTTAAGCCTCCATCCAGATGTACACGGCTGGACATGGAGGCAGGCAGGGCAAGGAAAGGAGTGCTGGGCTTTGTTCTGTAGCCCCTTGACCTCTCCAGCACCTCAGTCAGCCTGGCCAGGGGTGCAGGGTCAGGAAAGAGGCACTGAAGTGTCCAGGTGACACAGTAGAAGGAAAACTGTGCGTAAATCCTCATGAAGTGTGGACTAAGTCTTTTGCTTCACTAGGGCATAAATAATTCTGTAAATAATTGTTCCTAAAATTAATGTTTTGGGTTTTTCCCCCTATATTATCTTTCCAGTTGTAAATATGTAGGTTGACCACTTCAGCATGTTGCCTTTTGTAGGGCATTTGGTAGTGCCTATTTTTCCCATGCTTCTTGTGAGGACTTGAGCCTGCATTTCAATTTTAAGCAGCATTTTCTCAACATCTGACCCTTTCAGCATTGCTGCTGCTGATCCTGGGCAGAGAAGAGCAGGGACTGATCCCATGCAGAGTTACAGTGGGGCAGCTGAGAGCCCTTGTTGAGCTCAAAGCTAAGCTGATGCCTCTTGCCAGGGAAGGGCTGCCCTGCCGTGTCTCTGGGAGCCTGGCTGGACACATCCTGCAGGATGTGTTATCAGCACAGGGCCTCTGCTTCCACTTCTGGCAGAGTGCAGCGAGGACAGGGATGAGCAAAATGCCAGAGTCTGTGCCTGGTGCAGAGATAGATGATCCTCTTGGCTCTCCTACTAAATATTTCATTTGAACCAAGTTCAGGGCTCAGCCAGATTGGCTCCAGAGCCTTTGAACATAGCCTGCATGAGTGAGATGACAAGCTCAGCTTAGCTTAGTTTGGCTCAGCTTATGCTTTCCAGATCAGCTCAGCTCAGCTCATGCCTCCAAGACAGCACTTGCCACCCCAGATCATTGGGCGTGAGGAATATGCAAGCAAGGGAGTGCTTGATAGCTTTAGTGGTGTCCCTGGGCTGGCATTTCCTTCTTTTGTTGCTGTTGTCAGCTGTTGCTTCTCCCACCAGGTCTTTTTCCCCTCCCCTACAGCTTTTCTTGTTGGCTTCCTCCTGAGGCTTTAATAAGAAATGAGGTTGAGGGAGGCAGAAGCAAGAACAATTGCACAGAAAGGATATCAGGTATCTGAATTCCTCCTGTGTAGATAAGTACTTCTTAGCAAATATGGTCAAAAACGTTTGATGGAAGCAGCTTTATGTTAGATAGTATCAGCTTGTTATAACTGGGACATTTTGAAGGAAATATTGATTATAATGATATTTCACTTTGAACAAAATGGAAAGTAATGAAGCTGCCTTCTCACTTTCTGTAAGGCAATGTTTTGAAATGATGAGCTATCAGACTGGAAGCCCTTAGCTCCATTTTGGAGTGGTTTTCACTGCAAATTTTCTGTTTAAATAAAAAATTAGAACCAACAAGTGTCAAAACAGAAAGTAGCATTTTAATTAAAAACATTTGTAGGGAAGATTCTGAAAATAAACATTCTGCTCTAATCTAATATGGAGATTCAAAATCCTGGACTGTCTCTAAGACAGAAATTCTGGCTCCTGCATAGCTCTGATAATATCCAGAGCTCAAGCAAAGCATTGATCCTGGATTCCTTGACCAGTAAAACTGCTTTTGTCTGTGTGTGTGTTTTCTGCAGATGGCTTCCATCCCTCTTTATTGTAGCAGTTCCTAATATCAGCCAAAAATATCTGCACAAAAGCCTCTGTTATGTCTCTGGGCTTGAATTCTGGCCAATGTTACATATATGGAGAATAGAAACCCAGTATCTTGAATGGCTATCTTTTGCATTTTACTGACAGCCTGAGCTGGATAAAATGCAGTGTGCAAACTGAAATGGAATGAGCCATAAAGACTGAAATTATTCATTTGGGAAGTATGTTCTGAGTGTCACCGACACCTTAGAGATCAGGGAAAAATAAATAAAAGCATTTTCTCTTTTGTTATTAGTTTATATCTTTGCTTACTGAACTGTGTGCTGAGAAGCCAGAAAGGTCCTGCAAGGGGCAGGGAATGTAAAATTTCTATTATGCTGTTGCTCTGTGGCAGCATTTGGTATAGGTGAAGTGCCTTCTAAAAGCAGCCTCTGCACAGGTCATGCAAAATATGAAGCCACTTGCAAACTACATGGCTTTGCCTCTCATTACTGCAGAAATAATTCCTTTTAGACATTACCACAAAAACAGGGGATCCAGATGCAGTTTTGTATTACAGACTGGCAACAACAAAGATATGTATTTTCTAGAAGTGCCGTTTTCCATTCCAATAACCTTATTAAATTCTATTTCTATATGTGTTTCTTATTTTAGGATTGATATATCTAGTAAGAGGACTGCTTGTCTGAATCCTCCACAGTGCAGGGGGAGAAAGGGTGCAGGTTTTTAGAGTAAGATGTCAGCTGAAGTACTCAGGCTTTTCCAAGCTATATGCATTTTTTAAAAACCTCAACCTAGTAGTCACCAATTACTTTCCATCACCTGTACTTCATAGGGTAGGAGAATATAAAGCTCGAGAAAAGAAAGCTGAAACCATATATTCATTATTCCACAGATTTTTGCTGCCTTTCCTTACAGTACAAAGAGGTTTCCCATGCATGTATCTCAGTAACCTCTGCTAAGCCATGCAGGACTCTTCCTGGCAGGTGGGCTGCTCTCAGCAATAGTGCAGCCTGGTCAGCACACAGCTTCCCCAAGTGGCTGGGTGCCCCAGCACCGTGGGATGTGGCTGTCTCTTGGTGGTGCCCAGACCTCCAAAGCTGTCCTTGCAGGGCAAACAGGTGCTTCTTGCTGCAGCCCAGGCACTGGGATGTGGCTGAAGGGTGGTCAGGGCTCAGGCATTGCGCTGGTGTGCTAGTGATGGTTACAAATGACAGCAAACCCTGCGTGGTATTTGCAGCTTGTGCAAGCCCCAGTTGGGAGATTCTCATTCCTTATGCTCAGCTAAGCCCAGGGGATCCTGGATGATGCAAAGGACTGCAGAGTTTAAAGTATTTTCATGTCTCTGGATTATGTTTGGAAGAGAATGGTCTCATGCTGAAAGCTTCAAACCAGCACAGAGGAGGGCGGTTTTGGCCTGGCAGCAGGAGGAGATTTGGCCTTAGAAACACACCCACAAGCCCTAGAGAGAGCCCTGTTCTCTGTCCAAATTGCAGTGCTGCCCTAGTGGGAGCCCACCCCTCCCCATCTGGGAGAGGCTGCAGGAGGGGATGGCACAAGACAGTTTGTCAGACATAACATTTCCAGCACACTGTAGTGACAGGGAGTTTTTCTCTGTCATGGGATCATGCAAGCAGCCCCTGTTCCACCCACCTGTATCATTACCAAAACGATGGATGGCATATCTTGCCTCCTATTGTCTGGGTGGCAAATATACTTCAGGAAGGGAATGAAAGGTGGGTGTGAAAAAGCTTGCCTGATATAATTGTCTCCTATTAGCTTAAACATTTATCCTCCTTTTCTGCACATTATCCAGACTAAAGACAAGGGAGTGACTAAAGATGTTATCTGGAGTTGGTTCACTTCCTTGTTTTGTTTCTTGTTTGTTGTTTAAATTTCTATTTTTTAAATTGGAAATGAATATTTATACTATCCAGTATCAATTGTAGTTTTAATGAAACAAAATCCTTCCAAATGCTTTTATCCTCGTTTTAATTTCCACCAGTCCCTAGGAAGCTCCCCTCAACAGGCTAAACACTCAGATTTAAATGACATTTCCTTGTTCACAAAAGCAATGATTTCTTATGTGATTCGTGTCACTGGGAAAAGTGACATAATTCTTGGGAGGGATGGGATCTTGTAGGTTAGGTTATATTAGTCTTGAGTTATCACATGAATCTTATTATTCTGTGTAGGTTCCTCATCTTTTTTTTATGTTTTCATCATATTCCGCTGAAGACTTTGATGTACATTCAGAAGCAGATTGAACTGCAGTGGAAGCAGTTTACCTCTCTAGCTTCTGCTTTGCCCTTTTCTGGGAAACGTCTGCCCCTGCAATATGGACTGTGGGGCTTCTCCTAAATCCATGCAGTTAACTGCAAGGCCAATTAAAGGAGACTTTAATCTGTTTTGATTCATGGAAACATGCTGCCCTGCAAAATGTGATGGTCAAGAGGTGGCTCAAAAGCCACCCAGCCACCTCAGCTACAGGGACAGCAGCTTTCAGGAGTTGACAGAGTGGACAGTGAGCAAATAGAGATAACTTTAACAGAAGGACTTCAATCTGACAATAAATGTGTGGCAAAATCCTTAAAACCTCCCAAGAAACAAAGGTTACAGAAAAATACTGATATTCTTGCTTCCCCATCAATGTAATGTTTCTTTCCCCCATGAGCCTGCACAAGTTCTTGGTCTGATGACAAGGATGGTGTTGAAAGCTTAAGCCATCTTCAGCTCTTTCTTGAATTTTCCAATAAAATTCCAGTATAAAATCCAAAGGAGGGATAGCAGCATTGTTTGTCATATTTAGCTGCTGTGAAATTGTGTGACACTAAAGCACAGGAAGGAAAACAAAATCTTGAAAGCTGATAATCCCTGCACTTTGTTGGTTACAGAAAAGCCAGGTTAATCCTAAAATATTGCTGCTGTTTCTGGTGCTGACATACCATCTGCTCTTCTTCTTGCTAAACTTGACCGGGTATGAACTTTAAAGCCCTTCTTGTACATGACACTTATTTGTGTCTTCAGACATTTTACCTTCATGTAGATATGCTTTTGCTTTCCCTTGTAGAAACCCATTTGCTTTAATGATGTGGTAATTACCAGCAGCAGCAGACACCAGGGGTTGGTTTTTGAATTCTTTCTGGAAGGGTTTTGGTGAAGCCTGATGCTAGTTCTCAGGTGCAGCAGTGTACTCTCCTGCTGGTTTGGCAGTGTGTTTGCCTTGTTCCCAAGTAGTAGATAGAACAAAGACCGCTTAATTTTGGCAGCTATGAATAGGAATGGGTAAAAAGTCTTGTTGCAGACTGGATAATGTGCTTAGAGAAGCTGCCCCAAGAACTGATGGGTAAATCCCCTGCAGTGGGTTGCCTTTTAACAAAAAGTTGTATGAGGATAGCACAGTGCCATTTCAAACAAAAGCCGATATTAAGCCAAGCCAGACTGCAAGTAACCCAAAAATTACTCTATTTCTACAGTAGGACACGTTTTGAATGCAGCTGCCTGACCAAACCGAAATGGAATTTAAAAATTTCCTTTGGCTTAAAGGAAGTAAAATTACTTTCTGAGATCAGTACTGCACCTTGCTTTAGAAAGCATCTTAGTTTTGAAATTTTCTATAGCAATAAAGCAATTTATTTAAACTCCTTCTAGCAATCCACAACCCAATTTTCCTTTCTCATTACAAGCGTTTATGACAAACACATCATCCAGGATTTTTCTGTGTATGCAGACATGAATACAGCTTCCCTAAGTAATGGGATTGCCGGATACACATTTAACACCTACATTTGTAATGCAATTATTGATGCAATGAATTAAATATGGAAACTACTAAACCCCAGAAGAAACTAATTTTCAGTCACTGATAGGCTGGAAGGATTCATGTACACTAGGAGGAACTAGTGCAATAAATAGAAAATGTAAACTGTGACAGTATTCCTTGATTTATCAAAATTATGGGAGTAAGTCTGTATGCCAAAAATAGACTGGTTTGAAGCTGTATTAAACCACAATATTTTAAAAAAACATAAATACAAGTGTGTGCAGAAATTATGTTGAAAGGACCATTTAAAAATTGCAGAGTCACTTTACCAAAAAATCAGGAAATGTCAGAATTACAATGATTGTCAGGAGATAAATGTCCACTCCACCATGTCTATGTATCATGGCATAGTTTCTAATGACACAGTTGCACATAGATTTTTTCCAAAGGACCATACCTCATTCATCACACAGGATGGATGCTGCTCACTTAATCAGCAGTTATTCAGTCTCTTGTTTATTCCATATTACCTCAATGAGAGGACTCAAGCCTTATTTGCTGCACACTATTCAAACCCTTCTCTAAAGACAGAATTTTCAGTTGCCTCCTGGGCTTTTCTATTGAGCTCATCCCTGTGGTATCTGAGCACTTTGCAATGAATGCATTTATTTATACCAGACTCTTGTGAGAATGACAGATATTATTAGCCCTATTTTACAGATTCACAGACAAAATTCTGGTTTTCCAGTCTAAGGCACCTATGGCCAGATTTTTCCAGTGTGCTCAGCTTTATCTGTTTAAAGCAGAGCTCAGGTCCTATTGAGCTCAGTTGCAGCTGGAATACTCAGCATTTCAGGAAATCAGGCTCCATAGTATGAAGTGAGATACCCAGAATATAAAACACAGAGAATTTCTTTCTGCTTAGAGGAAGTTTGCTTTTTGCTGTTCCCAGTTTCTTGCCCAATCCACTCCTTCTCCCTGACCCCTTCCCCTGTCCCTGACTGCTGCCCTGTCTCCTCTCAGGCACAGGGAGTGGAAACAGGGTCAGGCAAGGCCATGACATGACTGGGCAATGCTAAAGGCAGAATTCAGAGGGTGGACAGCAAGAAAGGGTTTGAAGGAGGTATTTAGAAACTTTGTCTGGGTGGGTAGGCATGGTGCTAGAAAAGCAACTGCTTAGCTGGAGGTGATACTTGTGAGGCATACCAAGGACAACAATAGAAACTTCTGTTCTACTTAGCAGTAAAAGGATGAACAAGAAAAATGTGGACCCACCTGCTGAAAGGTGATTTAGTGAAAAGAGACAGAAATCAGCCTGGATATAAGAAAAAGTATTTCCTGCTGAGAACAGTCAGGCTGTGGAGTTGGTTGCTGAGAGAGACTGAGCAGGCTCCATCCTTGAAAGTTTTGAAGGAGTTTAAATGGATACAGCCCTGATAAACTTGATATGACTTCTTGACTGACATTGCTTTCAGCAGGAGTTTGGACTAAGGAAATTCCTAGTGTCTTTCCCACAGTATCACACTGCAGTTTCATCTCCACTCCATTTTAGAAGCATGTTTTTAATTGTTGCAACAATTCATCTAAGATTTGCTGTGGTCTTTTCGACATGTGAACTACAGTACTTTTTCAGAAACTTAACTGTGAGAATCACACTTTAGTCCTGAGCTGGCTCATGTCCACCGGGGCAGACATTTAGCATTTACTTAAATTTTCTCTGCATGTATGAACTGAGACATTCTCTTCTTCTCTTGCAATGGCTACAATGAGGTGAAATTTTTGAATTTTATTTGTGGGAAGAGGAAAATTAAATTCCTGACATGAGGACCACAGTTTCTTTAAAATAGGAGGAATTGTTTTCAAATTGAGGTTGGGAGAAAGTACCAAAAAAAAAAAAAAAAAAGAAAAAAAGTGTTCTCCCCTAACCTCAGATAAAGAGTAATCATACTTACCACAAATAAAGAAAGCCACTAACCACCATCACCATAAGAAATACTTCCACTAAATAGCTGTAGTCTTGCAAAGCTGTAAGCAATCCAGCTTACAATACTACCTGGTGTTAAGAGTCTTAAAATACGTCGTGATCTCCAAGTCACCTAGGACAAGGGGTTTTGTAGGAATCTTTCTGCACATTACATTCCCATGATAAAGATACAATAAGCAGGAAACACACTGACAGAAAAGAATGACAAATTCAAATTGGCCTCAGCTGTGGTCCTCTTGGGTGCACAGCCTGAATTACCTCCTTATTCTCACAGAAAAATTTCTGCATATTCTCTTTTTGTGTGCAGTACTGTGGATCAAATGAAAATAAGAAATGTTCTTAAGAATTTTTCCATCTATAAATGGATTCCAGAAATTTCAAACCACATCACCAATAAAGACGTAGTTTAAAGGTTTGAAAATACAAAACAGTGTATAACTGTAAAGCTGTGCCTTATACCTTGGTCATTTTCTTTCAACCAACAGAATGGTTTTAAGCTTCTGTGAGGTTAGAGGACATGCTATTTCTGTATGAGTGCAATTTACTTTAGTTATGTATGCATAAACATACACACACACACAAACACGCATGAAGAAGCAGTTACACTACACTAAGGCACATTTATCTGAGGAACACCTTAGTGCAGACAGATTTCCATCATTACCTAAGCCAGTTAAAAACCCATGAAGGTTTCTCACCCTTCACTAGATGCAGTGACATAAATATTACTTTCTTGGTTGAATGCTTATTGAGGTTGATGCTGAAATCCGTATCTGGCAGTTACCTCACTTCCAGAGTGGAGGTCTCTGCAGAACCAGTGTCAAAGCTGGGAAGCTGAAATCTTCCTGTAGTGCCAAGAACCTGTACAACCTCTCTCCATCCCTCTCCTGATATTAACATTTTTAACATGAACAATTGGGGGTCAGGGCTCCCAAAGTGGATGTACATGTGAGTCCAGTGAGATTGCTGGGATCTAAATGCTGCTGCTAAATCTCAGTTGCTCATCAAACAATCGAAAGAATTGAAGTTGTGGGCAATATAATGTTCACCAACACCCTCAGCTCTGGTCTACAACTCTGTCTCAGTTTAACATCTACAGCTCTGATCACCATGGGCAGTGATGGTGCCCTTTCTAGTCCCATGCTGCCCACAGGAAATAAGTTGGGAGACCACTTTGTCCCTTCTTCAGATGGGTTCACAGTTTCATGCTGAGCTGTGCCCTGCAACACGACTGAAGTTCAGCCAGGAGATGAATGAATGAATGCCTAGATGTCACAGCAGGCTTAATCCCCGTAACTTTAATTTCCTTTACCTTTATAGACTTTCAAAAGGAAGATGTAACTTTTTAATTTTTTTTAAGGGAATGAATCCTCTGGCTGTAGGAGATGGCCTTCATTGAAGTAACTTTCTATTTACTATTGAAAAAAAGAAAGCTTTAGGCTTATTGGAATCATTCAGTGAAAAAGCACAGAAAAAAACAGGTCATCCTTCTCTCTCTCATTTCCTCTGCTTCTTTTCTACCCCCTCATATGGTTTGAAGGGGACTTTTTGACATCTGCTCTTCAATTTGGGGCTGTTTTCAGCACTAATTTTTAGTTTCACTGAGAGAATTTGAACTCTTGAATAGCATTTCTCTTATCTTCACCTCACCAAGTAGTTACTGCTACAAAAGGGGCAAGAGATATAGAGAGGCACCTGGTACTTCCCAGCTGAGGCAACTGCTGCGACTAACCTGCTTTTTGTACTGAACACTGAGTCATGCATTAGGGTCAAAACAAGATTTATTCATCTGAGTTAGAAGAAATAAATAAAAGAGAGAACAAATTGACAGTCAGTTACAGTCATTGACAGTCAGTTGGTACCTAGTGAATTATATTCTTGAGTTAGCAGGGATTCATATGCTCACTGAGTAACTTTTTCCTAAGTACACTTGCTCTTGGAGACGTCTGTGATGTTACTAATTCTATGATTATAACCCTCTCTATCTCTTAAGCCTCTTCACTTCCTGCTTGATAATTTTGCATCTTTAGAGAAGTCCAAGAAAAAGATCTCTTTTTCACAAAAAGGATGCATCATGTGCATCATGAGAGTCTCACTGACATGTGGCTCCTTAAACCTGTGGCCTCATAGTCAGTTTATGATTTTGGGGGGGACACGCTAACAGTTTGTCAGACCTTGCTGGTGGCTTGGTATGGACATTTTTTGGGATTTTTGGTGGCCAAAGTGCAATAAAAAAAAGGAAAGCACTTAATGAACAATTATCTGTTACAATGCTGCTTGCTGTTTGTGGCCCCACTTGGCCCAAGGCCATCAAACCAGGGACAGAGCTGGTGTGGGATGTTGCTGCAAAGATGAAGGTGCTGGAAATTCATTCACAGAGATGATGTTGGGGGAGAGAAAGGAAAATGGCCAGGCTAGGAAGGTTTCTTTAAACGGGAGGTAAAAAGCTGAGAAAAGTTTGTAGGTGAAGGCTGTGAAGTGAAGGGAAGATTCACGATAGTTTTCAGTGGTAATCTTGTAATTCGCTTTTTTAACAAACTTCTTTGTTCAGTTCAGAAGAAAAGATGAACAAGAAGGGGCAGCATGGTAGTATAGAATGCAGTGAATGCTTGAGAAAAGGTAAATCAGTTATGCCTACTTACTGTAGTACAAACATACAGGATAATAGGATATTGGAAAAGTATCTGTCAAAGCAAAGAAGCCAGGGAGAAAGGCCAAATACAAGTGAGAGTTACCTATTTTCTGAGTTCAATATCCATAACAGGCATTCATGAAGAAGCCTAGACTGTTATTTTCAAGGTCTGCAATACAGTTATTGCACATCACGTTGATGCCAGGGCAGAGGTGACTGGGATTTGTAAAGGGACGAAAGTGCACCAACTCAAGGTGACAACTCAATTGTCTAGATCCATTCAAACATGCTACAAAGGCAAGGAGGATAAGAATGACATCTTTATAAGGCAGTAATCCAAGGCCCCCCAGCTCTTGTAAGTAGTGTGAGGCCCTTGGGCCTTGGCTTTGAGAGAAGTGTGTGCTTCAAGAGGGGGCTGCTGGAAGCTGGAAATCACCCTGTGCAGTCAGCAATTCCAGAGGTCCCCAGGAAAGGCTGTTCTTGGGCAGAGAAGAAAAACGGTCCTAACCATGCAACAGGGAGGGCAGAAATCTTACTTGGGCTTGGGCTCTATCTGCATGCTGCCTCATGCATCAATACAGCTCTTACAGGATGCATCCTTCATCTTCCACAAAGCCCTTGTCCAGTTTGGCAACAGCAGCTGACAAAGTGCAGAGGGTTGTTGGGGAGTTACTGCTTCTGCAGACCCTTAATCTGAAGGGAAGTGAGTGAGATGCTGCCCAGAGGGCCTAAAAGGGAGTACAATTTTATAGAGATGACATTTCACTTTATGGGAAGCAAAAGGAAGGACATGATGTAATCACTTCTGGATATTATCTTAAAGGCTCCTGGACTCCAGTGGAATGTAGAAAAACACAGGCTGTCAGAAGTGAGGTAGTGGCATTTAAGGTATATCCCTGCTGAAGATGCCTGGGGAGCAGAACAGCACAGGCACTCTTGTCTGAAAGCCTTCATATGAGCTTTGGACGTTCTTGAAATGGACACTCAGAGAAATAAAGAGCTCAGAAATTACACTACTTGGGAGCTTTGATTGGAATAAATTACAATCAGAAACATTATCTTTTGTAAAACAAGCTCTTTTTGGTTCAAACCCCTTCTGCTCCTTGTGAAGCATGAGAGGGCAGTAGAATTACTTTGGTGTAAAGTTATTTATTTCCAGACTTCTGGTAGGCTGCAGTGAATTATAGTTACTGAACCAGCTTTTATCTAAGGTTCCTGAAACTGAGCAATTAACTTTCTGACTTTTACACTAAAGCAATTCATGTAAACAGATTGTGGTTATGAAGCAAAATGTTTAGCAAGTCATAAACTGTGAATCAGTTGTTGATTTGTCCTTTCTTTTTTTCTTTTATTTTCTGAACAAAACATAAATTTTTTGTCTGTAGTGGGATTTTTTTTTCTATAGGTACTGTAATGTGCATATATTTGGGATGTTGAAGAACCCCCAGAAAGAGTCTCAACCCCTGGCAGTTTACCATGAGAGGTGAGAGGATTCCTCTAAGGACCAGGCATTTGGGGAATTGTTACAAACAAGATTCCATTGGTTATGATGGAATAGAAATTTATAAGCAGGAAAAGATTACCTTGCATTTACCACAAATAAGAAAATGTGGCTGTGCAGTTAATGTGAGGTAGGTCAGGATATATAAATTAATCTCCTTTCCTATCCTTCCTACTTCAGTGAGTAGCCAAGCCCACAGGATAAGTAATGTATCTCCTTTGCATGATGATACTTCCAATCCTTTGTCCTTGCTTTGCAGAGCTCAACAGTATTGCCACATAAAGTATCATCAATATCACAGAAGCTTGCTCCTTTTGAATAGATGGGACACCTTCAGAGTCCCTGCAGGTACAGGCCTTGTTTAATTTAGACTTTGGCTCACAGCTGCAAGAGCTACCTCAGTGGTAACTTCTAGAGAATGGTAATATGCCTATTGACTTCCTCTAAGACTAGTCCTTGCACCTTCCCCAGAAGATATTGTACTCTGAAGATTATGGAGCAGAACATGATAAAAATTCTCTGACTCCTTTGACTGCTTAATAATTAACTATATGACCTCTGTTTAGAAGAAAAGCCAAGCTAATTAAAGCACACTTCAGCAGATTGTATTGCCTATAATATGACTACGATGTATAATGTAAATCTAGGAAGTATGAAGATTGAGTGTGGATAAAATGTTCCATTGTACACCATCACAAGGATTATAAGAGCACTTCTTTGCAAATGTCTTCACTGATTCATTTTATGGCACTTTGCATCACTATATAATAATGTATAATTGCTTGAAAAAACACTTAGACTTCTGGCCTCTTGGGGTGCAACTGAGTCAGAGAGAGACAAAAAAGGGTCAGTGTTTAAGTGAGGACTAAAATTTTCTGCAGTAGTACAGCATGTTCCCTGGAAGTGGAAATGTTTCTGCAATAGCTCCCTCAGGAGGGCTCATCTCAGTGATCTACGTCCTACATGCTTTTATTCCAAATTATGTAGTTTTAATCCAAACTTGAAACCTTTTCTGCCACCTATTGCTGTTGCATCATTGTTGTCCTGTTATCTCAAAACCAGTGCTTGTCATCAGTTAAAAATCAGAAATGTCTTCTATCAAGTTTCTGAAAGTAATTAAAAAAAAATTGTCACAACGTTGAAGGGAGTAAAACAAATGCTGTCGTCTCCATTTTCAAGGTAGAAATGTGGAGGAAAAAGTGGAATTGTGTTTCTCTGGGTGCAGGGTTGTTACAGGACTGAGGATGATGTGGTGTTGTTGAATCCCACTTTGGCTTAGAACAATACCCATGCTCTTAAACTCTCTTGTGAGTTTAAACATTGTCTTCATGGCAGGTTGGGCTTCTTTTGCTTTAGCTACTCTTACTTGCACAGAATTGACTTTCTGTTATGGTCAACTGGAGCCTTTTGTCAATTAACTGAAAGGTTAGTGCAGGAGAAGAAGATAGAGTCCTTTTTCTTCATGAATCTTGTCACAGGTGTGGTCTATCTCATTAGTTAACTTTGTTATTTGACAGTTGTGGAAAGTGTCATGAGGTCTGAATGACTGCAATCACTGCTCACCTTGTTCTCTGTGCCTTGACTGAAATGCCTTTAGGTAATTTGCAAAATCCCGAGATAAAGGCTGATATGCAAACACTGTTCCTGAGATAAATGGCAACAAATGTTCTGTATGACACGCTTTATTTGTGAGGCATTCAGATAACACAGTGATTGGTGTCTGGTTAGACAGATGGGGTTTTATTATTTTTCTCTGATCCTTTAAAGTTGGATCTTCTATTGTGAAAACTGATTTGACACCTGGTCAGACTGCTCAAACCAGAGGCCTGAGAGAGGTTGTACTGTTTCAGCATTACCAAGGCAGGCAAAATGAACAAAAGTGGCAAGGGCTAAACTGCACATGCCTGGAGGACTGAGAAATGGCAAAGTCTAGACCATAAAAAGTCTAGGCTCAATATGTCCTGTCTGGGTGAGTGAGTAGTTAGAGGTGTCTGTCTCTTGGCTGCAGGTCCCACCAGGACCCCCAGTGGTGATCAGGGCTCCATGTCAGATTTTAGGCTATTGCCTTTTACCTTCATCAGGACCCTCTGTGTCTGCAACTCTGCAATGCTGCAGTGCTGGCCATGACTCTGAGACTGTGCACAGGAATCACCCTGGTGACTGCAGACAGGGAAGAGCAAATCAACACTCACACCATCCACGCTGACATCTGGCCAAGTTGTGCATCTGCAGTCCCAAATCAGAGCATTCCATGCAAATATGAAAATTGTTTCAAGGTGAAACCTTAGCTGCTCACAATCATACCATTCAAGTCAGAGGAGTGGTGAGAATTAGCTGGATCTCAGATGTAACTTTGCCTTTCTTCTTCATCCAGCTTTGGAAGACATTTCAAAGGAGTGTTCCTGTAGTGAATTTAAATTCACCTTCGGAGTGACATCCCAAAGTGAGGAAACCACCTCTTAAGTTATTCCTGATTAATGCTAGGTTTTCTGTTTAGATTAATAATAACCCCATATTTATTCCACTTTTTCCTTTTCCTGTTCCCACAGAAGAATAATCTCTAACTTTGTACTTGCAAATTCCAAATCTGAAATCTATGACAAGATCCTTTCCCCACTAGACAGTGGTTGGCCTTGTAATGAAGTTTCATCTTGCATGATTTGAACAAGAAAATATTCTTACATCCACAAGGCTTAATGGCCTGAAGATATACACGGCAGGCCAATGGTGATCAAAATTTTGGAGCCATCATCTGTTTTGGTTTTGGTCAAACATTCAGTGGTGTTAACCTAGATGTGAGTGGGAAAAAATATGTTTTGAGTGCTAAAATTACAATAGGATACTAGGACCAAGCTGTAAGTACTTTTTCTTTTTCTTTTTCTTTTTCTTTTTCTTTTTCTTTTTCTTTTTCTTTTTCTTTTTCTTTTTCTTTTTCTTTTTCTTTTTCTTTTTCTTTTTCTTTTTCTTTTCCTTTTCCTTTTCCTTTTCCTTTTCCTTTTCCTTTTCCTTTTCCTTTTCCTTTTTATCTTTCTCTTTCTCTTTCTCTCTCTCTTTCTTTCTTTCTTTCTTTCTTTCTTTCATGTCAAAAAAAAGAAGAGTTGAACAGAGATATTTTTTCAATTTTGGTGAGACAGCTCCCCCCCTTTTTTTTCCTATTAGCCTACAATAATTAATTTAAGCAAAGTGACACGGTTTTAGAGGTCACACCATTGAATTTCAGACAGCTGAGACACATCTAATTTAGCTGCCCTGTCTACATAGGCCTGCTGAACAATCAGTGGAAGCAGAGATTCTTTTGCAGGGGCACCTGAAATTTGAGTCACCTCCTGGAGGAGTTGTCTTTCTGGGTTAGTTATGTTGAGGCTTACGAACACTGAGTGCTGGTGAGCACCCTAATTTCACCTGAATGTGAAAAAGCTTCTATGTCTCTCATGCCAATTGTTTCCCCTTTTCTCATCCTTTTCTAACATTTTGATCAAATGAAAAAGCAAACTCTGACAGTTTAGAAGCATTGATATACAATATTTCCATTTTGCTGCATTTCCCTCTGTGTTTCCGGCTAAAATTATTTACTGTATTTGATAAATTTGTGAAGGGTTTTTTGTTGCCTTCGAACACTATTTTCTAGCAAAGTTAGCAGTCTGCTGTCAAAATACTCAAGGTTAAAGCCAGCTTTAGAATAAAGCAGATAACTTCTGTTTTTCCCATAGTCTTTGGATTAACACAAATTCCAGTTTCTCAGGCTGTTGACCTGGCATCTTTTACAAGAGGGGAATTCAGTGAGCATATGAATAACATGTCAGATAAACAGAGGAGTACCTCCCCCCTTTTATGATGGCGACCACACCTTGGTCAATCTCCTGTGAGGGAAGAGATTTGAGTTCACGAATGACAAAATGGCAAATGTGCAAACTCCCTCACTCGGCACTTAAAAAGCTGCTTCATCACAGAGTGTGACACGGACATGAATAGAGGATTATTCTCGTCAGATCCCAAGCAGCCATCAACCTGACTGCACATTTCCACCTACGTGAATTACAAATTAGTGGCAAATACATTTGAAAGCTAGTCATTACCTCAATCAGTCAATTATTCAAAAGATGTATCAGTGTGATTAGTTGCTCTCAGTTAATTACAGGAACAATAATTAGCTAATAAAGGAGTATCATCATTCATATAATATTGATTTTCATTGTTTTGGAGAAACTAATTTTAAAAGTCCTTTGAATCTATATATTGAGAAAACACCCAAAATCACTTTTAAAATAACTTTTTCCAAGTTATAGGCAGTGTTTTACTCTCCTAGTTCTTTCAGACAAACTTATGCTGCTGCCATCTTCTCAGCACTGGGTTCTGTTGAAAAATAATGAAATGATCTTCAAGTGTAGCCTTTGTAGTGAGTTGCCTTGTGAAGGCTGAGTGGAGGATGATTAGACCACTTGCTGCTTTTAGTCAATTCACTCCTGTCCAAATCTAAACTGATGCCAAAAACTGGCAAAGAAAGATAGGTATGTCAAAGACACTGTATCTCATTCCTATAAAAACACAATTTGCTCTGAAATTACAGATGCAATACTATAGGATATCATGTTTCTCCTTCCTAAAATTAGCACTGAGGGAGAATGCATGGTGAAAGCATTTTTCTAAACAAGATTGTGCCAGTTGGTTCCTTAAGTTTTGTATACCTTGTACTTTCTTCTCGAGACCTTCAGCCCAACTTGTTAAATCTTTATAGCTCAGTCACATTCCCAAGTCTGAAAAACTATGAGAAGAGATGCAGATCCTCATGGGTAAAAAATAGCCATTGTGACACTTCAAGAGGCATTTGCAAGTCTGGCCCAGTGTGTCTGGCTTTCCCCTACAGGGTCAAGCTAAGGAAAATAATCCAACATTGGATGTTGGAGACACTAGAGATGATCTTTTAGAAGACCTTCCCCTTCTTCCCAACTCTCCTGATATTTTAAAAACTATATGATTATCTAAGGGTTTTGGTTTCAATATTTTAATTTTCATTTCACCTCTATTTTTACTCTGAAAGCCTCTCTTGATTCCTGCTCCAGTTCTAACTGCCCTGGGCAACATTTCCATTAACATATCACTAATACCCTCCACTTATTTATTTAAAAAAAAATTGATAAAGCCCAGTTAGATCTCAGTAGACCATGATCATTAACTTAGCATAGTCTAGTGGTTAATGCAATATAATAGAAGGCAGGAATATCTGCATCTGACAAAAATTCTCTCAGAAAATCATATAAGCTCTACATCACACCTTCTTTACATGTAATGTAAGATTTATACCTGACAAGGTGTTGTGAGACATCTATATATGGTATGCATTATTTTGGCCCTCTTCATTTCCTTATTACAGCTGCTGACTACAATTGCATGACTTGAACTCATGGTTTTGGGGAGCTCCCTTGCATGATTTCTGAACAAAATCACCCTTTGTCAACTGTATTTCTTTCTCTGTTGTACCTGATAAATTAAAAACATTGAAGAACACAGAAATCCTGCTGTATTGAACTAGTGGTACCTACTCCCACTAATGCTTTAATCATCAAAACCAGTGGTTATATAGTTTTCAGACTGATTTTAAACATCTCCTCTCCAAATAATGAGAGGAGTAAGAACACTTGTGCATTCAAACTGACGTTCTTCAATGCATAGATCAAACCACAGAGTTGCACTGGATTCTTTGGAAAAATGTGTAAAGATCTTCAAGTTTCGTCTGCATAAAACACTTCAGAAAAATGAGGATTGTAGGACTGATTTCAGCATTCCTGATCATTTTGTCTGGATGTGTATGTGTATGTGACACTAGCAAAATTGCACCACCTCTGATTTCACATTACTGCTGTTGTTTCTTTGTTCTTTCTCTCTCTATATATATTTTTTTTTTTAATTTCATGAGGCAGGCATGGAAGGACACTGATGGGAGGCATTAGTCAAGGGAGGCATTACTGCTGCTGAGAAGGTGAAATATGTGTCACTGCTAAAGAGAGGGACTGATAGATGTGAGTGAGTACATCACCATTTCTGATACTTGGTAGATGGAGGGTTGAAGAATAAGATGATAAACTGTTGTAGATAAAACAACTACATCATTCGCCTCAGTACAAGGGAGAAAGACTGAATTTATTCTTCTGGAAGGTGTTGTACATGGGATATGGACAAATTGGGGTAGTCACAACCAAATTACACCTCTATTTCTATTCCCTTTATGCAGCACTTCAGGAATAACTACAGTAATGAGACTCTTCCTCGTGGCTTTACAAAAGTCCCTTTTCAGGCCAAATTTATTATCTCCTCACACTTCTTCCTGTTGGCACATTCCTGAGGCAGAAGTAGATCATTGAGTAAACACTAAGCTCAGTCAGTGCCCTTGCTGCAAATGCTCATATTTGTGGTGACTGATTCAGTGGGATTTGGAATGATGGCATACTCTGAGCTCCCTGAGCATTTCTCTTTCACAGGCCCTGTGATCTGACTGAGGCCAGTCTTACTCACTAATCTTACTGCTCTTTGCCCAGAAGGCTTTACACCTGTATGACTAAATGAAATATTTATTTCTTTTTCTGGAAAGGCATGCCTTCTTATGCTGGAAAACAGAAGCAATGGAAAAGTGATTGGATCAATTTGTTTCAATTACATTTTGTAATCTTGGTTTTAATGTCATTTAGAGAAACTTAAAATAAATTCTGAATTACTTTTCCTTTTCCTTTTTTTTTTCCCATTTTCTTTCTTCCTATGCTCAGTTTTGGCACTGGGAAGCACTTATTTTGTCCCTTTCTCCAAACAGCCACAACAAAAATACTTAACCTATCTTAAATGCACTTGCATTCTATCAGAAGTTCCTCTTCTTCCAGGTGCATTTACAAATACATACAAAACTCCATGCATATAGTATGGACTAAACAAATTCTCACAACATAATCTTCATGTGTAAAAGATTCTCTATCAATCAAATCCTTTTTGGATATGAGAATAGGCACTCCAATGAAGAGAAAAGAAAATTAGGAGAGTGTGTGACATAAGAACCTGAATAAACAAAAGACTCTGGCATGCTAAAAGACAGAGGAGTAAGGAAAAAGCAAGTCAAAGAGCTCTCTCTTGAAATCTCTCCTAATTGGCAAATCATTTCTATATCACCATGGTACTGCAGCACCACTAGGAGACAGATGCTCCCTAAAGCAGTCAGCCTCCAAACAATTCAGTATATTTCAGGCCGAAGCAAATAACCTGGCTTCTGCTAGAAAACTACCTAAATGCCTGAACATTTCATGGTAAGCCTGTCATCTGCTTCCTCTTCAAAGCACTATGAAACAGGCAGGAAAAAGAGGCAATTTGTACCCTTTTTTCAGGGAAAAAGTGTATAAAATGTATAAGGTAACTATGGAATCTTTTAGATTAGAAAAGACCTTAAAGACCATCAAGTTCAACCATTAACCCTATGCTGCAAAGTCCACCACGAAACCATGTCCCTGAACACAACTTCTGCACATCTTTTTATATACTTACAGGGATGGTGACTCCACCACTTCCCTGGGCAGCCTTTTCCAGGGCTCGGAAACCCTTCCTGCAAAGGAATTTTTCCCAATATCCAATCTAAATCTCCCCTGGTGCAACCTGAAGCTGTTTCCTCTTATGCTGTCACTTGTTACCTCAGAGAAAAGACTGACTACAACTTTTTTTCTGGTAGTTGTAGACAACAAGGTCTTCCCTGAACCTCTTTTTCTCCAGGCTAAACAGCCACAGCTCCCTCAGGTGCTCCTCATCAGATTTGTGCTCCTTCACCAGCTCTGTTGCCCTGGTTCTGCTGGCCACACTGTTTTTGGTAGAGGCCAGGGATGCCATTGGCCTTCTTGGCCGCCTGAGCACGTGCTGGCTCATGTTCAGCTGCTGTTGACCAGCACCCTCCGGTCCTTTTCCTGTAGCACTGCCTGGGGCTGTTGTGACCCAAGTGTAGAATGCAGCACTTGGCCTTGTTGCGCCTCACACAATTGGCCTCAGCCCATGGATCCAGCCTTTCCAGACCCTCTGCAGAGCCTTCCTGCCCTCCAGCACATCAACATTCCCACCCAGCTTGCAAACTGACTGAGGGTGCACTCAATCTCCTAGTCCAGATAACTGATTAAGATATTAAACAAGACTAGCCCCACCACTGATCCCTGGGGGACACCGCTTGTGACTCTGCCAGCTGAAGGCAGCACCATTGACCCCTGGCTCTGAGCCCAGCCAGCCAGAGAAGAGCATGCTCATCTAAGCCCTGAGCAGCCAGATGCTCCAGGAAAATGCTGTGGGAAATGGTGTCAAAGGCTTTGCTGAAGCTCAGCTGCACAACATCCACAGCCTTACCCTCATCCGTCAGGTGGGTCACCCTGTCAGAAAAGGAGATTGAGTCAGTCAAGTAGCACCTGCCTTTCATACACCTGTGCTGGCTGGGCCTGATCCCCTGGTTGTCCTGTACGTGTATGTGATGGCACTCAAGATGATCTGCTCCATGATCTTCCCTAGCACCAAGGTCAGACAGACAGCCCTCTAGTTCCCCAGACCTTACTTCCAGTCCCTCTTGTAGATGGATACCACATTTAGTAACTTCTGGTGAACGGGGACCTCCCCAGTTAGCCAGGACTGCTGGTAAATGATAGAAAATGGCTCTTCAACCAGCACGCATGGCTCTCTTGGGTGGATGCCACTCGGATTGCCACTGCAATTTGTGATTTGTGCGTGCCTAAGTGGTATATTAAGTTGCTGGCCATTTCCTCTTGGTTATGGAGTCTTCATTCTGCTCCCTGTCCCTCTCTTCCAGCTCTGGGGGCTGGGTACCTGAAAAACAACTGGTCTTTAATAGGAACACTGAAGCAAAGAAGCCTTGAGACATCCCAGCCTTTTCCTCAGCTTTTGTCAGTATGTTTCCCCTACAGCCAATAAAGGATGGAGATTATCCTTAGTCCTCCTTTTGTTGTTAATGTATGTGGTGCTGAGGCTTTAGCGGATCTTAGAGAGTTCACAGAAACAGGTTGGAGAAGGGCAGGTTCCTTTGGGGTTGTCTTGAGTAGTAACACTTATTTTGAATTGTAACAATTACTCCATTTCTAAAACCGAACTTCTGTAGGTTCCCAGGACCAAGAATGTAAATAATGGAAATTGTTTTGATAATGCATTCTCCTTGGCCAATGAGGATTTCTATTTTGGATTTTGTTTTCATATTTGTGAGACTGTACTGGAGACACAGACACAGCTGGAGAAGACAACTGCTCCCCAGCTAACATAGCTGGAGAGAGAAAAAGCTTGCTCTCTTTTCTTGATAATAAATCTCTGTTCTTAATAATAAATAAAACCTTCTGAAAATTCTATGAAGATGGAGTCATTTTGTGGACAAGCCCCAGAATTAGAGCTTCATATTTCCCACAAATATATTTACAGAAACTTTTAAAATTGTCTTCTACAATACTAGCCAGATTAAATCCTACCTGAGGTTTGATCCTTCTAATTTTCTCTTTGTATAACCTCATATCGTCCTCATAGTCCCCTGTTCCTTCTTTTAAAGTGCATTTTTTCCTGAGTTCCAGACAAAGCTTTCTGTTTAGCCTGGCTTGCCATTTGGGACATGGGGACAGCCTGCTCCTGTGCCTTTAAGAGTTCTGTCTTGAAGGCTGTCCTGCCTTCCTGGACTCCTTCCCCCTTCGGGACTGCTTCCTAAGGGTGTCTGCAAACTGGTTTTCTACAGACACCAAAGACTGCCCTTCAGAAATCCAAAGCAGTTGATAACTCCTCTCCTTACTTCTCTGAGAATCAAAATTGTGATTACTACGTCCAAGAGAGGCCCCAAGCACCAGCCCTTCCCCCTATTCACAAACAGCAGGTCCAGTGGGATACCTTCCCTATCTGGCTCCCTCACCAGCTGTGTCAGCTATGTATAGAACATTTTGTCTGCCACTTCATCCTGGTTAGGTGGCTCCGTCCCGGATTTCTGCCTTCTTGGCCTTCTCTCTGATTCCTACTCATAAACATTCAACCCTATGGTCACCATGACTTGTCTCTAACCAATCAAAACACACACATCCCACCACTATATCTCTTTCCTTGCCTACCACAGAATCACAGGGTCTCCTAGAGCACACTATTTAGAAATGTGTCCAGACAGTTTTTGAGTATCTCCAGTGAAGGAGACTCCACAGCTTCTGGGAGCCTGTTGGCAGCCTGGGCAGCCTGTCCCAGCACTCGGTCACTGCACAGTGAAGCAGCTCATCCTCATGTTCAGGAGGAACTTCTGTGCAGCAGTTTCTGCCCATTGCCTCTTGTCCCTTTGCTTGGCACCACTGGGCAGACCCTGGATCCATCCTCTCATCTCCCTTCAGATACTCATAGATGCCAACGAGGTCCTGTCTCAGTTGTCTTCAGGCTAAACAACTGCCTGTCCTGAAGAGTTTATAGCCATCCATTGCAGGACCCCAGGCTTGGCCTCCAAGAAAATGTTCATTTGATGGGGAGAGCAGAGCGTGCTGTAAGTGCTCTTGATCTCTGCTGCCTGTGATGTACCAGACAGCAGAGAAGGAGCGCTACTCCACATCGTCATGGTGAGCACTTGCACAGCAAAGGACAGCCTGGGTCCCTCACTGAGGAACTGGCATAACTAAGTTTGGTAAAAGAAGTGTGTATTTTTCAAACACGGGACATTTCCTATGTTGAAGCTGGTCTAGAAGAATTTCAGTAAACTCTGTGAGTGTGAGATACCTTTAGAGACCATTCAGTAGCATTCACATGTCTCTTCAAGCTATTTAATTTACTACTTCCCTCTAAATGCTTTATCACTCCTGGAAATATTTCTCTATGTTGATAATTTTGGTAGCCGTAATAATTAATGCCTGCAGAATAAAAGGTGTGTCTTTAAAATGCAATATATATTTGTGTAGCAAAATATAATATAAATGCATGTAAATGCAACCATAGGCATTCAATAATCTTAAAAAAATCTTGAATGCTGAGTTCAGACCCAATGTGCCTGTTGATTAAAATGCCAATAACAGCTATGCATTGTAAAAATTAGGGACAGATTGCAAGTTATACATGGACCACACAAGGAAATGACTTATTTAGATTATGTTATTATCCCTAGTGAAAGTATTCCATGTAATTGTTCTGTCAAATAAGAGTTTTACGCAGCAAGTTAGAAAGTGTGGGAGAACCTGTTAACCTCCCTTGTCTGACCTGTTCGTTTCAGAGCTGTCTTTAGTTTGAGCTCCAGAAAGAACAAACCACATAAGGTCTATACCCCCTTTCTAACATTATTATCCCCCCCGCTGTTTAATTTATGTGTTTAATTTTGGTTTGCTGGGTGCAATATGGCTAATTGCTTAGAACTGTGCAACCTTACAAGTGAAATTTTGCTTTTATAATTTGTAGCACATCAAGTGTAATAATGTTCATTTAATTTCTGAAAAAGATAATTATGCTAATAGAATTATTTGAATAAAAATTCACAGTCTATGCAGGATAATGTCCTCTACCTCTTAATTTATACTAATGTAGGTCTGTAAGGAATTTTTAATAATGTACTCCAACCCAGGGCCAGGAAGGGCTAGACAGAAGCAAAGGACTGAGAGGTCTTAAATGCGACAAAAAGGCCTCAGAGGTCTTTGTAGCAAAAGCTGTCAGAAGTGATGCAGGTATTGAACTTGGGTAGATGCTACAAGACGCAGTAAGCAGCTCTGGGCACGTGGGGGGATGTGGTCTTGCTATATTTAGCTAACAAGTTAAAGTAAGGGAGGAAAAAAAGACACTGGAGGTCAGTAATTGCATTACACCAAGCAGGGCTTGCAGGGTGTAACCCTTTGTGCAGATAATCCATTGCCTCCCCAAAACGTGTGGCACCTGAGAAGGGCCAGCACTGTGGGAGACTGACCATGCAGAAGCTGGCTCCCAAAAGGACATGGCACCCAGCTTCATCCATCACCTGGAGAGGCAGCTGGACGGAAAACAGAGCGGCAAGAGAGGAGCAGCAGCTCCCTTAGTCCCTGGGAAATGCAATCTGGCTTTGAAGCCATTCATTAGCCATCAGTTAGGCATGATGACTTGGAACTGGCTCATAAGGCACCACACATACTGCTCTCTGATGCCCAGACATCTTCCATGCTGGACGGGCTCTGTTTCAGGATTTGGGTGGTGTCCTCAAGGGCACTGTTGACCAATAAAGAAGTTTTTAGGGCTCAGAAGGGTCATTCTGAGGTGGGGTTACCCGGGGGTCTGATAAGCTGTAACCCAGCACAATATCTCATCTGACCATCAGCCTGAGAGATGCACATTCAGGCTACTGCAGGCCCCCAAACCACAGCTGAAGAATCCTGAGACATGCCTTAAGGACTTTGCTCTTCAAGGATGGACACCAATTTAATTTTCCGGGAGTCATTAGGATTGTTGCTGCATTGTGTGACTCTGCTTGCAGTGGGGAAGTCATGCCTTTAGCTTAGCTCTCTTTGCATTCAGCCTTTAAGAACGGTTTGCAAATGAGGTGTTAATGCAGCATAGTTTGCTGTATTTTATTTTGGATGAGATCAATTATCAGTGTGGCCAGATTTAAAAACATGAGATCCCCATCTCTTCCCAGAGTAAGCTTCCATTCCTTGGCTCTTGCACATGTTGTTCAGTGAAAGGCTGGCTGCTCGTGTCTGTCAACATTAAACCACACTAAAATCTGGTGCAGCAGTATGCAGCTTTTGCTTTTAAAATTATGCTGTTGGGGGTTTCCAGTGTTGATTATTGCATTTGTAGCAATTTCTTAGACTTGGAATGAGGAAATTATTGCAAATCCTCTGTGAATATCTTAAACAGGGAAGCATGATAAATGAAAGTTTCTAAAGGTGGTGACTTTCATACTAGAGTAATAGAAAATACTGTGATTAATGCCCAGACTCTCAGTTCATGTTTTCTCCCTGAATTATTTCCGGAGGGTTATTTTACATGCCATTAGTATATTTATAGGTGATAAAAGGGCAGGATTGGCAGCCTAAGAGCTTGAAAAAACTGTTTATCCATGGAAAGGGTGTCACTGTGAGTGGCAAGTTTTGCACAACACCTCTGTGTTTCTTCCTTTTATCAGGGTTCTTGTCCTCCTTCTCCTTCTGCACTAAGTTAATCATTCAGAGAATTGGTGATTTCAAGGTCACAAATAAGGAGATACTTTTTGACGCTTCTCGTGTTTGCTGGAAAAGAGGGGGTACTGAGGTCAAGCCAATTCATTTCACAAATACTGGCTGACATTAATATCTGAATGCTTTCTTGATTTCCTCTGTTGGGTACGGGAAATAGCTTTAATATCTTGTATACCACAATGTGGTAGCTATTGCCTTTTAATGTTGATCCCTATAGACCATCAATCCCTAACTAGTGTGGCTACTTACTGAAACTGAGATGGTTTCACACTGATTTATAGGAAAAAGATTCCTTGTCTCATGACCAATTCCTCAAGTTGTATGGTTCCACTTAATTTTTAAAATTCCTTTGGCCATCAACCACCTCTGATTTTTAGGTAGAACTCTTCACTGGTTTGATTGTGGAGTCCTTAAGAACATTGTTGGTTTATATGGCCTCATGATTTTATGGAGCTGAGTTACTTAATGATGTCAGAACATTTGTTTTTGAGATTTTCTCTTTTTTTTTTTTTTTTTTTCTTTTGATAGCTTTAAATACAAAATGCCTTATAACTGAGGAAGAACAAATTTGTATGAAATAAAAACAGCTATGGATCTTCACTGAAAACACATAGTGAGGCTATTTTTACTTTCATTGCTGAGTTTTGCAGGATAAACAGATTACAATAAACAGAATACAGAGAGATGATAGCAGCATTATTATTATTTATACAGCACCATAAATGTGCATTCTGCTTAACATACAAATAAAAGATATCTCAGGAGATCACTTCAAGTTCAACTCCAGCATAAAGCACATTTCCTTTTTTTCACAGTTGTTAAGAGCAAATGTTTCAGGTTGGAGTGCATTAAACTGAGGAACTGAAATCCTTATCTAGGCTCAAAAAGAAAGAGATTTAATCATACCACTTAAATGTATAGGCTACAACTCACTCTGTGATAAAAAGCCTCGACTGCAGGGAAGGCCAGATCTGACTCTACATTCCCACCAAAGCTGCTGGAGTCCAGGAGTGCTCTGAACTTTTGAAAATTAAGAAGATCTTTTATGTTTTTAAAGGTGATGCCTCACTGTAGGTCATAACACCTCACAAAAATTATTGCAACATATCAAACTCTGTATTAAGCACAGTGCTCACTTTCAACCAAAACATTAATCATTAAAAAAGTTTATTCTCTTATTTTTCAAAGAGAATAAACACTGAAGTGATTCAGGCCTAGAGAAGCTCTGTGAGGAAGGAAATCTTGCAGACTGAATTGATTGAGAAAACCCAGTTGGAGCACAGATCCAGGTGATGAAAGATGGTTGTGTAAGCTTGCCTCCCAAGGTGCTGAGAACGTGTCTATGCACCACTGTTACCCATACACATGAGCTGGGAGCCACAGGGGTGAAGGGAAAAGCCCACTCCAGAGGAACAAAACATTCCAAATGAACAGTTTTAAAGGAAAGTCACTGAAAATACTGACCAAGTAACACAACAAATTAATTGAAAATGGAGCATTAAAAATACTAATTAAAGTAACGTCTATATAGTATAGTGATTACAGATTTCAGAGGGAGGAAAGATGGTTTGCCAGAAAACTTTGTACTTTTTCAAGGCAATAAAAGACACTGGCAGGTGCCAAGTCCCTTAGGGATAAATTGTGGCCAAGCTTCAGAAGGAAGGAACATGGATTTCATTGTATCTGCAACTAGGATCTTTGGCAAGATGCAGTATTTTATGTGCCAAAGGGACACCTCTTCAGAACAAATTTTTTCTTTTAAAACTTAATGTAGAACCCCATTAATACAATTGCTGCAAGAAGATTTCTCTGACTTTAACGTCTCGACAAACTGGGTAGTACTTCTAAATAGCCTTTTTTAACACCTGTGAAAATTCACCCAATCAAAAAAACAACTTCCATCTCTTTGAGCAGATGAATTGTGCTGCTCTTGGGGCCCTGAACATTTACTGCAGCAATAAGCAACGAGAAATAGTGTCCTGGTAAGAATACCACCCTAATCACACAGCTTTTCATCATGACACAAAGATAAACCCAATTCAAAACCTTTCCCTGTAATACAAATATTTAGAGCAGGTTCCCAGAGCCATCTTCATCTATTGTCCCTGTTTTCTCACACAGATGTCACAGGAATGCTGAGGCTGGAATTTTGTAGCTCCCCTAAACACGCGATAATGCTATTCTTTCTAATCATCACTGTCAATTAGCTAAAAATTCCTGAAGTGCCAGCTAAGCAGTGATGCAGAATAGACTTCAATATATTCTAAATCTGTACTGGAGAGCAGGAGTACTACCTTTTTCTCTGTGAAAGAATTTGTTTTGAGCATATGCACCATCCATGTCCTGAACTGCAGGAGTAAACAGAGAGTGCTGCATTACAGTGTTGAAAAAGTCCTCCAGACACCATACTTGGCTTTAAGTCATGAACAAAATTGATTTGTGAAGTCTGTATTAAATACTATATTTCCAGTAACAGCCTGTGGAAGCCTGTTTTTTAAGAAATGGAAGGAAAAAAGGGAAAGTCCTTGCTTCCAACCAAGTAAGACCTGTCACACTTTCAAGTAAATATGAATGGTAAAATGATGTTCTAGCACTGCATTATATCCTCAAGTTGCAAAAGTTAGTAGACTGGAAATGTGCATCCTTCCAAATCTGAATGGATGAAAGGGCTTTTGGTTCTCAAGGGTTGATCTACAACAATTCAGACCAGGTTACAATTTGGGAATTTGTCCTTTTCTATTAGTTTGACCCAGGGGTTAGGAAATAACTCTACTGGAAAAAATTCTGGACTCCTGTGAATTTAGTAGAACTTTTGTAGTCAGTTGTGTCTGGAGTGGGATTTTCCAGATTGTCCAAAACAACTGGAAGCAAATAGCACAGTCTGAAAGAAAGTCTTGTAAAACCTGGGAGAAAATTTCTCTTCCAGGGATTAGAAAACACAGAAGTCAATTCTGTTGAATTGAAGCCCATCTTTACAGTCCTTCCCAGTGTGATAATTGATTTCAAATATCTTTTGAAAACAAGGGATGGCATCCAAAAGAAAAGGCTTTCTCGTCTACCTGGATGACATTTATTAATACAATCCAGTTTCTAAGGAAATGTTTTTGAAGACGGTACTTTTTCTGACCTGAAAAATAAGACCAGGAATATTATATAGTAATTCCAATGAGGGAAATAAATATTTACCTGTATATTTCATTTTAAAAGTCTCAATCAACACATAGCCTCTAAATCAACAAACAGCCCCTAAAGCTGTTTAAAAGCCTAATACAAAATTTCTGTTTAAGATCTAAAGGAAATTTGGTCTTGTCTATGGAAAGGGGTTCAGCTAGTGTCTCAAGGTCTGTTACAGATGTTTTTAAATCTGTATGTTTTAAATCTTCTCTGCCTTGACAATCCTTCCCGAGACTATCCAGGAAGAGATTCGGGTGCTCTGAGAATTCAGAAATAAAAAGAACTCTCCAAAGTGATCTTAGTGCTAACTTCAGCTGCCTCTGGCCCTCATCCAGCAAACCACTTAAATCTGTTCTTCTCTTTGAAATTGGCTTGGCGATGTCAACAGGGCTTCTCACATATCTGCAGTTAAATACCAGCATAAATGATTATTTAGATCTAACCCCTCTCTATCAAGGCTCGAAGTACCCACAGTAGTCACTGTAGGAAGGCCTTGTTTCGTATTTCTTGATATGATAACACGTTACTTTTCTCTCTCTACAGATTTGTTTGATTTGCCACACACTGCTCAGGCTCCAAAGCTTCTTTGGCCCAAATTGATCCCTCTCAATCTAAGCATCCCCACTCAACCCCTTTAATCACCTTCTCGGTACCCACACATATTTACTGCAGTGGCCTGTGTCCATTGCTGGGGAGTGCTGACCTTCAGTAAAGCCAGCAATGGCTTTTACTGATTAAAGAACATCTCACCTTCTCTAGCTTTGCCCTTCAGTTTCTCCTGGAAATCCTTTTCTCCTTAACAGAAAAACGTCTAGCTGATGGAACAAAGCACAGTCGCCTGGTGACCCTTGGTTGCGTAGAAATCTAACAGCTGTCTTGTGAGCTGGGGATCCACCCTTCCTTTTATTTTCCCTTAGAACTTTGTAAAAGCTAATTGGAAACCAATCACAGTCCAACACTTAATAGACTTTCACATTTCAATAGCAAACATTTTATTTCTGTGTTCAAGAGGTACATTCTGGGTAATTTGCTCCCTTTCATAGAAGGTAGGTGGTTTGATCTTGGCTAAGGAAGAAGGCTACAGTATATCACTTTTATTACCTTCTTTATGTGAGAATAAATGTTTTATAAAAGTTCTGAATATAATTTCTTATGTCAGGGAGGCAGAAACTTAGTTCTAGTACTCAAAATGCTCTAATTAGTTTTCCCTGAGTCTGTTTTCTTTGTTATCTCACTACAGCTGAATCAGTTTTATTACCCTGAAGAAATAATTTGCTCTTATTAAGACCAAGTACTCTGTTCAATAATTTAATATGTTACATTCATCTTTAACGTTAAAAGGCCTGAGACAAAGTTCACTGAAATCAATGGAAAGTCTGCTAGGGACACCAAAGGGCTTTGGATCCTTTTAAGGGAGCTTTAGTCTGAAGAAGCATCCATATAGTGGTTATTATGTGCAGCATATCTAGCTTGGATATTATTAGAGGTGTAATTATGGTAGTTGAGGGCTCTGTAGGGCCAAATGGCAAGTATTTATGCAAGTCCTTGAGCAGGTGGAGCCTTTTTTAGTCTGAGTTCTTTGCTGCCATGGTTACACTACCACAAATACCTGCCCTTGTTAGGTTAAATTTAGTTTACTTATGGTTACACAAGTTGAAGTCACTCCAGTATAGCCAAATTTATTCTCCCTAGAGGTTTCTTCTGTTATACTGATTTCATCCCTTAAATCAGAGATATATCTCTGTCTGGTTTTCCTTCATCACTGGCTGGATTGCTCTACCACTTGTCAGCAGTCACCCGTAACAGACAGTCTTCTCTAGCAGTATTGTCATTTTCACTTACAATCTGTTTTCTCCTTTCATTACTTGAAAAGGTTTTGATATTTCTCCTTTTCTGATAGGTAATTTTTGTTCCTAGCCACCTGTGTTTCCCTCCTGGATCTGTTAATGGCAATAAATTAATCCCTAGATGCATTATAGCATGGTTGAGCACCATTGTATTGACAATTGAGCCAGAAAAGCCTTTCTAGCTCAGTTCCTTAGAGACTGAATAAAAAAGCCATTCTGGAACATCCTACACTGATATTAGGCAGTATAAAAATCATGTTGTGTACTGGAAATATTATTCTTCTCCAATTGATAGTGAAGCCTAACACTTAACAAATGTAGTTTGGAAGCAGCCAGTACTCTTGCTTATCAGTCTGAGAATCATGAGCATCTATTTTAATTTCAGGAAAAAAATTTAAATGCCACAATAAGCATCTTAAACATCTATTTAGCAAGAGAGAAAGTTCCTAACCATGTTCATTGATATTCAAGAAGGCAAAATCTGATGTCTGTAAGTAATCTTACGTACTCAGCTATAGTCTGTTTTTGTTATGGTCTTGTATGCCCATTTGAAATTCCTTCACCATAACATACTGATACATTATGGACCAGATCCAAAGCTGGGTCAGATCAAGATTAATGGTTGAACTCAATCCTAGAAGTCTTTTCTATGCTAAATGATCCTATCTTTCTAAGTAGGGGCAGCTTGATACTTACAGTGTCTTTTTCCTTGTACACTATTTCAAAATGTCGTGAAAGTTCCTTAAGACAGGCAATTTTGTGTCCTCATTTTCCACTGCTTTAATTTTACTTTCTTTTTTATTTTTTTTAACCTTGTAAGAACTTATGGTAGACATAAATAATTTCCTCTAAGTTTTTTCACAAGTGTGAAAACTTTTAAGTTTTTAAGGAACATCCTGAATCACGCGAGGGAGGCACAGAGTACTCTGGCTACAAGAACTGGTATCTTGAACCCTGTAATTAATTTTCAAGTCATGGAACTGGAACTCATCCACCATCTGTGTCCTCTATGCATGGACTTCATGAGAAGTATTGCTACAACCTCTAAATGGAAGGAATGATGAGGGAACAAATTGATAAGTTATTAAGAATGGAGCTATTTTCCTGATGAAACATGACTCATGCTGACAATGGAGATTCAAAGTACTCTGCAGATTTAATAGTCATAAGTAATATTTCACTAGTGATAAGTGATGCTTGAGAAAGATATATTTTGAAGGGAAAGAAATTCTGCCTGAGTTTGTTCAGACACTTGTGCATCTTTTTTTCTTCAATATCTTTACCACAACATCTAAGGAGCTAATGCCTGGCCTTTGGGAAAAGCTGAGCTTAATTTCTAAGCCTAATGCATGTACGCCCAAATACACTGGAGTTTATTCCATACTCCTTGTACTTCTTTTTTACTTCATAACAAAAAGAATACAAGAATATATTGTTATGCCTGAACTCATTAAGTGAGTGACCCTGATACAACCAATTAATAATATATATTTTCACTTATCTTGAAAGGGTTAAGGAAGACAACTCTTGGCAGGCAGATTTATCACACTCAAAATACCTGATATGGAGAGATGAGCTCAGAAGTCAGAGGAGGCATAGGCAGACTTCATGTCTTATTGTCTATTCTTCTTTGGGTGGTTCTGAAATATGATTCAAAGAAGCTCTTATCATGAGTGTGTGTAGGTGGAGACAGGACTTACTATGCATTAATTATAATCTACCACAAGCCTATCAGAATGCTATTGCTGGACCAAAGAAAAATACCTCTTTAATGTAATCTTGATGGCATACAAATCCATATCATAGTTCCTGCTATCTGTGTAAGAACAAGTGTATTACAGTATAACTGTATTAAAGTAGCTTTTGCAAAACTTCTCATATTTTCCAGAGAGTTTTGAAAGCTAATATCAGTGCTGATGTAATATAAAAGAAAGATTTTGTTCTTACACTTTTTAAATGTGAAGTGCACGTTTGATATTCTTTGTACAATACTGGTTTTTAATGAGGTAAAATCTGTACAAGGTGTCTGTTTCTTGACTGATAGAAAAGCAGAAGAAGAAATTAGTATTGTGAGAGAATATTATTTGCTTCTCTTGGCACTATCTTTTTGTCTTCATAGCGGAACCCTTTATCATTTTCATTGTTGCTCTATTGAAATCTTGGGGCAGGGAATACTTATGTAGCAGGATATACCTCCAAGCACACACAGGTGTACTGAAAAGCCTTATGTGTGAGCTCCTGCAGTGATTCTTTAAATCCTTGAGCTAATCTATTGTCCATCTCCTCTATACCCAATGCACTGTTCTTCTTTTTCTCTGTTTTCAAGTTGGACAATTCTATTTTCCGCTTCACCGAAATGAGAGTCAAAAGCCTTTGATTTATACCCCCAGTTCTCTCATTTACAGATAGTACCATTACAGAGATTTTTCACTATCCATTCTGCTTTCAGGTAAGGTTAGAAGTGCTCTGGATCTTGACAGCTATGCAGCAGCAACAGGCTCAGGAGAGCTGCAAGAATGAGTCATGTGCTCTCCAGTGGCAAGTGGGGAGGAATTTGTATTCTCGAGCTGTAAGAGGTAGTTTTCTCCTTTTTTATTCCAAAACAAGACTTATTCCTAGGTGTTCTAGCCAACTAAATTGATCAGCAAATCCACCAATTTTAGGTCAAGAAGAAAAGAAATATGTTTTGAAGCTCAAACAAATGCATCACCTCCTTTCCAATATGAGGACAGCCACACTTCTCTCAGTGTTTCTTGTAAGTGGCTTCTCTTCCCTTCACCCCCATGGCCTGCTGGAAGAACTTGCTGTTACCTGGGGCTCCCAGAAGAAAGTGGTTGCACTCCTTCACTCACGTACTCCTTGTCCAGCCAACCTCTTTCAATATGTGGTCCCTGAGGTGTAGAGTGCAAGCTGTCCTCTGACAGCTGGACTTAACGCTATAAATATAATTGTACAAGCTTCTTATCCATAGCCAAGAGCCCTTGGTGAACCAGCCTTTAGTAGCAGTGGGCTAGTGTTTGGAGAAAGGGACAAGTGTCAGGTCACATATAAGTGCAGAAAATTTCAGGGAGATGCCCAAACCTTACTGAAAGTTGATAGGAACTAAGCACTAAACAGACCCTTTCTGCTCGAGCATGCCTTGTCCTAAGATAGAGATGTATTGCTCAGGCAGGACTCAGTGCTTCTAAGGCATGGTTTATTCCTTAGAAATGAAAGAAAGAAAGGAAGAAAGGAAGAAAGGAAGACAGGAAGAAAGGAAAAAGTTCAACAACATTGCTTTCCACAGAGTCAAATCAGGTTCCTAGTCTACTTTTTTTCCTAGCTAGACTCTTAAATATATTTACTTAGACTATAAACTACAACAGAGAAGATCGAGGGGTTTTATTTCAATTCTCTGACAATCCCTGACTTAAATTCATTGCACTGATACATTTAAAAAATTAATTTTCCTGTATTTAAAAGGGTAAAAAAAAGCAGTAAAAGTGGCTTGGCTTTATAGATAATGATAGCATTTAATAGCTGCATGTGAATGCCAATATTAATGCTGTGCTGAGGTATATGGTGAGAAGGAAAGCAAAGTTTTTACTACTTTTCTTAGATGTTTTTTACAACCAACCCTCAGCAAAACTGGGAATAAGATGGCAGTGCTGCATTCCTTTATGTCCCACTAGCTGTATGGCATCTCTGGTTAATGCAGGCTACCTCCAGCACACTGAATATATCAGCCTCTTTTAGACACAGCTGCCAGAACTAATGTCAGGAAGGCAAGTGGAAGACAAGGCACAGGCGTATCTTTAGGCTGGCAGGCAGAGAAAAAGCTCTTTCTGGACATTTTTTTTTTGAGGACAATTTATTTTGTAGCATCACTATAGGGCAACAGGAAGGGTCAGAAGTTAAATGAGAGAGCAACTTGTTGACAAGATGGGGAAAATGCTGCTAGTGGACTTTGAAGTGGGAAATGTTTCTTAAAAGCAGACCAGATGGAAGTTGATCATTTTGATGCTTGCAGGACACAGAATAGACATATTGTCAATTACCTAAAAGACTGCACAATTTGTCAAATATGAGTCAGACAAGAAGTGAAAGAGAAGTTATCCATATAGGGGAGTTCAATGAACAAGTTAGCCTAGCAGAGTGAAAATCCCTAGCAAGAGATCTTACTTTAAAGCATATTTTTGATCCCAGATAAAAGATTAAACTTAGCAGTGATGTTTTTTCTTGGTCTTGTTTTTAAGGAGGATTTCCCAATGAAATGTTGTTTAAACACTCAGATTGTCTACTTATTTTTTGGTATCATGCCTTGCCTTTTAAATAAACTGGTGATTTTTGACAAGGGACAGAGGTCTCAGATGTGCCTGCTTCCTACACAATTACTGCATACAGACAGTTTGATAGAGAGCTCCCTGCTAATGTCTTCTTGTTGCAGTATGAGCACAAATCATATCAGGCACCACTGGGTCTGTACTGATGCAGTGTGCCCTGAGAAACAAAGCCAGAGAAAGGCAGGTTTCTTTCTTTGTGCTGCTTATGAAGTTTTATTTTTCCACAATCTGCTAAATTCAGTAGCCAGTTTATGAAAAAAGACTATCACATTTATGAGGCCATACATTAACAACTAATTCATTATTATTATTATTAAAAATATTTGAAAACTTGTTATGGTATAGACTTCCATAGGCATCTAGGCATCCAAGGAAGAAATGGCCTGATTCATCTGCTTAAGTCAAACCCAGCATTTTGTTTGCCTAAAATACTGTACTGCATCAGGCCATCATAAATGATAATATATGGGAAGTACAGGTGAGCTTGTAATGTTGGCCATGAACCATCAAAAAAGTTGAGTCTATGAGGTTTTGATGAAAACAGTCAAGGCAAGTATCTCAGAAAAGTCTAATAGATAAGAAACAGAGAGAGTAATCCTTAAACCTTCATGTATTCACACATGGAAGTGGGAAGAAATACATATGAGGGGAAAAAGGGGGATCATTTTCTTGTCTTGTGTCTGACAGCCACACAATCACAGATGCATAAACCAGCAAGATGAAATACTAGTCAAAGATATGAAACAGGACACCTAGAGACTAGGAGAACACTGACCTAGAGACAGTACAAATAAACTAGTTTAGATAGCAGTAATGCTCAGCAAACAGAGCTCTGTGTCTGTGTGTCTGTGTGTGTCTGTGTGTGTCTGAGTGTGATAAACTCAAGAGGCGTCAGATTGGTGTTAAACTGCAGGCCAGTTGTTTGTAGCTTAGAAAATACTTAGCATAAGACCAACAAGAAGCCTGTGGGATTATCCATACAAGTGCAATCCTGGAGGCATCACGAACGTCTTTGCATAAAGCAAGACCAGCTGACAGAAAGGAAGAATAATTTTCTCTAATATTTGAATTTATTAGCCATAAAGAAAGGCTGACAAGAAATATGAGGCATGACCGTGTACAACAGGAGGCAGAGGTCAAACAAATGCTGCATATTCTGAATTCCACAGGAAACACCCCTCCAGAGGACAGCAGTCACAAGCTTCAGGGACTGTACTGATTAAAATGAAAGAAAAAAAATACAAAAACAGAAGCAGAAGCAGAGGCAGAAGCAGAAGCAGAGGCAGTAGCAGAGAAAGCCAACACATTCTGAGCTGGCTGATATCAATCAAGTTAGTACGTTGCCCCTTATCATCTGGAAATTCAGTTTTTCCTCAGCAGAGCTGACTACATGTACTTTCCCAGTCTACTGCAATGGAAAGTTCAATCACCTCCAGAAAGCAAGTTGCAATCCCAAATAAATTATTATAATTAAGAAATCATTTTCAGAGCGCTCTTCTAAGTTTTTTGAGACATAGCCCTATTGAAATCTTTGTCTCTAGGCATCCTTAGGCTCTCAATTATGTTTAAGGGGTTATTTAAAAATATAGAGATTAGAGACCATGTGAATATGGCAAATATTCCCCAATGTCTGTCCTAAGGCTACAAACCACCATGCTATTCTATCTAGCAGAAAATAATAAAAGAGCCATTAAACTCAGACCTCGCTGAAGTCAAATGAAAGAGAGGAAAAACTCAAACTCTCCAAATGGTGATGTGTTCAATGATGTGTTTCAATGACTGAATTTTGTAAACTGTATATTTATGTACTAAAGCACACATCTAAAAAAGAGAGGAAACAAAGGGAAAGAAGGAGAAAAGAAGAGACTTGAGGTACAAAGGAATAGCTTACTCTGAGGATCTCAAAAGACACAGTGACAAGCTCCAGATGAGCAGAGCTGAAGCAGCTCTTCAAAGTCAGTGTGAGAAGCCTGCTGTCCACTCAAGACTGTAGTGCCCACAAGTCCACGATGCATTTTCTCACACGCATTGCTCAGACCCTGCAAGCTGAGTTGAATGTAGGGGGTGTGGGGCAGGGGCAGAGATGGCAGACTGACAGCCTGAGCACACCAGTGACTAGCAGGAGTTCACCCACCTGCCACGGGCAATATCCCCCGCCCAGGAGGCACTTCACATGAAAGCAAATGAGGTGTTAGCTGACTCAAGCAGTGCAGAGGTCACTGCTGATCAAAGACGAGTGAGCAGGAATTCAAAGGAGCAGCTTGACAGGAATGCAATGGCATGACAGGAGCCAAAGGAGTTGAGCATGCTGCCTGCATCTATTCCTGAAAAACAGAGCAGAGGAAGGTGAAGAGGCTCAGCTGTTTTGCATATAACCTAAGGAAAGAGGACTCGGTGAAGGAGGACTGAAGATATCAAAGGAAGGTTATCCAAAAGTGATGACAGTGGCAATGTGCTTTCTGCTGAGCTTTGTCCACCATTTCCTGAGGTCATGCATTCCTGGGGCTGTGCCCTGCAGCTGTGGGCCCACACAGCACCTCAAGAGCTGGCACAGGGGGCTCCAAGAATGTGCAACCACAACTCAGCACATTATTGTAGGAAGGGAAACCGCTGGGGGAACACTTGTGCTTTCTTGAAAGCAGGGGAAGCTGGTAGGTGAGAAACAAGGATAAGAACAAACTTTTGGGCTCACTTTAAAACAAGGCAAAGCTTAGGTCTGCTCAAAACTTTTCTGACACTTTACTGACAGAAAACAGGATTTTCAGCTAGTTTATATATTCATGAAAATAGCTTATTTCTATAAAAAAGCTTCGTATTTTTAGGAAGGGGATTAGGAGAAGATGAAATTTTTCATGCAACTAAAAAGACTACAAACACTTCTTGATTGCACTGAATGTTGTCTCAGTGTAAAGAGCTGCCAAAATTTTTCCTATCACCTCCATGATTGAGTACAGAAATGAACCACAAGCCAATGAAATCTATTTTAAACAAAGCCTTGTAGTCAGCAGTGCCAAAATACGTCTTTATCTTTAAAATAATAAATAACATTGATAAAATTCGCAAAAATAGGAAAGATTTTTCTGTTATGGCCCAACTCAGGGAAAATATGTGTCAAAATACCTGAATGACCTTTTGAAAATATTTTGTGCAAAAAAAATATGACACATGAAATTGAAATAATATCCTGATCCTTAGTTAGTGTCACTGTGTACAGATAAAAACAAGCCACTTGTTCTTAGGTCTGGAAAAGAATGCAGGCAATAAATATCAGATCCATCATTTCTCCTTTAACAAGCAGTGCAATATTTCAGCCAAGAAATCTCCAGCCATCCTCAATTGTTGCTAGCAGCCAAATCTAATCTAAAGGCTGGGGACATGGATGAAAATGGGATACAATTTCTGTCTTATTCTGAAGTCTATACCAAGAATAGCCTTCACTTGATCCAGAAGAACAGTTTATGGCTCCAGGACTTGAATACCTTCCCTGTTGCTCGCTTACATGCTTTGCTTGCAGGAAATCAGGTTCCTGCTGCCCATTATGTTCATCGTCATCACTCATCCACAGAGTCTTACTGATCTGAGAGACTCTTGTTACTCTGAATGTGTGTTGCTACCCTGAGCTAGTATTTAACCTCTTCTCTGCCAGGTCATGGCATGTGGTCAAAGAGCAGACGCATCTCTAGGAATATGGAGGGGCAGAAAACTGATGGGTGAATGGGTCAGCTGGAGATGCTTCCTCCTTGCTCCACCATTCTTTATGTCATACCTGCCACAGGTGGTCCTGTATGTCCAGGTCTTTTTGCTTGAATAGCACCTTTAACTTCCCAAAGGGTATCTAAATATACCTAAATACAGGATTGATATAAACAGTCCAGTTCTGAAACGAAAAGGTCCTATTCCTAGGAGAATAGGTTCACTGTTTTGTTTCTCAGTTAGAGACAAAGCAGTAGAGTACAGCTGTTGCTGTGCTAGGTAGCTCTTATACTGCCCAGCTCACACCTTTGTGCTAGAATGATGTTTACTGAGAGGTCAAAAGTAGCAGGCTTCTATAGGAAGACACTGCATTATGTATGGTTGGAGGCCAGCTCTTGAGTCTTGGAGTTTGGCTCCTTTAAGTTCCACTGTTGGCCACTCTTTTACTTTTACACTTCCCTTTCCAATGGAAACATCTTAAATCAAGGCTGTATTTCTTCCTTTGCTGAAAAAAAGAAAGTGGGATTAGGAGGGAAAGCATTGTCCTTCCTTGTTTGGAGTCACAGTGCAATTATGCTTCCAAGCAGACTTTGTGTACTGAGCCTCCCAAATAACACTGTCAGCAGGACAAGGGGGCCCAGGAAATAAGACACAAATATTCTGAGGTGCATGAAATAATTCTTTCATCATTCTCAGCAGTACTCAGAGGTGCTCTTTGTAAAAGACAAATATTGATTTCTATGTAGATGGATATCTGTGTAGATAGATCTGTGTAGGCACCCAACTCTTGCCAACAACATTTATGAGGTATTTGCTGTCTGAAATGTGTAAGCCCCTTTCAGTTACTTCCCTTTTCTTATTCAGATTTTCCTAAAGATTTTTAGTTGATTGATCATTTTTTTAATTTGCCTGCCCTTGTGCTTAGATTTGCTAACCCCTTCTCAGGCCTGGCTAAGCTGGCTGTGGTTGTATTGCCGTTGAGCATTAACATACATAAGATTATTCAGATACAAAAGTGTCTTCAGAGAAAGAGGCTGTTGCCATCTGATGGCTGTGATAACAAGGGAGAGAGTTCTTGCATGGGAGACAATTCCTTGAAAGAATAGAAAAACACAAGAAAAGGGCATTGTAGTAACACAATGAGCAGAGTTGGCCCTTGTTGAGGAAAAAGACAAAAAGACTTAAACCAAAACTCTGTTAAGAATGAAGTTTGGTAGCTTCATTTTGGAATCTTTTCAGCTTTTACTGCATGCTGGCATTCTTGCAAAGAGTGAAATTTAAGTAAAAAGCCCTATTTTATCCTTTTTCTGTTTGCAAATGTCCAGGCATTGCCCTGTCCCCACAAAATGATATGAAAAGGAATCCAGCTCTGAGGCTTCCTAAGCACAATGAGTCCATTTAGCTGCCAGAATGCAATGTTCAGAGTCCAGCCCTCAATTTCTGTCTCTGAAATTTCCAGTTACTGAATTAAAGTGATGAGGTCTGTCTGGGCGATGATGGTCATTATTTTAGGATCGTGATACATCACATAGTCCCTTTTTTCCCCAGTAAGTAGTCTTCTGAAATTTTGAGATTGTCTTCCTTTCATGTGCTTTGGATTTATTATCTAGAAAATTATCTTGTTTGGGGAAAAAAGATCACACTTTCCTGCAGGTGTAGAAGGCATATTTTCCTATGGCTATTTCCAGTGTGAAAACTGACAGTGGTTAACTGGGTAGCACCTTGATGGGTCTCATGTTTTGTCACCCTCACTTTTTGCTGTTACTCTGCCTCCAGGATTTCATTTACATTGCACCCATTGGCCACAAGTCTTTGGTCCAGCCTGTGGAACCCAAGGAAAAATAGCCCTTAAAAATCTAGTCTTGGATCCTTCCCACAGTCTGTCCCACTGTTCGTATTTGGCTTTCTGTTCTCTATGTTGTTTTTGTGTACTTTTCGTGTAGGGGTTAATATTTGCTTCTGTTTTGCTCTGATTTTCAGCAGGTACCTGGGTCTCTTCACTGTTCACTGACTTTTGAATGAGAGAATCCTTTCTATCTAGAGTTATTCCCATTGCTGAGTGCACTGGAATCTATTCTCTGGGTTCTTTCCTTTGTGTTGGTCACATAACAGTTAGTCACTGTGTTTTACTGTGGCTGCCTCATTTCTGGGAGCTTGCTTCAGACTCCATTGAGTTTATTGCCTACACTGTGTCAAACTACAGTTCATTATTGTCGTCATTTTATTAAAATAGTCTCTAAGTGCACCAGATTCTGAACGCTTGACTGAAATATTCCATGGAGATCTACTTTATTTTTATATTGGTCAAAGCCAACAGTAAAACTGCCATTAACAGCCAAGCTAACATGTGAAGTGCTTCCATGCTTTTCCAGTGCCTGGCATTTAGTTGTTGGCTCTTAAATGCTATATCTTGGCCCTGGGCAGATATTGCTTTTGAATACCAGAGGTAAAACACACTTCTATTGTACAGGAAGCAGCATTAAACTAGCTGAAATCCAGTTCTATATTTAGAGCTTCATGCATTCTTTATAAGTTTTGTGTTATCGCTTCTGATCTGAAAAGGAAAGCAATGCATTTGGCCTTTATGCCATATATTAAACTCTAGAGTGTTAAATAGAAAGGGGAAATGTGTATGAGTCGATAAGTGATCTTTAATATGTAAAACACGCTGCTTATGTTCTTCAGATCTATGGGAGAGATACTGTCTGGTTTGCGTGTAGCACAACAATTCAAAAGTGTGTGTATTTTAATGCCAAGCTCATAGGGATGTGATAATGAAATGCAGATTCCTAAGAACTTTACAGCAAAGTAGGAGAAAGTCAAAGAGAAACAGCATTTGTGGAGGCAAAATACAGAGCATTCTTTTAGCATTTTAGCATGCTCTGTGTTCTGTTGATATTTTATTGTTTCATACAGCCTGAGTAGTAAAACCGTGGAGCATTTGAGACCCTGTCATGCTTTTAAGTTGAGCTTTTCCAGGGAAAGTGGGAAAACATGTGTACAGTAATGTTTATCTTGTGTGTGAATAACTGTTCATGAAGTATAGTCATATTGAGAATCTTGTTTTAGTGCAAGTGAAGCTCTTTAGATAATCATGTCTGGATATTTTTAATAGCTCTTGGTAATATCTTATCCCTTTCCACTTCAAGTGCCTTTGAAAACTCTCCAAGTGCTCCAGGAAAATGCTTCAGAGCAGAGCTATATGTGTAACAACTTCAGGTATTATCAAGAAAAACTTAGATAAGAAAAGACGTTCAAACCTTGTATTTTCCAGTCTTCTACAATTAAGACCCACTGGTTTAACTGCAAAACTTATATGGAGGACTAAAAATATGCAACCTCCTTACCAAACCCACTAGAAAGGAATCCATTCCATTAGGTTTTTGAGAAAAATTACAACAGCTTAATCATTGGATAGGGCTGGTGAGCTGAGTGTGAGGAAACAAAATTATGACCTCAATCACACTAGCACCATCCAAGTGAAAAAACTGGCAAAATCTAGTGTTTGAGGCCCTGGCTTAAGCAAACACAATCAAACTCCTAATGTAAACAGAAAAAAATTTAAATTTCTTTAATAGGTCAGCAATGAGTTTAATCAAAGAGCATAAACCTTATAAGCATAATTTTGCTTCCATATCTTTTAAAAAAAATTACAGTCATAATAATAGATTCCTTTCCCTGAGACTGATTTTACAGCAATTCTGAGTAATTACGTACATCTGGTGATAACTTCAAAAACTGCAGTTATAAAAGGAGCTAAACTAAAGACTACAGATTCCCTGAGCTATAATAGATCAGGTTTTGTAGCCATACCCATTGTGATACCCTTTAAAGGGCAAATGCTGCTGCAAATTTGGAAAGACTTAACTTTAAACTTATTCATAATATTATAATTAACACCTGTGTGACAGAGACCTTAACTTCCAAAATGGTGGAAAAGCAGCATGAATGATTTTGCTGCACATCTCTAATTAAGTTCAACCCAAGTGCAACCAGTGTTGTATGGTAGAAATTTCACATCACAGTCAACTTGACTGGACTGATAGTTGACCATCACAGATTAATATTTACAGAGGTTTTCAAAAGCTCCCTCCCCATATATATTTGTATAAAAAGCTAATCTAAAATATGTGTAAAGTAAACTTTTTTTATAATTCAGTTAAAAAATCTGTCAAACACTCTTAGCTGGCTCATCAAACCCTGACCAATAATCCATCTTCCCTGCTCAACTGCAATATTCCAGACATCTTGGTAGCATCATTTAGCTGTCATTTTTCAAGCTATCCATCAAAGAAGAGTTTCCTTCCTTTCCCAAAACAGACATCCCCTCTCCCTCCACCCCCCTAAATTTCAAGTCAATGTTAGATAAGTGTTTGATAAAGAAATGGGGACCTCGGGAGCTGTGTCTTTCCAGCATATCATGAGGGTTTGGCAGCGCTCATGTTGATTCCTAGTTATTTCTCTTGCCATTGTGCTCTTATCTGAACGCCTCACAATCTTTTGGGTACTCAGAAAAACTCTGTGAGATAAAGGACAATTTCTCTGTCTCTCCTTTAGCAACTAGAGCCAAAATTTTTAGAGGCATTTAGTACATTTTATCCTAGGTCAGAGGCAACCAGGGAGAAATGGAAGAAGGAGGGATGTTACCAATTTTGGATGCTCCAACAGTTCAAATGCAACCCCAGGTCTGACTTCATTATATTATGAAGTCACAGGCCTTGTAGAATCATAATAGATTCATTAAGGTTGGAAAAGTCTTCTAAGATTATCAAGCTCACCTATTAACCTGGCACTGCCAGGTCCACTCCGGGCAGTGGATGCTGCTCAATGTACACAGCTGGCAGGGAGAGGAAAGGAGTTATCAGGGGCTCCCAAGGGAGCCATCATTAGCTTGCTGAGGCACTCAGTGCCCCAGGCTTGAACCAATTCCATCCTCTGTTGGAAAAGTGGGTCCCTGAGGAGACAACAACATCAGTGTACTGCTGGACCTCCTTCTCTCTTGGCTCACCAAAATGTGTTGTACATGCCTTGTGCCTCTCAGCTGTAAGAAATGTGTGTGCAGTTGTAAGAGCTGATGTCTCATGGCTAATTAGTTCCCTCATCCTGGAGACCTGAAACCCAGGTGGTGAACCAAGGGTTCCCAGATGAACATTTCTCTCTGTGCTTCAGTTTCTTGCACAACGTAGTCCTTTGCTGTCAATGCCCAGGATATTAGACTTCCCCTGCCACATCCTGCACATTTAGAAAAAGGAGAGGAGGATGGCAGGGGAAGACAGTGCCTTAGAGCTTAATTTCAGCCCTTGGTATCACTGAGTTATAGGTAGCTTCATGCAAAGCCCCACTGGGAATCTCCAGCAGCAGGATTTTCACCACCAGAGCAACCAGGTCTTTAAAAGTACTAGCAACAGCTGTTGAGAAGCATGGAAGTTCTGCATGATGATTTTGGGGGAAAATGATTTTGCATGATTTTTTTGGGGAAAACACCTCTTGTGGATCATGGATGTAGGGTCACACAAAAACCTAATACCATAGCAGAGTGCCTGGGAGCCCAGGCTAGACAGGCCTCCATTTTCTGGGCTTATTTATACTTTTCTCCCTTGGGTACAGAGGTGACTGGTTATTTTATGTAACTACTTATAGGGCATTTTTTTGTACTTCAAAAAGGTACCAGAAATCATTTGAGGAGGGGAACAGAAAGAAAATCTATATGCCTTTGGGTCTGTTCACTGAATTTGATGGGAAGCACCGGGTTTTGAATGTAGAGATTAGCTGTGAGTAGTACCTGCCCTAAGATGCACATACACATGCATATGATATGTGCATCATAGAAAATAAACTTGTTTATGTGTCTCTGTTTGTATATGTTTGGTGATCTGGCATTCAATAGATCTGCATAAAATTCAGTGTTTTCTTTTTACCCGACAAGTAATAAACCCATTTTCAAGTCAGGACAAAATTCTTTTGCCATGCACTCAGCCACTGCTTCATGGGGTCATGGTGGTGGGTAATAAAATAGAATATAATTAAAAACACATTCTAAAATTATTGGCAGGATTTTTCTTCTAAAGTACTTTCCTGAAAAGCCAGACACCTTACTAACATCTGTCCAATTACAGGACCCAGAGGGAAGGGAAATTATAAGTAATAATTTTAGAAATAGCCCCAGGATGCGCTTTGTGTGCCTCTGAGCCAGGAAAACCCCAAAGGGCATAAGTCTGGAATATAGCACCTGGCTCATCCCCAGGCAGAGCTACAGTCATGCTGAAAGCCTGACAGACACACTGCGATGCATCTATCACAAAAGCATCACCAGTAGCACTTAGCCAGTCGCATCTGGTTCTCAAAGATAATTTGAGTTCAGGAGAGAAAAACTGGCAGATATTTTTGGGGATAAATACTAAGTGTCATTGGGGCTCTGGTTCCATATCCCACTGGAATTATTTCTTTGTTATTATTGTTCAATATAATAACCTTAACCCTGTTCCTTCAATGGCCTAAAGAGAAATGTAAGTTCACAGAATGAGTAGTCCTGGGCACAACCAGACTTGCAGAGGCCACAGCTATGCATACATTTTTGTAGCTGTGGCCCCAGGAACAGCACTTTTTAGTAAGGACTGTAGTGACTTCCATTGTGAAAGGGGATACTGTACAGTGAATGTTTTCTCTGATGCTACCAGACAGGGCAAACCATGATTGTCTGTTTATGCTTATGCTTTCAGCTCTATTTGACAAATCAATGCTGGAAGAGTTTTCTTCCTCCATTTTAGTTCTTAACCTTCTTTCCTCCAGTGTGAAGTAGGATGGAGAAGAGAGAAAGAGGCACTTAGCATTTGAGTTTTGGAACCAGCTCTTGTAAATCTCAGCAGCCAGCCGGCAGCTGACATCTCCTAATGAGAATGATCCTTTTCTGCAAACAGCCAAGTTCCTTCTTCTGGGCTCTGCCACTGCCAGCATTCTGCTACAGAAAGACTCTCAGGGGCAAAAAAAAAGTTAAAAAATAGTATCAGGAATGGAAATAGTATTGGCTGCAAACCTGTCAACCCAAATCAGATGTTAACTTTCCTCCTTGCTTCCAATTTAGTGAAAATAAGCTGAGGATTTGAACATGTGACTTTTCATAAAATATGATCCTATTTTTCACTCCCTGTGTTAAAATGTGCCATTATATTAGTGCTGTCTTGCTTTTAAGTTTTTAAAGTAAAAGAAAAATATATTATTTTTAATAGACTGGAAATGTAACAGCATGAGATTCATTTGCACCTGAAACTTACTTCCTCTCTCTTCCCTTGACACACCCCATTCAAATCCACAAAGGCCTTTTTAACGTTTAGCACATGAGAGCTTTTTGTGTGGTCAAATTATTTTTTCCATGGTACTAATAATTCTGCCTGCTGTTAAGCTTTCAACACACAAAAGCAGAATATGTTCTTTACATGGTTTTTTTTTTTTTTGGTTGATTGGGTTTTTCTTCATTTTTGGTTAAACAAAAGTCAGAGCTCCACAGAGGGCAAGGAGAGACATTGTCTGTATAGATATATGCTCCTTGCTTCTTCCATGAAATCCTCTGTATTTGGCTTCCTTTAGCACTGCAGGTCTGGAAGCATGCAGCATGATTTCCAGACTTTCCATGATATTTGGAGGTCTCCTTAGGCTTCAGCTATGGGAAGCAGGCAAATTTCCTGGGAAATTCAGCTCACTTCCCTTTTTCTCAAAGCAAATTGCAAGTAATGCAGATCTCAGAGAGCAGCCTCTGACATGGGTGCACACCTCTTGGCTGGATACTGAAGGCCGAATAAAAGTATAAATTATGAACCCCTGTGATCTTTAACCTAATGGCTTCGTTTTCTTTATGGGGAGTACATGAACCAAAAAGAGCCCACAAATTATATTTAAGTGCTTGTGTTTGGCAGCCCTGAGCAGACAGGTAGGCAGACATCTGGTGTTTAAAAGGCATGATACGTAAGAGACAGCCTCAGCTCTGCACACACAGCAGAGGGGGAAGCTGGCTGGAGGCCGTGTGTTCTCTCTATAAATTGCCAAAGGGAATGAAATTCAGACTTTTTGATTAAATCAATCCATTGCCACTACCCAATGCATCTTGTGTTTTCTTTTATTCGAGCATATTACCCAATAGTTGATACCATAAATGATCTCTGTAATCTTCTGGAGCTCTAGGTGAAGTAAGGATAGGCTGGCCTCATTATCTTCAAATTTTCCTGCTTTTTTTTTTTACTTCAGTCAGGTCTTTAACATCTTCTTATATGTCTTTTATTTTCTATTTGTTGCATGAGAAGGCACAGAAACTCATTCTGGAGATGCTTACATATTTGTGAATGATGTAAGTGTAGAGTCAAGCTGAAGTGGATGCCTTGTAAAAATGAAATTGCTGTACAGGGGACCTACCTGAGACGGAAGAAATAGCAAAGAGTAGAGAGCAAGATTCCTATATACTTTTACTCTTCTGTGTCCTTTTCTCTATTCATCAATCTTCCTGCTGGGGAACTCGCCATTGTTTAATTTAGTGATGCAGTCTACTGGCCCTGTTGTCAGGACCTGTGGACAACCTTATAAATTAAAATCTCCATTTGGGGAAATGGTGCAACAGGCCATAGGGTTGCTTCAGGCTCTTCAGGCACAGAAGGAAAATTGAGAAACTAAGTAGTACTCAATCTTCCCCCCATCAAAGGAACATAGAAATGTTCCTAAAATTGCCCTTGTAAGTTTGTCACATTGCTTTAATGCAGTAAAAAGCAGTAATCAATCCTATATATATGTGGCCTGCAAGATAGAACATACAGGCACACAGAGCTGCCCAAGTCATCACTTCTTTGGAGGTCTCTGGAGTTGCACAGCCTGTCCATTTTCCTCATCCCCAAAGCATCAGTGAAAAATGCTTCATAAAGTTATAAGCTCATTTAGGTTGGAGGCAGACAGTTATCCTGGCCTAGTGCCCATCACAAAAGTAAATGAGAAACACTGCAGAAAATTCCTGGCCATAAAATACACACACACACACGCTCCTGGAAGAGACAGATAGACCTTTCAGCCTGTCTTTATCAGTTCAGTAGTTCTAAAGAAAACCAGGCAAGACTCAGCATCAAGAGCTGAATGCCCAACTCCGAGACCTTGTGTCGCAACTACACTGTGTATCCTATGTGGATGGATATGCTGGGAAAAAAATATCTGCACATGGATGAGATGCCCACAGCCTGGCCTCTCCTGGAGGCACTTCCTCAATGTCCAGCCAGTCACAGTGGTAGAAAAATTCCACTGCTAATTCTCAACAGTTAAGTCTTGCATCAAACCAGCTGTGAATTCTGCCCTTCCTGTTAAGGTGGGCTTGGCTGTGCCAAGAGGAGCAGTGAGCTGTGGCTGCCCTGTTGTGTCACAGCTCCCACTTGAGCACACTTGGATGTGGCTGTGGGCACAACTCCTGGAGGGGAAGTTCAGGGCAGCTGCAATGGGCCAGCTCAGGCCAGCATCACCTAAAGTGACAGCCAAATGGGATTGTGGCAGCAGCGTAGACCAAAGCCAACATTTACAAAAACTAAATGATGTGGTTGGGTCCAAAGGCAATGTATAAGACAGCATTTGGCAATTGCTCTTTTTAAGGAGGTGTATTTTTAATGGTATTTTTATATCATGCAGATATTGCAAATACAAATTGCTCACCAGTGAAAACTCATCTTGCAAAGATTCCAGCACTAACTGGATCTTACTTTCTCAGATAAAAGGAATATATCACAGAAAAAATAGGACTATCTCCCACATGGTCAGGGTTTAGCAGAAATTAAAACCTTAAATATCTCCCATTTATTGCTCTGTTAACTGGTAAAGTTAGAAAGCCTGGAGGTACGCCAGTTAGCAACTGGTGTGCAGGAGAGTCAGTGTCTTTTCTAGTTGGTTTTAAAGACACGTCTCTTTAGCTAGGTAACTGTGCTCATGCAGGATTATCTTGAACCGGACAGAAAAAAAAATACATTATGTCTTTATCATATTATCACTTAAAATTTGTGAATGTTCTGGGGCCTCAGCCAGACTGGGGCTTTATTGCATAAGGCCCAGTGCAGACAGGGAGTCTATGAGCAGTCACAGGCTTTGCACTTTTAGTCTGAACATTTTTTTCTGAAAACTATAGCTGCCTCACACAGATTACTGCCTGAAAATCTCACTTTATTTTTAAAGGAGTATGTTTCTCACCCACAGTGCCTGGAAATGAAAGTTCTAAATGCTCCAGCACCAGAGCACACATAAAAAGACTGTAAAATGAAATTGTCTGCTTTCACGGTGTTAAGTCAGCCCTGTGATTGATTGAGAAACAAGAGGGTGTCAGGAAGAGAAGGTGTTATTCAAGGTTTCTGAATGCTGGAGTTGGGCAGAACGGCAGGTCGTTGTGCTTCCTCCCCTTTACAAAATTTAGCATTTTTAAAAAGTCCCATTTTAATCAGACCATCTGCAACCACAATATTGGCCAATTCTCCTTCACCAGCATCTGTGGGCTGCTCTGTCATGACATTACAGAACACTGGAACCCAGGGATATTCAGGGATATTTCATATACTAAAAAATGCAATTCACATACCCACATAATTGTGCGTTTCTGCTTATGGACTTTGTGCGAGCTCTTTCTTCAATGTCCACCCTATTTTACTTTGGCTTGTGATGCAGTTTTGAGGTGCCACCCTCTCAGAACTCACAACAGATCTAGGCAAAACTATTGTAGTTCACCACGAGGAACACTAACCCCTGTTTCTATCACAATCGAGACAAATCAGCTTTCATTAACCCATATTCACCTTCATTTCATCAGCTTGGTCTTTTGAGTGTAGAAACCAGCCTGACAGCAATGGATCACAAAGTTCCTGAAGCTTATTCTCTGAATAATTGCTACCACAGCATTTCTCAGGCACGATGAGACACTATTCCTTTCCTGCTTTGAGGATGAGCCATATTGCTGTTTGCTGGACCTCTTACTTCAATATTCAGGCCCCACAGTTCATAGAAAAACAGCTTCCATATGTTTTGCTTTCTGACAGGCTCCTTTGGCCACTGCTCAGAAACGTGTGAGTTATAGCCAGGCACCAAGCCAGGATGGCCTTCAGGTCAGCTGGTATGGACTCTCTATAACTAAGTCAGAGCTGGAGAAGGCTCTGGAGGTTGAAAAGTTATTTTTCACATATATCCCCTTGTGAGGCTTATCTTGGAGTTAAACTTTGATATCTGAGCAACAAGGTTAATCCAGTAAATTGGGCTTGAAAAGACAAGACTTGGGTAAATGAAAGGACATAGAAAGCTACAGCTAACAAATGACATGAAAAACAGAGAAAACTCATGATGTGTTTGTCTGGAATTTATGGGTAATTCTTTTGAAAAAAGAGAAGTTTGTGAAAGACTTTAAGATTTTGCTTAGTTTCTCTTTCAAAGAAAACAGAATCATAGTTGATAGCTATATCAAGATCCTTTTTAGAGCCTTTCAGATCTCTGAAACCAGATGCCTTCTGGTTTTTTGTCTTCTTCCTTGTTTGTTTGTTGTGTGGGTGGGTTGTTTGGGTTTTTTTCCCCCTCTTTATGTCTTTGTGCTGTGTTTATCTGATTTTTCACTCATCTTTCTACATTTCCTTCTGGGTGAGAAAGCTAGTAGTGTCTGTCAATATCATCAGCCAGTTTCTCAAATGTTGGCCTCAAACTCTATTTTTCAGGGCTCTTTTAGGGTTCTTCATGGGACCAGGACACTGCAAAGAACATGAGACAATTGTGGAGCTGGAGGTGGGAACTCTTCTGTTTGCACATCCGAATGAAAACTGGGAACACCCAACACCTGCAGAGACAAAGATGGACTGGAAGGTATTCTACTCATGTCCATTTGTCCTAAGTTTCTGTTTGTTCTCCACACTTACATTAGCAATGTTTTCCCTTATTGTCTTTTTGGGTCAGCAAACCAAGTTAAATATTGTTCAGTGGACCTGATTTTTCACTCTGTCTCCTTACATTGGTAGAACCAGAGTTACATGGGCCAAGACGACTATTCAATCAACTAATTAATGTAGTTTGGATTAATGAATTGCAGGAATGGCATACTAGATCCTGCCTTGAATCATGTCATTGATGTGAGATCCGTTTAATGAAAACCCATGAGAAAAAGGGCACAACAGAACATTCCTTCCTCTGGTATTCACTTCCCTTTGCTTCATTGAGCAGTTTAGGAACTTCCTGCAGTGGAGACTGTGGTCAGTTTTATAGCCACTGATGAAAGGAAGCTAGATCAATGCTGGGATCTAATAGAAGCCCCCTGGGTTTCAGCACACTTAGGTGCATGCTTAGCTCACACCAAGGGTGGAACATGCCCTGCTTGTTCATGGAATGACCTAGGGATCTACAAAGGTCGGCTCTCTCCAATCCATCACCTGGTGTCAAAGGGGGATGGAATCCCTCTGCCAGCTGGTGAGTCACTCCTGTTTGCTCTCACAGGGCTGTGGGCTGCTCGAACAGCCTGTTCACTCATGGGGCAGGGCGGGGCTGTTTGGTTTCTTAGCAGCACGGTCGGGTACAAATGGGAGCTGCAAGCAAAGAAAGGCGCTTATTGTAGCTTGTGTTTGCACTGAAAATTTTGAAAGCAATGCAAACAGGGACATCAAATATGAGCCATAATACAAATATGGTCTCAAGTCTGACAAGTGTGAGAGAGAGATGACCTCTACCTTGCTGGATGTTAGCATTGCTAACAGGACTAATATAACATCTGCAGTTGTGCAGAGACATCATGATGGATGGTAAATTTTCCAGTCACAAAGTTCTTTTTTTTTTCCCAATTTAAAACACTGTGTCAGGGTTTAATCCCTGATTATACCCAATGTTTGTCCACAGTGTGCCAAACTGTGCATCATGGATGCTTTTTCTTTTTCCTAAAGAAACCACAGAAGACATATGAGAAGCAAGCAAGAACATAAATAATCCAAAATTTAGAAGGCAAAGTCCTTCATTCTGAAGATATGCCTGGTAAATATTAGAAATAGGCTATGTAACTATGTACCATGTAACTTCCACAGTAGCAGAACAACAGAAAGGCTGAATCATAGTGAAGTTAGAGTGGGACGGGACAAATAATCAAGAAATGTCAGCAGGAAAATTAATCTCTGTAAAACTCCAGGTGTAAATTAAGAATCAAAGAAAATATCAGGAGACAGACCATCTGTAAAAGATATAAGAAATGAAAAACAGAATAATCTCAAAAGGATGGTGGTCTAAGTTTACATGATTTGTACTTAGTTGCTTCAGTGACTGTAACACTGGTGACAGGACTCTCCAGTCATGAAATGGGGGAGAGCAGGTGCTTTCAATCACACAGGAAATATACATGAAGACTTGCTGTTGTGCTTGTCCTTCCTTGTCGAGGAAGCAGGCTTTGGCTAAGTTTGCTCTGTCCCTCATATGTCTTTGCTGAGCAGAGCCTCTGGTTCCTTGTGTCAGGACCCTTGATGGATGCTGCTAGTTCCTCTTGCAGGATTTAGGTGCTGAGCATCCCCTGGTGTTGTTTTCCTCAGAGGACTATGATCCTACAAATTGTACATCTAATTATTTTGAAGAAGGATCTTCTGAAATGAGTAACTGCTTGGGAATGGGTCTCAGACCACTCACAAGACCATCTTCTATGTCAACAAAGTAATTAAATTTAAAAAGAGAGTGAGATATCTAGTAAGGGGGGTAAAGGAAATACAGAGAATCTGTTCAATTGAAGATAAACAGATCCAAGACAAGGGTCCTTTTTGAACAAGAGAGACTTTTGAAAATTATATAGATACTCAATTCTTCTGATATTTCTGAAATTCTTGTAGAATTGATCTGCTTTCACACAACACTGGAATGCCCATCCTAATGGGTCTGGTGCAAATCTTTATTTTGCAACTTCAGTGTTTAGGTCACCAGATGTAAAGAGGCACAAAGAGCAGCATCCTTTGAAAGCTTCTCAGTTTTACCTAAGATAAGCAGATACAGCTGTGTCCGAGTTTTCAGTACAATTTGTACTTTTCTCTACTTACTACAGGAAATTCCTTGAATATTCCAAACACTGAAGTTATCTAACTGCAAGGAGCAACTCTCACTGGCTACTGCCAGCATTTTGAGAGCCTGTGTTGCATGTTTCCAAACCTCAACCAGAACTCCACTCATATTCAAATCATGGTCAATGAGTAAAGTCAGATCTTTAAAGCAGATAAATGAAGGTTTCTCATCCTAGTCTTCTTTACCTCAGTCTTGGGAGGACCCTTGGTAAGTTGTTTCTGAGTTACAAGAAATGCCTTGGCAATTTGGACATGTCTGTCACAGACTGCTAGGAAATTCTGACATATGCAGCACGCCACTTAAATGCAGAAGAGAGCTGCATCATTGCTGCCATGGCATGGAAAAACTGAGGGTGAATCTGCAACCCACCATTCTCTTTTGGGACGTTCTGGGAGCAGTCCCACATGTCTCAAAATGCAGAGCTATGCACTGCAGCCATCGGGGCTGCTCACAACCTGCAAGCAATGCACCTCCTCCAGGCTCATGCAGGGCTGCAGCAAATGCAGCAGAAGTGCCTGAGCTTGGCTGCTGTCTCAGCCAAGTTCTGTGGGGTCAGAGGAGGGGTGGACAAACTGCAGAGGCATTTAAATCTGTTTTGGGCCTTGTGTTTGTTCATGTTTTACTTGGGCACGCTCAGAGAGCTCTCCCCTCTTTCTGCAGCAAGGGCCTCGATTTGTAACAACATGGAAAGGCAATCATCTAGACTTGCCCCAGTTGGATTACACACTATGGAAAATGTGTTTAATTATGAAAAATTAAAGACAAGGAGGATGTGTTTAGACTAAGACTGTAGACAGTTTCTTGGCTAGAAGCAAAGCTGAATAAAAAGTGTAATAATTCTAGAACAATTGTGAAGGATTTATTTACATTTTTAAAAAATCTACACATGTTTTCACTTTAAGCTCTTGGGAGGGTCATTTCAAAGACTAGAACTCCTGGCTGTTTGCCTTCATCTCTGCCTCTATTTCCCCTGCTTGTAACTTGAACATTAATATAGAGACCATGGCAAAAGAAATGCATGTCAGGTGTGACATATCAAGTGACATGAAAGTTCAGTCACAAGAAACAAATTTTAAATTGATCAAGTACTGTGAGGCCTTTTAGTAACCCTTTTTGGTGTATTTTGCACAGTTCAGGCCACAGGCATTTTTCAGAGAGTTTCTAGTCTTGCTGCCAATGAGAAGTAAAATGCATAATCATAAGGTACATTCTTTCTAAGCACTCCTGAATCACAAAATGAAAATAAATAATACAACATCTTTTTCACAGTAATTTTTCTTTAAGGTTTTTAGTTTTGGGTTTGTTTGGTTGCTTTTTTTCCCTATTTTGCTTCTGTGTTGTGTACTATACCTTCTATGTGGGTTACATTTTGTAACCTCTGTCAAGCCTCAGTAATCCTTACCCTGCCTTCCTGGAGCACCAAAACCCAGCAGTATAGTTGATCTGCAGGGCCATCAGAGCTATTCATCACAGATGACTCAGCATAGTTTAAACAACCAGAGAGTGCAGCTATACATGCCATCCTCAGTCAGATTAAATGCTGGCTGCCCTAACATTCTGTCTCAATACTGTAGGCCCACGACAGATAACACAGAAAAAAAAGCCAGCAGAGGAGAAAACTACAGCAAGGGAAGGGGATGCTCTGGATTTTGTCAGCCAAATCTTCCTCCTTTAGGAGGGATGATGCTCATGTCCCAGAGCTCTCGCTCAGGCTGCAGATCACCTGTGGAGCAGAGGCAGGGATCACCCTACCTATAGTTTACCTTCCCTAAAGAGCTGTTACTGCCACAGACACTCCTCAGGCTCTGAATATAAAGGTCAGAGCTCTTATCCATAGCTGGGAGTCTGGACGGCAGGGCAAGGTAGCTGGAAGCTGATCATTGTCTGAGAGCTCTGTGACAGCCAGAGGAAGAATGACCAGGGGAAGGGGAAAGGGGCAGAGCTCTGCCTCCTACGTAATTTTGACATGGTGAACTTCAGAAAAAAAAAGGGAGAAACACTAAAAATAAGGGCTTTAAACTCCTTTTATTTGAAATTTCTGTGCTAGGATAACGCTGTATATCAAAAAATAAATTCCAGCTTTCCTGAGCACACCTTGCTGCTTGGCACATGAACAGACTCAAGAAGACCAAAGAGAATTTCACTTGAATTTCAAATACAGGAGCAGGATTCTCAAAGACATGGTAAAAACAGACAGCCGGAGCTTGTAGTCATTATGAGATCTCAGAAGATTTGGGGCATCTCTTTAAGTAGCAGACCTTCACCTCCACACTTATGCACCTGTAGCAGGGGCTGGAAACAGTAGTAAGCATAACTAGAACTGGTTTTGCTGATGATCATAGTGGATACACATATCTTTGATAACTAAATTCTACACTCCAAGCCCCATAGAGTCAGGTAGCTCAGCCACCCTCAGCTCGAGGATGACTTTTACCATCAGAGGATTTGGTACTGCAACTGTACCATGTAGTGCCATTGGAGCTTTCCCTTTGAGAATACAGGGAGGGTCACACCTTTAATTGCTAGGGAGAAACAATGGCAGTATGAAGTACCATCACAGTGTTGGTTTTGTCACCCACCTAGAAAATCCCAGCCTCTGAACTTCCTGTCCCACCTCCAGGAACGTATGGCTCTGAGACAGAAAGCAGGCAAGTAATTAATGCCAAAACAGGTAGGTAATTGCTTGGCAGGGACTTCTTTGGCTTAAGCTTTGAGCCAGAAAATGGACATTTTCATGATAGTGGCATACAGACAGAGGATTCCTTGAGGGAAATAAAACTTGTTCTCAATCTCTTCACAGGTGACAACCCCATCTGCTTTTTGCTTTGTGTACCACATGCTGAAGTCTGTCGTATCTTCAGAAACTAAAAATTTAATGTAAAAATGGTTTCTTAGATATGAGTGGAGGAAAAAGCAATAAATCCACCATTAAATAATGAATAAACTGATTATAAACTGCATCACAGCAACCATTAACGCTCATGATATGATGCTGCACCGAAAATGGAAATATAAAGAACATATTCAATTCTAGGAACTGAAGAAAAAAAGCAGGAATGATTCCACTAGAAAAATGTAGTATTATTGTTTTCATCCTTGCTTGCTTTGTACTAGACAGGAATCCATTAACATCAAGTAAGGCCTATTTCTAATCCCTTGCTAAGCCCCAACCCTCTACCCAGGAGAATTTGTATTGAAGCAGAAACATGTCAATCATTTTGGCCAATTAAGCACAATAATAAACATGAACCAAGGTAAAAAATGTGGGCAGTATTACCAGGATAAGGAGAGCAGTGTCTACACATTTTGAAAGCTTGTCTAGATTATGAGGTTAGCTCAATGAAAAATCATCTACAGCTTGTCTCCTAGGTCCAGGGGATATTCCTGATCTATAGTTTATTCATTTCCTGTGCTGATGACACATGCATTCAGTATGTGGCAAACGGTAACAGGATTACATTTCACACATATTTCCCTGAGTTTTTGTTTCCTGAGTACTCCCCATGCTTCTGTAGCATGCTTCAGGCTAACAGCAATTCAAATGATCACTGGGTTTATCTGGGAGCTTGTGAAATAAATCAAGTGCTATTTGCATGCAGCAAGCTTACTAGATATGCTGGTCTTGGTGATGCTCTCAGCTGACAAGGAGGTAGCTAAGAAATTTCTGTTTGATTTTGAGCTGTTCTCTAAGCTTATCTTGTAAATAGTAACACATTTTTGTTTGACACCTAAAAGAACAGTGTCACTGATTTGCAGAGGGCATCAAAAGTTCTACTGAATTTTTATTGTTTTTATTGATGGCCTACTTTTCCTGCTTCTGCCTGCTCAGTTACACTTCCACATTAATTGAGTGGACCTGCAGCAGGGATTTATACCAAGCTCTACAGGTAAAGTGGCAGGAAACAGAAGCTGTGCAAATCTCCTCTGAAGGCAATGTACATAACCCCCTAAAATGAAAAGGCTTATGTTGCCATGCAATTAGGAAAGGAAAGGTGAATTCTGAATAAACTTAGTAGCCATAAAACGTAAAACCATCCTGAGATCAGCTGAAGACCTAGGCTCTCTCTCTAGCAGTAGCCCAGCTCTGAGATGATCAGAATTCTGGGCTGAAAGGCCCATGTGCAGTGTGTACATATCTGTGGTGTCTCTCGGGGGTCAGAAAGAAAGCGGGAGAAAACAGGGGAAGTCTGGCTTGCTGCCAGCTCACATTTTCATTTTGAACAAATGTGTGTAAAGAGTTTAGATAGAATCCCTGAAGACAGTGTTTATCTTCTCAACTTCCAAGAAAGCTGCCACTGGAGGACTGTGATGAAATCTGGTGCAATTATCCCTTTCAAAGACAAAAAGAAAAGGTATACATTTTTTATATATATAACTTTTTCCTGCTGGAAAAGACTGACGAATAGGTGAGTATGGGCCTGAAGAGTCTTTTTATTGAGGCATAACAAGGCATTTACCATTTCCTTTTAGGGGAACTCTGATCTTTACTTTCTAACCATGACTGGTAGGTGGAGGAGCCATTTTGTTTGAGGACTTGATCTGCACTCCCCCAGCTACAGGTCCTGGCATATGTTAGTGCAGGCTGGTTGTAGACTAGCTCTGATCCATGAATTATGCTTTTATTTTCCTTTTATCGTTCCCTTTGGTTGAAACAGTGTCCGTAAATACCATATAACCCAAATACTGGGATGGTGGAAAACAGGTTATGAAAACTATGCAGGCAAATCCCTCCCACTCTCTCCCTGTCTCCCCAGAAAAATAGTCTATTTCTGGTTATTTATCCTAAAGTCACCAATGTTTCAGCTCGTGGCTGGAAGGTACTAAATAATCAGAGGAACAGGAAAGACTTTTGGGGATACCAAGTCCTTCCTGCAGGCTGAAAATGACTGTTGTGCTTCGTGATTGTTGTGAGCACGTCTGAGGTCTTTCAAGCTCTGCAAAAGGCAATCTTCATAGCTCACACAATACTCAAATGAAGCAGATTATACTCAGAAGGGATTTATTTATTTTTAACCTTTCTAGCTGTACCACCAGTGATGCTGACATTATGCCATTAACTCTTCACATTTTAATATTGAATATATATGCATCCTTTGCATAGCTGTTCAATCAAATCTACATTTGCTTCCAGCCTTTTTTTACCCCCTCTATCTTGATCTAGCTGGCAAATCAATGAGGCTGCTCTTTAGATTCAGTCTTTGGAGATTAGCATGACTGAAAAAAAGATTGTGTTAAAAGGGAGAGGAGAATCATTGCACTTTTATGGTGAAGTACTGCCAAGGAGCAAGCACAGATAATACAGGAAACCTTGGGATTTGCCTACATTGCAACTGGCAGCAATACTGGCTTTTGAGTAGGTTTAACCTAAAAATGCTGAAGGTTTTGCACCATGAACTTACCTGGGCTTCACAAGCTAAGCAAGGATGTTAAGGATGTTCACACCAGCTGAGGTAACCATCAGCAAGGCTACTAGTTTTAGTTACTTGGCATGCACCAGCACAGAGTTCCCACAGGCAGACAGGGGCACAGCCAGCACGTACCTGATTAAGAAAAACAGCACAACCTCCCCCCACCAGCTTATTGTAGGTGGATAGGTTATGCACAGTTCAGCGTGGAGGGCATTTTGGTGCTCTGCAGCCAGGCTCTCCAGAGCCAGAGTTAAAATCCACTAGTACTGTCTGAGGAAGCAAAGTCTTTCTTTTTCATTCAAACAAAAGCAAGAGCTTCAGCTTTCGAAGTTATGAGCCCCCTAACCTTTGGCTGTACAAATGTGTACTTAGCATGCATGTGTTAACCTAAAATTCACTCAGGGCCTTAACCAAAGGCCACTGTAATCAATGTAAAGAATAGGAGCAAAGTAAGCAGGTCTTCATCTTCCAGGGATTTTTCGGTGGAAGTTGGATTCCTCTTTACTTAAGGTCAACATGAACTGTGTTTTACTTAAGTTGAACCAACTTCTCTAGCTAGGAAGTAACAAAGTTGTCATCAAAACCAGTCACTTTTGGCTCACCACCTAAAATGATCAGTCATCCAACTAGACCCTTGTCAACTGGACGAAGCTGCCTTTTGGCTGAGGCTACAGACGGCCTTAAAATGATGTCTAATCTCGGAGTCAAAAGTCTCAATTAGATATCTACCTTCTAGTGGTACAGCCACAGAAGAGTCCTGATACACTCTCAGCATCCATGTGGGAAAGGTTTCCTTATGTATCAGGAAAATGCCTGGCATGATGGCCACTGATGCTGACTGAGGCCTCATGCATGAGTTCTCCCTCAGTGCCAGTGGATGGATCCCAGTGTGGATCCACAGAGCAACAGTGAATGGGAGTGGATCTGTGGAAGTACAGCCCCGGCACCCTTAAGGGACATGGCTCTGCCTGACAGTCAGGGTTGGTCAGCTTGGGAGTGCTGTCAGTCTGTCTTCACTGGGCATCCAGATGTGGAAACATGTGCATCACATCTTCCTGACTGCCTGCAGACCAAAGGTTCCCTCCACAGGAAACCAGAAGTTATGAGATATATGGCACAGACCAATGTGACACCCAAACACCTGCTGGTAGGACATGCCCAAGATGCATGATATGGGTAGGAAGTGAGGAGGTCTTCATGTCTCTCAGCCTTGATGCACCCACTAAGTCTGGCTGGGACCACCAAGCCCCAAAAAAGTAGGGAAATTTAGCTCTGTTTCTGATGCTTTATACTTTTTTAATGCCAAACTTTCATCATGAGTAAAGATCCTTTTGCCAGCTCATTCCATAACTCTTTTATGCTTACAGTTGGATAGAGTTTGGTGGTATGAGCTACAAACAGTTTCAATGGCAAAGGGAAGAAAATGGTTACCTCACTGTGATGCAACAGCTCAGGAGCAGGGATGCTTTCTTGTGTTGCACTGGCAATAACTGCTTTTATAGAACTGTCCATGACTTTGCTTTTGAAAGATGTGCCCTGAACACGTATGGACTAAAAAGCAAGTGAAAATGGCTTGGAAATTTGATAATGCAAGCTTTGGGAAAAAGGTGTAGGGGATAATTAACTGAGGATGTATTTTTAGCATGATCTCGCATAATTTAAATTGTGCCTATGATAGACGTTTTTTTCATACACTGGGTACCATCCATCGTCACCCAGTACCATTATCTGAGTACCCCAGATACTGTCACCCAGTGTCCATGTCCTCTCAAGGGGCTGGATTTATGAAAGCATGGTAAGATGTTTCTTATCTGAGAGCAGGATATCAGTTATGTTCCTACTGATATACAGCATTATTCTGGAGGCTGTACTCATTAGATTGACAAATTTGAGTTTTTCAGTCTTAGCTGCCTGATACTTTGCCTATGGCACCACATCCACCCATCCTGTTCTCCTTTTGTTGTAGAGTGGAGCAGAGGGGATCTCGAGAAACTGCAGCTAGGAATGCTTAGCTGTGGTGTTCACAGCTCAACATTTAGTGCAGCTCTTGGGCCACCTGTATTCCCCTAAACACAACATATACACCCATAAACACAGACTGGATTTCCTTAAAGGGTAATCCTTTTTTGACCAGACCATCATGAACTGGTACTTGTTAACACAAGCTCTCCTAGTTTCCCAGACCAATAACTCTAAGCCATGTCCATTTCCCACTGCACAGGGCCCACCATTTCCCCCTCCTCTCACCTTCCTCCCGTACAGTAAAATTAAGATGTCCCAATCCTCAGAATACAGCCAAGTTTTCATTGCTGCACCACCTCTCTCTGTTACTGCTTCATGAGGCAGAAGTGCAGCCTCTTAGACATCTGGTGTAACCTTTCAGCATTCCTGAGGTCAAGAAAAGGCAGCTGCCTTCTTCTACCCCATTACAGGAGTCTCAAATACAAGCAATAATTACCCTCTGGAAGTGCCCACATTTTTTGCCTTGATAAGAGCAGGCTATGTGCCATGTTTCTGGATTCCTGAAGCTAGAGGAAGTAGGCTTCACCATTTGATATCATGATTTAAAGATCAAATGTAAGGGCACTGACTATTGTTAGTCTGTAAAAATGTCCAAGAAACCTGCACTTTGTTCTTAAGATACCTTTTCACGTATGAAAGCTCAATGTTGTTTTGATCTTTTATATCCAATTATGCATAAATCAATGTCATTTGTGCCTTTAGCACCTAACTTTTACAGAGTAGATAACATGAGTTTACTTTAATCATTGAAATATATTTAATTTAATGAGTACTTCATTTGCAGTGATAACTTCCTTTATCTATTCCGTAAGTCATCCAAACAAGCTCTTTTGTTATAAGGCTATATATTTTTTAAGTAAGATTCATATGAATTTTGATTTGTGTCCCATCTGCCTCTGGAAATAATCCATGGACAGATATTTATATTTGGAAACTAGCTTCAGCAGTCTAGTGAATATTTCATGGCACCCACAAGACGACGGCTTCTGAAAGTCATTGGCATTGGTAGACACTGAGTGTATGATTTTTTGGTGAGAGACAGATGAGTAAATGGTTCTCAAGAAAGCTCAGAAAAATTTAAAAACAAAACTTGGAAGAAAAATAGCTTCTAGAAGGATCAATCTGGGACATTGTTAATGGATATATTATCTTGGCAGAATCTTTTTTGTCATATATTCCAGCTGGGGGTACTCAAATATTTTAGAAGTAATTTATTTTTTTTTTTCAAAGAATGTCATACTTCAGAGGAATGAGCAAATGCTACTGATGAGGGTGTGTTTTTCAAAAAAATACTTGCAGAACAGGACATGCTGACAGTGCATGAAAGCTGTGGCTGGATGTCAACCAGTTAAAGGGACAACTCTTTCCTACACCTCTAGAAACAATGTACAAGGTAAATAGATCTTGTTCAGACACATGATATTGATAATGCTCTTCTAGCAACATTCAAATAAATTAATACAGAGCAAGAAACTCATAGAGCTTCTTCTAGTTGACACCCATGTTCCACCAGAATCACTGTTCCATGTAATATCCACATTAAGCATGACTGATATTTGCCTTTACAGCAACAAAAAATAAATATTTTTTAAATGGGCGTTTGTTAGCCCTTGCAGCCATGCAGGTAGGAGCGTACAAAATACTGAATGATTCTACAAAGGTCATAAGCTCCTCTTTTTTTGTCTTTATCTTGTAATAGAAGAACTAGGGGGAAAAAAAAGGTAGTAATTGTCAGACTGATAAAAGGGAAAATTCCTATATTTGCTGACCTCAGCAAGACAGGTAAAAAAAAAAAGGCTACAGAAAAGATTTAGTCATATCTAAGAATAATAAAAAGATCCACTGTCATATTACTAATGGCATGACTTCCTAAAGAAAATCCTTGTTCCTGTGTTAGGCCCTAAGAAACTTCCAGCTTGCCTCGGTTACAGACAAACTTCCCTCAAAGCTAATTGATTGTGTATTCATTTATAAGTATTGTAACTTTCAGCGAAAACTCTGATGCTGGCTGCTATTGAACGCCCCAAAAGGATACTCATTGCTTTGGAACAAACATGAAAATATTTGGAGTGGAGTCTTTGCCATGCTTACTCTATAGACCTTTATGTCTGAGGCAGATCTGTAAACATCCTTGATAAAATGTTCACTGGAAAAAAAGTGACTGATTTGCTGCATGTTTATTGAACACACTTACGCATGACCAGGCTCTCATTCTGGATTCTGCAGTAGATGGGATATTGGTAGGTGTTAATGGAAGGTGTTAATAAGCCAATATGCAAGAAACGTTTTCTTCAGCTCTTTGGATCTAGAATCACAATTGTTGCCACTGTCAGAAATGGTAGGAAAGGGCCTTGATGGGCTAACAGGATTTTCAGCTCCATGTCTTTTTAGTTTTTTAAAGCTGGTGAAGACAGCCTGAAAGAAAAATCTGGGGGAGTTTTATTTTGTCACTGACTGTGTTGTGTCTATTTCTTCCAAAAAATGGAAAACTTCAGTTTGCAGAATCTTTCACTAGAAGTAACTTAATGCCAGAGTTTAAACAACATGGAAACACTTTATGGGATCCTTATTCATATCCTTATCTATGACTCTCGGCTTGCAGTTCCTAGCTACATGGATACTTGCATTTTTCATGTATTACTCAGACTTCATACCTTATGAATATGAACAAGAAATTGGCAAAACCTCACATCTCCTAAGACAAAATTCAAGTGTTCCCTTAAAGAAAAAAAACCCTGCATTCCAACTTTTAAGTCTAAAATTTCTTTGTGTACTTCCAACAGACTATTTATTTTACTGTCATATGGATAACAAGTGAAGCAGAAAAGATCCCCAAGCTAGGAAATGATGACAAAAATTTTGAAGGTATTAAAGTATACTGAGACACATATTGTCTTGGTAAGACTGGAAAACTAGTCTATGCCTTCAATTCCAGAGCAGTACAGACTTGTACAGGCTCACACTACACACAAGGATATATGGTATTAATGCCACAATGAATGCTTTGTGTTGAGAAACTTGGAAAAGCAGAACTCATGTTGTTAATCACATCCAGACACCTCCAGTCCCCTCCAGCACCTGTGGGCTCTGTGATAGCCAAACTAGGCACCTTGTATGTGCACTGGGAGAATTTTACACCTCAGAATAGGCTCTGAGATGTGCAGAAGATTGAGCAGGAAACCTTTTAAGAAAGACAACAAGCTAGGGTGAATCTTAAATCTTGGTGCTTCCAAGATTTATGCATGGTTTCATTCATGATTTACAGCTCTTAACTCCCAGTCGTGAAGATCATAATTTTTCTCTCTTGTACTCAAGGAGGATAGACAGGATGGCCTGTAGTGAAGAACTTATCATGCTGGGAGTTTGAAGAGCGTTTCCCACATTACAGACTGGCAGGAGGGTTAAACAGAGGAACATCTCACATGTATATCTATCAGGGCACAGTTGTAGGGTAGGCAGCAAAATCTGCAGCAGTGTCAGAAGAGGTGTACTTGTACCTGTGGCCAGAGGCAAAACTCCAGTGCCATGTTAATGTCAGGCAATTCTGGGGCTTTGTTTTAGAGAAGGCCCTTGGTCTCACAGCTGATCCCATCCTTCACACAAGTGCTTCTGGCAGAAAGACCCTTGACATGCAAGAAGCCTTAAAGCTGTCAACTGAGAGAAATACCCTACTACCTTACTGAAAATTCAAGGGTCTGGCTGTCACAGATGATCATACAGAGGTTAGGTAACAGAGAGTTATAAGGTCAAAGGAGGGGAAAAGTTCCCTTAGAAATCAGACACCGACAGTGCTGAGCATGGACTCTGCTCCACAGTGTGCTAACCCCCATGCATATACCCATGCAGGAACACAATCACTGCTGTGCACTCTCTCTTTCTGGGCTTCTAAAGTCATCTAGGCAAAGTGTACAAATCAAGCTGTAGGCAGAAGATGTTTATTAAAATCTTCCACATGGAAGAATCATAGATGCCTTTTACACACATGAGCAGGGGCTTGGAGAAATGGGTGCTTTCTCTCAAGGCTTTCAGTTTAACAAAGGATGTGTCTGGAGGATAGTGAGCAATCGATAAAAACTGAGATGGGAGAAACATGCACTCCTTGGCTGGGAAGTTATCAAACTTGTAGAGCCTAGGGGCTCTCTTCAGATGCATGAGCAGCTCCTGCTGAAGACAAGGGAAATGGTGTGTTGGTGTCTGTGAACAGAAGTTGATCCTGGCCCCAGGTATTTTAGAAAGAAGTGTTTTCTTGCCTCTCTCTAAAGAGAAGGTATTTAATTCCTCTTTCAAAAGCAAAAAGTAAACATCATCAAACATGTTATTACAGACACCCTTGGTGCGGTCTCCCCACCCTCTAGTTTTCCTCTCCCTATCTCCCGGTTATTTAAAGAGAAAGTTAGATGGAGTACACAACTTTAGAGTAACCTTATATGGCAATTTTGCAGCAACAGTAAAAAGTGATCAGTTTCACTGTCAGACAGCCAAACAACACTTCTGCAGTACTTTTTGCGCTGACTTCCAATCTTACAAACATTTGGTCAAAAAGTGGGTTTCTGTTACAGCCCTCTGCTATGATGTCTGCAGTTTACAACACTCTTTTTGAGTGAAAAACAGACAAAAGCCATCCCTGATTAAAGAAGGAACAGTGAGAAAATCCCAGGCAAGGAATTCAAGCCAATCTCTGCAGCATGTCAAGGCCAATTCAGGCCCTGCAGAGTCAAAGCAGGCAATGTGTGCTCTACATGCTTAGTGCAGAAGAAAGGTGAGCGAGAATAAACTGGCTAGGCCCAAAATCCTCACAAAGGTTCCACTGACACCATCATGCACTCAGGCATGGAAATGTGGCCTACCTCCATTGCCTTGGCACTGGCATGATGCCATGGCGGGAGAAGGAGGCAGTGGCACCACTGTGTTGTAGGAAAGGAGCCCAGTGCAAACCAAAGCATTACACGGCATACCTGTCCATTGAAGGATGTTTACACAAGGGAAAAAGTAAATTTTTTAACTCAAATGCTTCTCACCTTTGTGAAAAGAACACCTGAGACACAAAACCTTCCTGCCAAGCAGGAAGGCAGACATTGCCTCTGTGCATGCACCAAAGAAATGAGAGATAGCAGAACTATACCACAGACCTTGGTGTGCAGCCCTACACAGCCAGTTTTTGTTCATGGACTTCATTTTCGTCCTGAAGAAAGGTTACACGTCAATTACTGTATACAGTGCACTTCATTGAGAGATTACTGAACACTATCAATGAGGCTATAATGGAAGTCTGTACTGCAACAGGAAAATCCAGCACTTTGGCTTAGCTGATGGATGCGTCATCTGTTCCCAATATCCTGACTGCTATTATAAATGAAAATGTCTCTTCCTTTAACTGCTTTGGACATCTCATCTGTTCTTCTGGGAGAATGTACCATTAAATGTCAGTCTATAGATGTATCGTTTTGGGGAGGGTGAGGAATAAGCTAAATTGTTCCTATCTAAGTGAGACACACAAATCCGAAGAGTGTCACATCAATAAATGGCTCAACAGACATAAAGACCAATGTAATGCCTCTTGACATTGTAGGGTGCAGCACTTCCAAAATCTCTGAGGAGAGATGGAGCACACCTTGGTATGGGATTGTTGGCAGAAGGACTGAAAATGGCCTGATTTTCTGAACTAAGTGTTGGTAAAGGGAGGTTGCTTTACTTTACTGTGTTTCACAATGTGCCCTCCTGGACTCTCACACCTTTGAATCCCTGCAAACTGCAGATGGTTTGGGGAGTTTTTCTGGCAGAGGGTACTGTCAAGACAGGAAAAAGAAATGAATTAATGTCACAGAGACTTCTTGTCTGATTGCTCTGCACAAGGTGGTTGAAGTGGGATGAACTACAATATTTTTCTCCTTAAAGAAACGATGCAAATGTGAGAAGGGTACATCAGGATTCCTAGGGCATTTTTAATGATATCAGAAGAGATTGTTTAACCTCAAGAGGTTAACATTTAATAACTAGGTTAGAACCTGCTGTTACCAGACTTGTCAGTCTTCTACCACCAAAGAAATATTAAACATCTGGGGAGGCCACAAACTGGGGGAAAAAAAAAGTCATGCCTTAAACATTGAGTAAAAAAAGTGTAAGGAAAACATTTTCAGAAGTATCCTGGGATAATTTAAAACTGAAGGGTTTATAAATGAAGGTTAATACCTAAAAATGAATGTCTAGTGGGGTCAAAAATATCTACTGGAACTTTTGTAGGTAATGTGAGGTATGGGTTTAAAAAATTCTTTTTCAGTCTAGTCTAAAGTTATTTACACATCTTGAAGATTTTTGGCCTTGAGAAGCTAACTCCTTTTTCTCATTCACTCAAGTCCCTGGGCATCTAAGGGAGCCTTAGTCTTCTATATAACTCAGGTGCCTTCAAAATTTTGCAGGAATTGCTTTTGCTCTGACATGGTTTGAAAGTAAATGGAAATTCACTATACACTGGCATTAACTAAAAGGAAGGAAAGCAGCAGCAAGCAGGAAAATGGGGTGGTAAGAGTGTTTGCACAAGTCTTCAGTGCACTTGCAGAACAGTCACCGGTAGATTAAGGGTTAAACCAGAAACTGGTGTATAAAAATCACAGAGCCGGATGATGAAGCACTTGAAAAATAGACACAAAAGTAAAGCTTGCACCACAGCTCAGACCGATTCAAAGCAGACCCGCAGAACATCTGGTCTGGAGATGGTGTGCTAGCAGCTGAGTGGCAGCATGTCTCTCAGCCTGACAGGCAGTCAGCAGCAGACATGTCTCAGGCTGGCTGGCTGGGGAAACCTGCTCTGCCTGCAGCCTGCAGCGGGGCCATGCTGCCTGCCCAGCATCCCAGACAGGGAGACCACGAACAGGAGGCAGGAGAGGCTGTGACAAAGGCTGCAGAGCACACAGAGGTGTAGGGTAGGGGACACGGGGTGGGGGGCAGCAGAGGAGGAGGTGGGTAGTGCAGGAAACACAGGGGACAGTGCAGGGGTATAGAGGAGCAGAGACGTGAGGTCCAAAGCTGGTATGCAAAGTCTCACCTGCCTCTGAGCTGGGCAGCCACAAGTAAACCAGTGCATTATCCTAATTGCTTACACACCTCCAGGCCAAAAAAAGGATGATGTGCCCACCCTTCACACAATGCTCAGGCCAAGCTGCACCACATCCCAAGAGAGGACAGCAGATGTTTGGAGAAAATGGTCAACAGAACAGATCGATGAACAAGAGCACAGCCAGAGCCCGTGGCAAGCTTAATGGGGTGGTGAACTGCACAGTGTGTTAGCCAGGGAGGATTAGATCCCCCCAAATGATGGAGTCACAGTCAGCCATGCAGACCTGATTCTTCAGTGCTGCAGGAAGGCAGAACTTCACCACTGAGGCAGGGACAGCCTAGGTGCCCAGCTCCACTTTCCTCAAGCCCATGGAGTTGAGACAGCCAGATATCCTTTCTCAAACTCATCCCAGATCAACAGGAAACAAATTGCCATAATTTACTTGTTTTCCTTTTTTCAACTACTAACATTGCTGAAAAGACTTCCATTTTGAAATGTTACAAATGTATAAGAAAGAAAAATGCATTTATTTATTTTTTTTTTTCTCTGTTTCAGAGATCTGACTGTCCTGAATTTCAGTTCCAAAATCCTCAGTGGCTTACGAGAAATTGAGCTTACTCTTCTCTGAGTGCCTTATGATGCTGAAAGAGGACAAGCTTACTTTAGACCATCGTGAAAAAAAGGGAAAATAAATAGGAATGTAAGTACAGACTGCATGAACTAAAAGTGTCAAATCACTATATCCAGTGTCCCAGCTTTGTGCTGGTTTTCTTCCATGTTGTCTTTCATTATCTCCCTTTCTTCTCACCTTGTAAAGGTTCCAGTCCTGTAGAGATCTCCACGTATTTTTGTGAAACATGCAGCAGCCACTTTGTTCTGTCAATGTGATTTAAGTTGTAGTCTTCTTATGTTGGGGCTCTGCTGTTGCTAACACTCCCATGCTTAACTACCTCACATAGCAGAGTTTAGCACATGTGCAAGAGTTGGCAAGACAGGCTATTTGCTTGAGACACATTATATGAGAGCTATAAATATTTGAAACGTGGCCAAAAACAAGTTTTGAAACTATAAAAGTATCATTGGGGGTGAAATGACAACTTTCATTGTCAAAAGGGCAGTATTCTATTACAATTTACTGGATTTTTTATTTCCTCCCTAGAAATTAGTGAAATATTGAAAGCAAAATATTGCACAAAGTTTTCTTTAATATAGCTTCTACATTTTTCTGGATACAATCATTGTCTTCTTTCTTTCAGACACTGAAAGAACCAAGATAGAGCAGAACACTCAGGGAGTCCTAGCTATACTTGAGCATAATCTGGAAGTATTATGCTTGTGGCTTAAAAGAGCATTATTTTTAAGTGCTTCTGTTTCAGCCAGTATAAAAATATCAGGAAAATCACAATGATCCTGGCAAATCAGCTTTGTAATGCCTTCTCCATTAAGGTTACTTTTTCAAAATCATGCAGAAATTGATCCAACACAGAACATGCTCCAACTCATATAATGTCTCTGCTTGTCTAGATGCAACAAATCACAGCTTCTGACAAAAAGGACATAATGGAACTCACAAAAGAGATTGTAGGAAGGAGTGATTCACTGAATAAAACATATGCAAATGACAGTAGAAGGGCAAACAAAGCATCTAACGCTATAGAAAGGGGAGGAAGGAAAGTTATTGAAGGAAAGAAGCCCACAACTAAGCTGTAAATGCATGAAAGAAAACAAGAAGATGAGCCAACAGCCAGTGAGAATTTGTTAGAGAGAAACCATACCAAACATCTCATTCATTTCCGGAAGATGGTAGCATATTTTTCCTTTGTGTTTAAGGAAAAGTATACACATCATATAACTTAATTTTAACACATTTTTTTGTGCGGTATCAGAGGAAGACCACATGAACAGCTAGGGGAGTGCAGAATGGGTGAATGGATCACAGGAGAGTAATAAAACTGGTAGGAACGCATATTTGGAGAGAAAACATGAGTGTTTTTTGGACAAGTTGCGTTGGGTGTCTGGAGTTTTACAAGTGTTTGTCTCTGATGAAGTGATACTTAATATTTTCATCAATGACTACTAGGATGGAAAAAAAGAGGATGATTATTAAAATCTAGAGATGATAAAATCCAAACTAAGTGGACCTGCAAGTGTGTCAGAAGACAGAGTAAATCTGGAATGCCCTAGATGGATGATAGAACTGGAGTTATAAAAAGAGGCTGTAATTCAGCAGGGACAAGTAGAAAGCACATGGACAGGAATCATCACCATGAATAAACTTAGGCTCAAAAATAACGCTGTAGGTAACGTTTCTACTGAACAGGTCTGGGGATCTTAGTGCTCAACAAAAGTCAGTATTTTCATGCTATTTTGTAAAAGTATCAGAAGATATAAATAGGAATAAGTGAAATAGACTTTGAGCTCTATTCAGAATTCCATAAAACTTCAGCTGAATATTAGAACATCTGTCCAGTTTTGGGCAGAACACCTCAAGAAATGTAGGGATCAATAAAAAGGAATGCAGTAGAGTTCATGAAAAAAATATAGAAAAGCACAGTCTCTGGCAGCAGATTGAATGAGTTCTGATTGTAGCAGAGAGCAAAGGCATGGCTGATTCTTCAAAGCCCCCAGCAAGGCAGAAAAGCAGTGACAGGCTTACATTATGACCAGAAATATTCAGGTTAGCTGTAATTTAGAAAACTTTTTAAAGTTGAGAGTACTAAAATGACAGAATAGATTTCCTGGAGATGAGTTTTTTTGGAGGTCTTTAGAGACACGTTAAAAAATACCTGTGATGAAGGAAAAAAATACCACTGGTCTTTCATTCAGGACAAGAAGTGGAATTCTTAAGGGGATATAGAGGCAATGATATTAATTCATTCTCTAAAGTGCCTTTATAAAGCTCGTATAAAGAACTGAGTCTGAAACTCCTGGAAGAATGTTCAAAATGTCCATTCAGGAACTGGATCTTCATTCTAAATGGGACTGTGAAGTGAAATATTCCCTCGTGTATCAAAAACTCCAGACAGAGTCACAGAGTCTGGATGAGTTTGCAAGATCAGGTCGCAAGTGGCTCTGCTAATACTTAGCAGGAAGTGCTGTCTTTGTAAGACCTTTTGTTGGAATTGCATATAAACAGATCTGTTACCTTGCTCAGTCCAAAATTATGACCTTGGCTAAAGTGATGTTTGCTTGAATCCATTACTGGAAAAGTACATTACAAGAAATATTGCATGCAGCAATGGCTTGAAACCAGAGAAGGAGACAATATCAGGATCACTTTCCTATTCTGGAAATTCTGCCCCAAAAATGAGAGCTTTCAATCATGCAGCTAAAATACTGAAACCCAAGAAAGACTGAGAGAAGATCAGCAGAGCTGTATCAGGAAGAGCTGATTATGGAACAACTTCAGTACCAGACTTGATATGATTTAGTGACATGCCCTCTATACTGAACTGTGGCCAGAAGTGCCAGTGCTGAAGGACAAGCCCAAACCAAGCACATTCAGCATTTCAGTGATGTGGGCCCAGAAGATGAGCTAACCTCAAAAAGTCAGACTTGCAGAGGAAAGCTTGGATGGGAAGAGGTGGATCTGATTCCAGGCACTCTCCCCAGAGACTTGTCATGGTCAAGGGACTGCTGTGGCAGATTACTGGAATGCAGATAGGCCTTTTTTGTGTAGGAGATGTGAAGCCATTTGCTGAATAATGTGTGAAATCATTGTAACTACTGGCTGTGTGGCACGTGTGAGTGAAAAAAAAAGAAGCCTGAAAAAGCAAAAGAAAAGGATAATTGCGACAGCAGAAAGGATGAACTGAGGTGCTGAGTCAATTAGAAATGGAAAGAATTAGAAAGAAAAAACATTATTAAATTAGAAAGAAAAAACATTATTAAATCTCTCTCCCTGATTATGTAGGGCTTTTCCCTTAAGGTACAACCCCCAGTGTATTGCCAAATCTTGTTTAAAATAATTCAGTGATTTCTCATGGGATGAAACTCTGCTAACTAATCATTTGTATTTCTTTTTTTTCCTGATTCTTCTATCCATGATTTTACGTCCTATTACTGTAGCCCTTGGATGACCTGCCTACAAATTCCTTTCCATAAATGAAACTTGCACCTTTCAAAACCCCCATTGGGGGGGTTTGCACCTTTCAAAACCCCCAATTGTTGTCACATTGGCCTCCCATTTCATTCTGGGCTGGTCAAAGCTTCAATGTAATGTTCATTTTTATTTCTGGCAATTTCCTTCCATAAATCAGTCTCTCCAGTGCCTTAAACACATCTGTTACTTTTCTCTGAACATCTTCCAACCTATCAATATCTTTCTGGAATAGAAGGACCTAGGATTATATCCACTGTTTTAGGATTGTTACTTCAGAAGGATTTTGCATTAAGTCCTGTAAGTAATTGCAAAAAATTTTAAAAGGCTACATTCCAGTAACCCTGAGCCATAAGATGTTGGTGGTCTATCCTGTACGGCATGCATAACAACACCTTGTGCCTCACATGGAACATAGCTAGGGAAAAAAAACCCTGATGCTCAAAGCAAACTGGATCTGCTTCATGGTCCTCTGCAGTCTTTTTGACCTGCAAAAATTATAAAAACTTAATTGATATTTTCTAGTTCAGTTTTTAAATCAGGTACTGAGTAGATGTGGGGGTGAGATTCATTTCTGTGCAGATAACCGACATGATGCTTAAATTTCATTTTGAGTTCTGTTTTGAGGTGGGAGGTGTTCTGAGAATTGATTGCATGCTTTATGCTGACAGTATGTTTACCCGAAATAGTTACAAAAGTTAGTCACCTCTGTGCAAGCAGATCACAACATATATTAAAGTTGATTTTTAAAATTCAATTTAATGGTTGTTTTCTTCCCTCTTTTGTCGCATGTTTACTGTGGGGTATGGTGTACATCAGGCACCAGGAAGGAGCAAGACAGGATGTTGTAATGGGAAGAGTATAACACAATCATCGCTCCAGGCCCCTCCTTTTCTATGCCACCTTGAACTCAGACTGACCTGGCTCTGGGACCTGTGTTTGGCAGAGTCCTTCTGTTTATATGCTTCCTTTTGTTAGTCAGTCTCATCTGATAGTGATTCTCCCTGAGTTTCTTATGAAACATAGGCAGGTACAGAGCATCAGCACAGAGCAGTTCTACCTTTGGGTGCACAGGCCATTCCAAGACTTCAGCTGACACCGAAGTGTTAGCTGAAGTCTTCCCTTCTTTCTCAACTCAACCAAGGATGAAGCAGTGCCCTACACTGCATCCAACTCTAAAAGGAAGTGGCTGATACTCCAGGAGCACTGCAAGGGTGGTTATCTCCTTGTAGGATTTTACTTTCAAGGGAGCTGTGATCAAGCTACTTTTATACAGCTCCTTTGCATGTTGCTACTCCTTGCTGACATTCCTGGAAAGAGGGAACTCCACATACCACCACATGGATATACACTATCAAATAAATAGTAATTTGAAATGTGCCTATTCCCCTCTCTTGATGTTCTTCGTTCTTGGCATGCTGCTTATAATTTTTCCTTTTCTTCCTAGGAAAAAGAATTAGGGTAGGGCACAAGCCTGATAACTCTTATATGATAAATGGCCAAGTCAAAATCAATGACAATGCCTGGGGATCTGGAGAATTCTTGTATGGAACTGTAAGCACAGACCTTCTGCTGCCTAAGAATCTGTAAAGCAGATTTAGTTGCTTTAAAAAGACAGCTGGACTCTTATCACCTGCTGTGCTTACGTTCTTCCCATCACTGTTGATATAACTTAGATTGGAATCTGAGTCTCTAATAAAACATTTGAGTGTTTTATTTTGTATTTTATTTTGTTGTGGTTTTTTAATGCTCATCAAAGTAATTCATAATTCCCAGAATTTTCTACACTAAACTGTTTGGTTAAGCAAAGACTCTAGTGATGGTGTGAATTATTTATTTATACTGTCTACTTTTAAGTTGGGGCCAACATTAATTTGGCTGGGTCACTGGCATTGTGGATTTAATTGCCATATAAATATCTATGGAGTCTATGTCTTTAATTAGTGTGCTAAATTCTACACAATTTATGAATAAAATATACTCATTTTGACATTTTAAAACAGTTATTTTATTAATGAAGAATTTATCAGTGTTATGCCAATTCCCTCGCCTTTTGTTAATTATATGCCTCTCTTGCATTTTCTGATATGTTAATTTTGTTTGGTATAAATATTTGTCCTCATTGAGATGAATACATTGTCAATGTTGACTCACTCTTTTCCTCCCAACAGATAACTTAAATGGGACTTCATTTTTTTTCATCTCGTTACTCTTACTGATTTGTAAGAATCATTGAGCTCTGTTCCATAAAATCCTCTTCAGCCAAGGAGTGGCCTAGCTTTCTTTATGTGGTATGCATGCCATGTTGAAAAGGATGTTGGATATGATTTAGCTAGCTATTTTTCTCACACAAGGGAATAAAGAGAGAAGTTTTCCTAAGATACACTGTCCCTTCTGTGAACTTCTGCTGCTAGATTGATAATTCACACATGATGCGTGCTGAAAGGCCTGAAGTATGCAGATATGGAACAAGGGGCATGAACAGGAGAAGGCTGGGGTGCCAGAGTGCTTCTAGAGCAATGGCAAAGCCATAAACTATACAGGAATAGCTGTGTCCCTCTGAAAACAAGTGCTTTTTAAATCTCACATTCCTGGCTAGGGTAATTCTGACTTCTTTTCCCTCTTAAAGAATAGAGAGGCAAACAACAAAATAAAATTGACATACAGCCACGAGTCTCTTCTGTCACACAGCTTGCTTATTTTTACTTGCACATGAACTGATATTGTGCAAAGACTACCGGGGAGGTACAAGGGTTGTGCTGATGGGAGAAGGAAAGAGCAGGGGTGGCAGGTGTGAAACGTTCAGAGAAGGCCACAGCAAGTCTGCCTCTGAAAAATGGGAGAGGTGGAAATGGCAGCTACAAATAGTTGTTTTAAGAACCAGCTTCACTTTAAAAACATGAAGTCCCCTGGTTTTATCAGGCATCTACACAGTCGTTTGACATGAAAGCTGATAAGGGAGGCCAAGCTGAATGCTAAAGATAAAGCTTATTGATGAGAAGAAGACAAAATATTGACCTCTGGCATGATTTGGGATAAGAGTTCAAGAAAAGAGACAGGGGATCATAGAATAGAATCATAGAATCATTAAAGTTGAAAGACCTCCAAGATCATTGAGTTCAGCTTTTGACTGAACACCATGTTGTCAACAAAACCGTAGCACTTTTTGCTCTTTTTCAGTCATTTCTTGGAACACTTCCGTGGATGGTGACTCCATCACTTCTCTAAGCAGTCTGTTTCAATGCTTGACAACCCTTTCAGTGGAGAAATTCTTCCTGAAAGAAAGAAACAAGGTAATTTTGAAAGCAAAATTAAAAGAAATAATAAGTATGTAATGATTTACTCAATTAACGTAGCAAAAAGATGAAAAAGAACCATGCACTTGCATAATTTTTACAGACAGAAGAAAACCCCAAAATTGTGTAATTTTTAAGATACTAAGAAACACCGACAGTTGGGTGAGCACTTATAAACGAATATTGCTTAAGTTCCAAATACTACATGGCAAAGGAGTTAGGCTCTTGTTGTATCAGGGGGTAGAAAAGCTGGCATGTGCATCAGCTCAATGCTGAACAAAAAACACCTCAGAGCAGAATCTTCTTTTTATGAGCAAGTCACATATAAAACCCACATTAATAGTGACAATGAAAAGCAGATGTTCTGAGTTTATTACACTGCTTTGAATAGACTCTATCAAATATTAAGCCAAATTCAGCTGAGGTTACATGATCTTGTACCTCTTGGCCTCATATAGCTGCTATGAAGAATTCGGTACTTCCACCACTCCTTGTCAGTACATGTAAGCTTTCTGTTTAATTATGCCTTTCCTGTTACAGTTTCTAACCTCTGCTAGGTCACAGAAAAATGTCAGGAGAAGACAAATCAAAAGAAGCAGTCACATCTGAGGGTCAAAACACAACAGCCACAGTGCTAAGGACGCAAACAAGTCTGTGGATGAAAAATTTGACATGGTTCCAGGGACACATATGAGAAAAGCCACTGGAGATTAGATCTGCTGGGCAAACAACATCAGGGTCAGGAAATCCCCTGAGGCAAATATATTTGGAGGCCTGTACAGTGCTCAGGGATTATTATGCTTACTTGTCCAGAAGTAGGGAAGGGAGGAAGGAGTGGCCTGAGTCCGGCTCAGGGAGGCTCTGCTCAGGCCAGAAGTGGTGTGCAGGGTGTGTGCCACAGGGGCTACCAAGCCAGCAGCCCACTAGTCGTGCTGTGTGCTTCATGGCTGATGCACCACAGCACTTGCAGCAACTCTGTCACTGGGCTCAGTCAAGATAATGCACCCAGAAATTGTAGTGTCTCCCTGGAAGAGGGTGAGCCTCATGTGAGGAAATGGTGTGGTGAAATGGAAATACATTTGGTTGGAAGAGGTGTATTGCTTCTTGGAATGAGCTGTAAGCTGCAAGGAGCATTGCCTGTGAGCGATGTGGGTGCCAGAATGGTCCAGATGGGAACGGCCCCAGGGCTGGGCTGAGATGCATCCCATAACATGGACTGGGCCTCCCATGTGTGATCACTGTGTGATCCACAGCAGCAGCTCCACTTGGCAGGCTGGATGTGCATTCATTTCAGAGATGAGGAGCTCACTGATACAGCGGCCATTTTGACCTGAAGAACTGTGTATAAATATCATGCCTTGGATGACCCTTTAAATCTGAAATTCAGCATCCTCACAGACTCTGTATTATTATCCAGATTATGTGAAAATATTTTTCAGCTCCTACATTTTTTTCCTCACACAGATATGCTGTAAATAAATAAAAATAGTCAAGTTTGCCTGTCTACTGAGAAGAGATTATATGTCAAAAGACAGATGGAGAATCTGGGCCTGCACGTGGATGTAGATCCTGACAGCTGTAAGTCACTCAGAAACATAAAGAACCTCTTCTGACTCTTGAAGTCTTTAGCACATGGATTACTTTCCACTGCAGACAAATTTCACGTCATCAGTTGCTTATTTCAGTTGCAGGAAAAATGAGGATTTGAACACAGATTTAAAAGTAATCCGAGAATAATCCACTGAGCTCCTTGTTGAGCCATCTCCACCTGTTCATACTATTTGAATTTTGCCATTTTTGGACTGTGAATACGTTCACATTTTCCTTTCTACTTTCATTGTATATTTTTCTATTATGCTGCTAATTTAGCAGGTTTTGAGGTGCTTGCAGGCTTTCTCTGAAATTATTTGATGACATACATTTGTGGAGTGCTTTAATGTCATCTGCTACTTACTTTTGTAACATCCATTTTAGACAATACCGTGATTTGTTTGAACATTAATTTCTTTTGTGGATGGAAGCCAGCATACTGTTACAAACAGCGTAACATTTGGATCAGGAACATTTAGAATTAAATATGTTTCCTAAATGTCTTGAGAAAGCTTAACTCAACATAAGCTCTTCTGCAGCATTCACACTTTTCAGGTAACTGATCTCAATGCTCTGAACAGCAGGACTTTGAAGATTTCAGCCAGGAGGTAACATGATTAGTTAATCTGCTTCTTTTCTGTCTTCCTTTTCATCTACTCTATTTTATTACATTTAAAAATTAAAACAAATTCTGCCAAGAGCCAGTTTGTTTCTATGTTGCCCTTTGTTTGCACTGACATTTATATATTTGCATACGATTGCCACTCCTTCTTATGCCGAAATCAACTCTGCTTTATTGGGACACTACAGGTTAAGTAAGGGATATCCTACCACGACTTCAGCACAATAAAGACTGATTGAAGTGTCAATGATTTCAGCTGTGTTTTGTACTGCAGAGTTACACATGCTCTGCTCCATTTAAGCAAACAAATCCCAAGAAACAGAGATGACAGGATAAAAGTCAATGGTCAAAGATGCAAGCTCTTTAGTGAAGTTTACTGCAATAGAAAGAATTATATTTCTGTGCTTCTCTTTCATTTATTTATTTTTTAAAATGAAGTGAATGACATCCTGGTACAAAAAAATTTCTTTAAAACATTGTGTTCTGTTTCCCAGATGCTGCTGCATTTGGTCATGAGACTTGATTTATGGGGACAGAGATGAACCACACACAGGTATACAGAGAAGGATGCTCTAGGAAATTATAAGAACCCACATTATAGGAAGTCCATTAGCTTTCACTTCCTAAATAATTAAACAGTACACTCATTCACCTTACCTCAAGAAGTGAAAACAGATCTTTTGTAAAGGGCATCCCCTTTTACTGGACAAAATATGTTGTTTCTCCACACAAAAAACAGAATACAGAAATGTAGTGAAATGTGCAGCTGAGATTCTAAAGAACCTGTAGAGATCAATCAAATATCATTACAAATGCACATTAAGAACTAGCATTTTTCATTACACTGACAGTCAATATTTATGCAAGTCAACATGAAGTGATATCTCTATACTTATTTGTGGATCGCTCATCAGAGTTTATTAGATATTTTTCAATACAACACGTTTTCTTTAAAGAGAAAAATGTCACTTGAAAGTAAAATGTTTGCACAAATAGCTCAGTTTCCCTGAGAGGATGAGTGGTTAGGAAAGCAGTTATCTCAGGGCTATGCCAAATCACACCAAGCAACATTGCAAAGAAATGTCTTTGTACCAGGACATTTCATTTTATTTTATTTGAAAAAAAATAAATAAATGAAAGAGAAGCACAGAGATATAATTAGTAATTTTTCCTATTGCACTAAATTTCACTAAAGAGCTCAGATCTTTGACCATTGACCTTTAGCCTGTCATCTCTGTTTCTTGAGACTGTTTTGCTTAAATGGAAGAGAGTGTGTGTAACTTTGTAATACAAAACACAGCTGAAATCATTGACACTTCAATCAGTCTTTACTCAGAAATCTTTCAGGAACTCTGATTTTTTAACTTTGTGGAAGGAATTTGGGAAGCCTGGAAAAGTGCAGTCATGTCTCAGATTTCCAGACCACTTTGCCTCCTTACTTTACATTCCAGGCTTTTCAGGTTGTTCTTTAATCTTTCAGTATGGCCAAGGTTACAACATAAGTAAAGAAGAGCTGATTATTCATTTTCATAATTAACAATTCTGTGATGAGATATTTTGTGTTAGCTCTTTATTTAGCAGTTGTAAATATTTTGATTTTCATTCCAAAATAAGAACAAACCTTTCACTCTTTCAGAACTTCATTAATTCAGAATTTTGAGCTGCTATAATCACAGGACTTTAGAGTTCATAAGTTTCTAATATTTTCTGGAAATGTTTGTAAAACATTTGAAATGTCCATAATTATGCTGATTAGCCTGAAAATTCAGACCAAACCCACAACATTTTATATATTTTTAGGTGTCCAATAAGGAAGCAAAAAGAGTAGGATGTGATTTTGATGCCTGTACTGTGTAAAAAAATATTAGCAAGTGGTGAGTAATCAAAATTAGATTGCACAGAATGATATTTATTTGCATAAATTATTTTCAGATGCGTATTATACTAGTGGAGCACGAGATATAAATTACAAGATATTGGGCCATTTCCTGCCTATGTAGCTGGTAGAGACTGCTAATTTGACTGCCTCTAGGAAAATCAATCAGCTACAAATTCTGATCTTTATGCATAGGACTACACGTTCTGAGCGTTTAAAGACACAAGGCAACTCAGCTTCAGAATAATCCACCCCAAGCCTTAAATGCACAGCACTGAGTCAGCCAGATACTTTGTGGTCTGTGTCCCTTTGCCAAGCATGAATGACTGCCAGAGGATGTGCACAAAACTAAAGGGGCAATATTTTCCTCTGCTATTGCTAGAAAAAGGTTGATGGAAAGGTTATACAGCAAACATTGGTAACGATTAGTTGCAAGCCATTGTATAAACAATTGGGTGTTCCTGACACCCTTTTGCTGACCACTGAGACCAGTAGAGTGCTCCTGTGGCACTATCTGGTCTGTTCAACACAATGAACTGCAAAGTTCAGTGCCAAACAATTCAATGTACCAAACAGTTCCCTCTCGAGGATCAAGGTCTCCCCATCCTACCTGCTAACCTGCTTCACCACCACATTAGTGTTTTTCATTGTTCTGCTTCATTTTCCACTGCTTTCTTTGTGACTTAACAGCTGTGAACAAAACCTGAGGGCACAATCCCTACTAAACTTAAGACTGAAAAAAATGAGATGTGTTAAAGCATGGTGTCTCTTTTTGATCATTCCTGGTACATTTATAAATGACAATTTCTTTATTCAAGTGGTTTAATCCAGACAAAAACTGTTTTAAAAGTGTGAGGACCAGGAAAATTTTAAGATGGCAATACCTAGGAAGTCTCTGAAGATAAAAACAGCTGTAAATTGTTCTGTCTATGGATGTCTCTCATCTATTTCAATTTGTGGCTCTAGCTATAGTGGGGAAAGCCCTGATGCTTCACAGTGCCCATTTGGAGACTCCCTAAAATACCTACTGATGCATCTCCAGTTTTGGAAAGTGTTGAGAAGCTACCAGCTGTCTGAAAATTAGTCTGCTCGCAGATATCATTATACCAACAAAACCTGTGTGACAAAAACACATGACAAAACCAAAGCCACTTATCAGCTATCCACACTAGTGGTGGCTTACAAACAATCTTCAGATTGTCCCAATTGCAAATCATTGTGTTGCAAAGACTGAACAAATAAAAAAACCAGTTTGTTCTAAGTTACAGCTTTGTTTCTGCACTGAAATGTAGAAGGTGAAGAAACTATCTCTGCATTTACCAATCTATGACTGTGAAATATTATCAACCCCCTTTAAAAATACATCTCAGTACTAGAATAATTTAGTTTTTGTTGTTGTTGTTGTTTTTCTTAAATGGATGTTTTTGGTTTTTGGTTTTTTGGGGGGTTCTTTTTGGTAAAAGAGAAAGAAAAACTTGATAATTAGCAGTCAAAATTTCACAGGTCAGATTTCACAGATTTCTGGGCCAGATTCTGCAAAGAGATTCATCTCAATGCTTCATTTAAAGAATTCTGTACTTCCACTAAACTCAGCAAGACTTCTCATGTGCATAAAATCAAGCATGTCCTGAAAATGAGCTGGGACAAGGTTTCACTATCTGACCACATTTTGCTCAAAATAGACACCCAGAGATATTTGCAAATGTGCACAAGCAGGGTTGGGTGGTAATTTTTATAAACCTGTCTCTTCCTTTTGAAGTCTGGGGGGAAAAAAAGCAGATAATGTACTCTAGATGAACATTGTGTGACTCTGATACACCTAGGGGTCATTAATACACCTTGTTTCCCCTGGAGCACAGATGGAGAAGCACAGGACCTCTGGCAGGGGTAGGCAGCCCTTGCCACTTCTGTCAGGGGGGTGTTCCATTCTGCCACTTCTCGTAGGGACAAAACACAAACCTCCTCTCCGATGACAGCCAAAGGTGTCACTTTCTAAGCTGCTGTGTCTGTAGCTGCCTGTCGCATCTCAGGCTACACAGGCACTTTCCTTTATTACATTTTTATTGCACATTCTCAATCAGAGGAAAACAGACCTATATGATAGGTTTGAGAAAGCTGAGGGTGTTCAGCCTGGCGAGGAGAAGGTTGCGTGGAGGCCTTGTAGAAACCTTCCAGTGTTTGAAGGGGGCCTACGAGGAAGATGGAGAGGGACACTTCACCAAGAACTTTAGTGATAGGATAAAGAGTAAGGGGTTCAAGCTGAAAGAGGGGAAATTTAGGTTTACATAGAAGAAATTCTTTACTGAGAGAGTGGTGAGGCACTGAAAGTGGTTGCCCAAAAAAGCTGTGAATGCCCCATCCCTGGATGCAAAAGGCCTGGCTGGATAGGGGTCTGAGCAACCTGGGATAGTGAAAGATGTCTATCTTCTCTAGACAGAGAGGACAGGGGGCTGGAATGGGATGATCTTCAAGGTTCTTTCCAATTCAAACCGTTCTATGATCTCATGACTCTATGAAACTAAAAAATGCAGCTGGTTTTACCTGGATCCCACACTAGGAGACTTCCAGGAGAAAGTCAGCTAGATATCTTCAAACATCAGCCACTGTGACCTCTTTTGTGGCCTCTCAGAGAAACTAGTATGTAAAAAAGCTTTAGAGGCCACTTGTAGGAGGCTCCTATGAAGAACCACATATAATATGTATCACTTTTTCCTTGTAAATGAGTGGGGCAGAGCCTTTTCAAGGACCATACCTTTCAATTCCAGCATCATTGCTATCAAAAAGGATGGAGAACAAATTGTGAGCAAGACTTGCAGACTCTCCTTCTTTAATACAAAAATTTCTTATAAAAGCTTTCTCTAGATAATACAACCAAAGGAAGCCCTGAAAATCCTCTGCTACTGGAGTATATCAATAAGAACCAAAAACATGCCAGTTAAAAACCAACCTCACAATGGGAAAGCAGTTCAAATACCTATGTTTTTAGGTAATAATTACAAGACTCTGTTTCTAGTAATAGGGTTATGTAGGCGAGACAAGTTCTTACTGACGGAGCCAGCAGATCACTTTCATAACAAGGTACAGAATGGAAACGCTGTGTGGAAAACAGTAATTGTTTCAGTACCCAGTTGGTTATGTGCATATTGATATCTAGGTTGCCTGAGTAACCTTAAGGCTAAGTACAATGCAGAAGGTAATTCATTATCACAACTTCTTCAAATACATTACCTCATTCACATATATATTTTGAGACTCAACACTGAACTGTGCTATCTGAAATGTGTATCAGGTCTTGAAACAAGCAACAGACACTCCTGGAGGCTCTAGGGGAGTCTCTGAGAGTTTAGCAGCGTGGGAATGTGTGCAGCATGCCTCCCTCCACTGCTCTCCCCTTTGTTTCAGTTCTCTTGGGAGCTGGTGGCACCAGGGAGCTCAAGCATTATCTGAGGAGAGGCATCCGTTCTGACAGATGCAAGGATGCACTGCATGGGGGGAAGCAATTTGTATGCAGTTGTATTTACTGACTACAACTCTCAGCTTTGAGGTGGTGACTGCTTTTTTGCTGGATTGCTTTCATGACAAAGCTGTGGATTGACTGAGAGCAGCACAATCATGCCCCCTTGGAGATTGGTGAGGAAGGTGAGCCTAAGCCCTTGAAGCTGTGAGCTTCTGGAGAAAAAGCTGAGATCTGAACCTTGTGCCTGCTTGGCAGGCAGTTTGCCTGTATTCTGTCCCCACCCCATTAAATTCCAAAAGAGCCACACAAAAAGTCTGAAGGGAATTTGCAAGGCAAGTTCATCTTGAGGCATATGATATATAATCTTGGTAGATCAAGATTACCCTTGATTTTTACCACACTTGTCCTGAAGAGAAAATGCAATTCCTCAGGCCTTCAAAGTACGAAGCAAAAAGATGCTTACTCCAGTTTTAGGGTATAAATTGATTAGGAACCTCTTAAAATCAAGTGCTTGACCTGAAACAGCCAAACCTCTGTTATACTCTGCTCTCAAAAGCATCTCAAAAGCTCCCATCTAAGCCTTCCACTGTAGCATTTCTGTTCACAGCAATCAGTATTCTGGGGCACAGACTCTTTCCTTTCTTAATGCAAAGCCTTACTTACACTTCATTTAGTAGGCTGCATGCTAATGAGAACTGTTTGCAACCTTCACTGTCAGTGAGAAGTCCCAGGATAACCCTCCCTAATTCCTGGCTGGTTGGGTGCACTGCATATGGCACACTTTAATTGGGGAAAAAAACCCAAATGATGCCTACCCTATGTGCAGCTAAACTGAGCTAAATTAACACAATGGGTGTTTCATTTTTCACGTGAAGTTGGCATTCCTCAGGGATATTTTCTGCTGATCTTTAACAAAGATTCAGTGTAGTCATCAACTTTGCTGTACTTCAGAATCTGGAGGTTTGAAAAGCTGAAGCAGCACATACATGGGTACACAGCACCCAGAGCTATTCACAGCAGCAGTTTGATGTGCAGCAATGCCATATGGTTCAACGTGGTCTTTTAATTAAGAGATGTGGCTGCCTTTACTTAAATTACAGCATCACCGTGGTGTAACAGGGTACCCCTGAACTAGTCACAGTATCTCCAAGGATTTAACCTCTGAGGAGATCAAAATGTCCAGTGCCTTTTGCAAGGTGACACAAAATGGCAAGAAAGAGCCAGGAACAGAAACTAACTATTTTCAGGAACCTGTCTGATGTAGCCAAAGGAGTACATTCTGGTTTGTACATGATGCTTTCAGCACTTATACACAGCCGAATACATATTCTTTGACAAAACTTAGTCAGGAAATAGTTAATATTTTCAAAGAAAATTATTGAAATAAGTTAGCGTTCTTCCAGAAGTTCACCTGTACATACATTTCCTCCTGAGAAATGCTGAAGCTTCAGGCTATGTGGATGTGAAACATAACTTAGTATGCACTAGGGAGAGAAATCCTGCATTAGGTTCAGCTCCTGTCTCAGCTATGTCTGATTATGTTCCCCAGTTTAAGGCTTGTTACTTGATTTGAAAGCCTGTTACGTCTCAGGAAACTTATACATATAACTTGTATCTGCTTTCATAGTTTAAAAGCTGTCATTTCACCTTCTGCACAAAGAAATGCTTTTCCTGTCTATGTCAAAGCGATCCACACAGCTCTCCCACGGAGTTTTGAAAGCGTCTTCTGGTACAGCAACACAGCTTTTATTCTGTGAGAGCAATTTGCTCTGTCATTATATTGTCTGCAGGTATGCAGCTGTATTGTTTTACCGCATTGATCTTGGAAGGAGCTGGAAAGCTCATAAACTGCAAAGCAATTGGTTTCCAGCTGAGGCTTTACTTCTTCCTAGACCACTGTGCTCTCCAGGTGAATCCCTGTGGGATTTTGGTAAAGAGGAAAAGGAAAATGCAGTTGTGTCCAGACTGGGGCAAATCCAATATCACTCCAAACCAAGGGTTACATCCTTATTTGGTTTTTTCTTGTTCCTTCTTCCTGGTTCACATAGTTTATAAGCACACCTCATCCTGTGTCCACATCAGCTGCTCACAACTCCCACAACCAGTTCCACATTTCTCTCAATTTACCACATTCTCAGTAGTTCAAAGGCAAACTGCTCTTGAAACACACATTACGAACACATGCTGGACAGAAAACACACCATCTGCAGAAGGCACAGAATCACATAAGTGGTGCCAACTCACAGCTCTGACATCTGAAGCACTTTCTCTTGGAGGTACCACCAGTGGCAATGTCACCTCAGCCTATACTCAAGGCTTCCCAGTAACGTTGATAAATGGGAAGGAGCACAGGAGACCAAGGCCACAAGGCTGCAAGAGAAAGGTGAGGGGAAAACTCCTTGCCCAAAAGATGGTGCAGAGCTGCCTAGCAAACAGAGTTGGCATATCTGCAAGCTGCTCATAACTTGCAAACACTGAATGAAATGTGTGGAGTTCAAGGGGAATTTCTCTGGAGTTCCATGCAGTTACAGAGGCATTCCTTCTTAAATCTAAGGCAGTTAATTAGAATAATATATTTGCCGCTTCAGCATGATGTCTGATGATCATGCTGTGGAGAAAGGAAAGCTTGCTTGAGAGAAAAGGCCATTATCTACCCAAAGCAAATACAAATGTGGATCTTGGTGTATACTTTTTCAGAGATGCTACAATTATCAGTCACAAAGAGTGTGGATCTGATCCACAATACAGTGCACGCACTCAGCTGTTCAGCATGTTGCTCCATTGCTAAGTATGAAGCCAGAAAATAAGTAGGCAGGTTGGTTCCTGCCTCATTAACACAGTGGGAGGGGGAAGGTCTGAAAAATAAGATTGTATGAACAGTCATGAAAGCTTGATGGACACTAAACAATACCCAAGACCCAGCCATGATTCCCTTCCTTTATCTTATTTCTTTTTGTCTCTTTCAATGGCTTTATTTTCAGTTGTTCGTAACAGTTGGTGATTTCTGCATCTCCTAACCTTTAAGAATCCCAAACTAGAGAAACAATTTTCTCATTTACTTGAGCTACAGGAGCTTTTTTTTCATCCTCTTATGAAAAAGTAGGAATTATCTCAGGTTGACTACCTTCTGCATCACTGTGAAAATGTACCTGTGTGAAAGTGGGTGTGCTGAGGGTTCAGGTGGGGCAGGAGGATTCAGTCAGAGCACTGCCAGCACTCAACCAAAGCTATTTTGCTTTTATCACACTGCAAAGAGATTTCCCCCTTGCAGCCACCATATGTCTTGGGATTGATGTCTTAGGAGACATTCTTCAAGGATTTTCATAAAATCACCATCCTTCAGCCCCAATGAAGTGTGACTAAACGTGGTTATGTTAAAGTGGTTGTTTTTGTTATTTTCTTTGCCTTTCTCTAATGCATTAATTTTTTCTAAACCTCCAATAACAAAAGCTTTGAACAGAAGGCTAAATATGTGGAAAGAAAGGTAGTCAAAATATTTGATAAAAGAGAGAAAAAAGAAAATGGCAATGAAAAATGAAAAAGTCTCTGTTTCATTCAGATTTTGATCAGAATTATTTTCTCCTAGAGATTCATCTATAGCTGTTTCTTGTTGTTGGGTTGGGGACAGAATTTAGCTGCTTAGATTTTTTAATTTTTCTAATTCAAAAGCAAAAGCAAAGGATTGTGCTCCTCCCTTATATTCACCATGACCTCTAAAAAGTACTGTATTGGAAGTCAAAGGGTTTTCAGGAGGACACCTCATTCACACTGTAAACCTTACATAACCTGCTATGCCATGGTTAACAACTATACCATGACAAATGGGACAGCAGGTATATGGTTGCTTGCTTGGGGATGCATCCATAAATACACACTGCAAAGGTCTTGCAAAAAATCTACTTGCAAAATCCAGGTACAATTGTGGAAGGCTGGCCTGGGTTAGAAGAGAGAGGTAGCCTGGTCTCACTCAAGTAGTCTCTTACAATCTATGGAAATCCTCCTGAAGGGAGGCTGACTGATCTGAGAGACCTGCTTGATACAGCTTGAGCAAGTGTCCTCCCCGTTTCCAAATGAACCTTCTGAAATGACATGTTGCAATTTCTCAATAGTATTTCAACTTGAAGTAAAGTTTTGCTTGGACAAAACCCAATTCATGTTTTTTGACGACACCACCTATAAAGCCACCTTTGTGCCACATGGTGTTGGCAAGGGGCTGGGGGCCACTAAAGGACTGCAATGGCAAAAGAGGTCTGTATATCAGGCCATGAAAAAAGACAGACATAATTAGGTGTCACTTCACTGATCTTGAAAGGAAGGGCAGGCTTTTAATTTACTAACAAAATTTTGTTGAGAGCTGAAAGAATTTAATGTTTGGGCTTGGGAGCTGTGGTGCATATGTCTCCATGAAATTAAATGCCAATAAAGACACCTAAACATCTCTACAGGCAGAGTACCGTAAACAGTTCTGCCATGCTCCCCACAGAGACCTAGAGGGTATCTTACAAACCACCCTGAAGATAAAAGAGCAGCTGTGTGTTCCTTGTACATGCCTGGAAGGCTCAGCTGCACCACCACCCATCAAGGAGCCGCTTGTGCTGATACTGCTTTTTGTGTGCACAAGGCTGGGACCTTGACACCCACCCAAAGATAAACTGCCCTACCCAGCCCCAGGGTCCTGCCCCTTGTGCCCAGCCTGGCCATTCCCTCCCTGCGGGGCCAAGCTGGCAGCTGGCTTTGCTTCCCTCCTTGCCCACATGTCTGTGTGGGACCTTCACTTCCCCCAGCACGATGGCAGCCCACCACAAGGCTTACAGCCTGCGGCCAGGTAAAAATAGCATTCCAGGAGGTGAACACAGCAAAGCCTCAGCCTTCCTGTGCTCTAGCCTCTTTTGATTATTCACTTTCCTCTCCTATATAGTTATAATGACAGCCTGCCACATGCCTTTTTTTTCTGTTTGGTTTTGGTAGGGAGAGGTTTAAAGAAAGGTTTTTCATTGTAGTTTCAGGTGAGAAAAAATACAATTTTTTCTCAATACTTAAGCAGAATGATTCTGTAATAATTTCAAATCCCACTGTGATTAAAACAGTGGCAAAATGGTACAAATGATGCTTTTATTTTTTTAGAACATGAGACCATTCTTTACCAAGAAAGATGGAAACAGCATGAAAAATTTCCTAAGAAAGGATGTTCTCCTCCTTTAAACAGCCTTTATTTGCACCTGGTCTGAAGCACTTTCTTTTAGACAAAGCACCTGTTTGCTAGGCAGCACTTCAACAGATGACCCTCTGAGGGGCTGGTGCAGAACTTGGAGCACAAGGTGCTGCTTTTCAGGTAGGAACTTTAGATTCTTGTTGAAAGTAACTGTTAATAAACCCACTAATACCAATTTTGGCAATTTTCAGTCACCATCCAATTTCACACATGGTATCCTAAACGGTACGGCAAAAAAAAATCTTATAAAACCTTTATCTCCAGTAATCAGTCCCCATATTTTTGTCAGTGGGACCTGTCCAAGGGGTCTGAAAGGGTCTCTCCTCTCATCAAGGGTCTGAAAGACTTTCTCCTTTCACCAAGGGAAAGAATTACAGCTGTTTGTGTAAATCAGTGGTGTTTGGCTGAATAAAAACCCCACGTGTAACTCACCTGTTTGCTGAATATGAGATATTTTTAAGCTTTGTAAATTAACAGGGGTAAATTGAGTTTACCTAAATTAATTCTTAGCTACACTAATAGGTTAAATAATTTAACAAGGTCCTAAGTCTGCATGACAGCTTTAATTTAGTGCGTAACTTCCCCTCTGTGCTGAAGTAGTTTCGAGGTCAGTTGTATTAAACAAATGCTAGCCTAAAGACAGAGTTAAGCTGTGCAAATAGTTCTCTGAACTGGGAAGCACGTAACCAGCAGATAACTCAGTTATGTTTAAACTTTTTATAGCTGTTATTTCTTTCATCTTCTGGGCTTTGGAAATTAAACTCCCCATTGTAGCAATCACAATGACATATGTGCAGCCCCCATTAGGAGAAAATATTTTCTGAGCTGGGATCTGAGATTGAACTCACATAAATCAAGGCTTAGATATCTTTTATCGCCTGCTAATGCACGTGTAGGAACACTGTTTTTGAGATTTTTTGCCCCCCTTTCTTCAGAATGTATTATTTCTAAGGGAAAGTTGAATTAAGTTTCTTGTCTTTGGCTTTTCTGTTTTCCCTTCAGCTCTATATTGTCATACCTTGCCAGCTAATCTCACTTTCCTTGTGAATAGCATATCCCACCATTTAGGTAAAAATGGTTTTCAGAAAAAATATGTCCTATGAGATGTTATGACATTTTGTGAAACAACATAATGCAATGTGACTGATGCAGATGGATATGCCCCATAAAGCTGAGAGATTTAGATATGTAGTTTTCCCCCCAAAAAAATCACTACATAAAGTAGTTTTGTTTAAAATATCACTTTGAAATCCTGTTTAAACTCCTTCAAATTGATAGAAAATTTATTTAAACTTTTATATAAAAGGGTTTTTACCTGAATGCTTAGAGATGTTCTATGTTCAATGCTTTTTACACCTCACTATGAAGGGGAAAAAAATATACAATATATAAGAAAGCACCTAGTTAATGTTTCCTTCTTTACTCCCATCCCTGAAGGAAGAGGAATGCTTTAGTGGGATCAATAGTTATAAATCATTACAAGTTATTTGAGGTTTTATTTCATCTACTTTTATTATAATGTCCATATCTGCTGTACATATTGAGCTTATTACACTAATTCATTTTGCAAGCACCAACCTCTGAGCGAGAGGTGTCAGAGGGCAATTGATTAAGGCATATCTGTTCTGTTACAGCTTTTTCTTTAATTTCTCTCTGTAAGGATTGCAGGTTGAGCAAGTGAGCTGACACGATAATGGGACCTCAGGTCTGGAGATAAATGAGACATGTGACTTTGTGCATTCATAAGTATCAGAACATCTTTTAACCTGGTGGTGCTGAGAGGGACAGTGGGTGTCAGCTGTGGGTTAGTACAAGGCTAAACGCATGAGGTTGTTTCTCTTCTTAAAAACTGAAAGAGAACAGATGCTTGGCATAAAAATGATAGCTCAATCTAGGAATCTACCTCCTATGCACCCTTATTATCCCTAGTTAAATGAATTTTGTGTGATGGCCTAGGACAAAGAAGAAAAGTGGAACAAAGAAAAACTTGAGAGGTTCTGTATTACACCATGAGACACCAGTTCTGTAGTGAGTGAGTATTCGCACTGTGTGGAGTGCATGTATCTCTTCCTCTAAACGTTTTAGCCCTAAAGTGCATGTCCTCAAATTCTTGCTTTCCACATTTGCAATATACCAATGACAAGGGTTATAGGTGCTTGGAAAAAATCCATTACATTTTCTCCATCAGTTCATCTCCACTGTGTCAAGAAGTGAACAGACACGTCATCAATATTAGACTTTCTTTGTTACCCTACAGCAATTAGTACAAGTATGAGAGTACTCTGAGTATTTAAAAACTAATGCAAAATTTACAACTGCAGCTTGAGTTTCATCATATTTTGATCTATTTATAATGAACTTGTCCATCATGTCTGAGGTCCTGACACTATACATACAGCTGTGTAACATTTACGCACTTGAGCAGCTCCACTGAATTCAATGGAAAACCATAAAAAAATCTTAGTGGATACTGGTGCTGTATCCTTTAAATGCAGACAGCCATGCATGAATGTGTCAGTCTGAGATCCTCTCTAAAGGTCAGGACAGCATTTTAGCACAAGCATCCTCATCCTCACCAAACTGGACAACACAGTACAGTTGAGTTAAATCACTTTGAGCTGCAGCTCTGCATTTTCTGCATGTGCTTTTGAAGGCTTGGATCTCTGCCACATGCTATTAGTAGCTCTCATGTCATGCACAACTTACATCTAGCTTGTGGCCCCTTAAAGTTCCAGCTATTGCAGGCTTCAAATGCAAGCCTAGTCACTGTCAAACTGACCTCTGTTCTCTCACATTGTTTCCATTGTGCCAGCAGAGTGCCCAGACTGTCATATTTCATTGGGAGAAAGACTGAACATCATCATTTATTTAGGTTAAAAAGTCTTTGGACAGTCTTGGTTTTATGTAAAGTTTTATTTTAGCCAAAGACCACTTCAAACACTAATTCTGCTGATTCTCAAGCACATTACACTGAAGTCAAAAGGCACACCCTGAAAAGTCTATGTTAAACTTACTATCAGTGGTACCTCCCAGCTTCTTACAGAATCTGAGGCTGAGACTTTTACTGTTATAATACCTCCAAATACCTTGAAGCTGCAATGAGAATATTCTGCTTTTGTTCATGAAGAAAATGTGACATGACACCCCACATCCTAGTTGTGTATCTGGTTTCCTCAGTTCACAGGCTCCTGTTTTCCCTGTTATTAGGCACTTTGCAGCTCCAGTGCTAATTGGAAAAATCAATTCATTTACAGCAGTGCAACAGAAAACAGGGCCACAATGGAGACAAAAAGATTGCAGCAAGGCATTGCAACTGGTGTACTGATGGATGCTGAATAGAAGTGCCAGCTGTGTATGGTAAAAAAGGATGACTAAAAAAGAAAATCTCGACAAGGACTTTGTGAGATCAGCAACATTTTGGTGTCTGCAGGGAAGAAAACAGCTGAAAGGATTACTGAGAGCTTCCCACATACTAGGTCATGCCACCGTCCTGTGTAGAGATATGGGGTGCTGTTATTGCTACTGCAGTTTGTACAATGAGGGATTTACTGCTGCATTAAGAACAAAAAAACTTTCTTTCCTGTCTTCGACAGAGGCTCAGTTTGTCTTTTTGTACCCATATCTCTCCAGTGAGATTTCTCTGCAGCTTACTAAACTTGCAGCACTGAATCGGCAGCACTAAGAGCACAACTGCGTCAGGAGTCTTGACTGCTGGGTAACTCTTCTACTGGAGAGTAAACAAACTCCTTTATAAAATGCAGCCTCAGGAGAGTTCTTCTCCAATTGGCACAAACTGTGAAGCATGGGTTTTTTTGCAACACAGGGAGAAAAAGTAATACCCTTTTGCTCTAATCTCCCCCGCAGCAATCTAATACATTCTTACTGGCACAGGCAAAGCCGCTGACTACCAGCTGGATCTATGTTGAAGGTTCGCAGGACCTGTGCAGAGATGATGAATGCAGGGCACATAGGAGACAAACCATTTCCACTCTGGCAGTCTCCACAAGGGAGGTCCCAGAAAGAGTTCAAAGCCATCTTCCTCTGGTTGGAACTAGGGACGTGTGTAACTTCATCACCACCATGTTCCCTGCCACTTGTGCAGCTGCCCGCTGCAGAGCCCTTGTCTCCTGTGTAGCCTCCTGGACAGGCCTATGGCACACACCTTGACTGACACAGATAGATCTCTGTCATTATCTAAAACTCTGATCTAAAGCTTCATCCCATGGGTCAACTCCTAGAGCTAAAGAGGACAGAGGAAAATATTCAAAAGTCTCAGCCTAGGGGTTTCAGTAATTTAATAAGGACAAATAAAGCATAGAAAAAATGATTATCGGGAGCATTTTAGCAGATTAGCACCTCACATATTGAAAGAATTACAGAGTCTAAATATTGCAGCATGAACATCTTGCTTGTCTATGAGCATGGGCGATACTGCAAACCACGTAGGAGTTAGATTTTAGATGGCTGGGATGCACAGTTAGCTTAAAGAGCCACGGTCATTATTTTTAGACACGGCTGATTAATTTGCTTTACCAAGACTGTAATGTAACATAATGTATATAATGCAATTAGAAAGCTGTGTCTCTATTAATGCTGTAGGCAAAATGCAGAGATAAGCTACTGAGAAGCAGTAGGAGTCCAATAATTATTTACACCTTTATCCTGTGCTGGGAGTTCATGGACTACAACCTGGAAGTTCGAGCATTTGAGAGGCTTGTGCACTAATCATTGCATTATTGATTTTCTCTCAAATTCCATACCTGAATCTGTCTTGCTCAGTTTAGATGACAGCCTAGAGTGTAAGAGAACATGACTATATGCTGAGAAGCTCAAAAAAGAGGAAAACTATGCAGCAATTGGGTGCCACATCTGGAAAGCAAATGAAAATTAGATTTTCTTCCATATGAGGTTATCTTCTCCCAGAGCAATGGCATGCAAGGCATCCAAGAAGCACGAGGCAAAGGAAGCTGTTTCTGCTCTGGGTTCATCCAACACATAATTATATTGTATGTAGCTCAGAGAAACCTTTCTTTCAGCATCCCTCTACCAAGACCACAAGGTTAACTTCTTGTCTTGGCTATGGGCTCTAGCAACAGACACAATATTTATTTTTCTGCAGACTAGTAGCTATATGTTGTCAGTTCCACATTAGGGTTAAAATTTTTGCCTAATTCTAGTCCTATACATTGCGTAGAAAAGCTAATGTTAAAAAAATACAGCAACAACTCAACCCTCCCAAAAAGCCACCCCCCCCAAATAAAACCCCTCCAGGCAGAGCTTGTTCATAGCTCTCTTTAATAAATTGCATCAGTCTTGTTTTCTTCCTTCAACAGTTTAATTCTTCTTGCTTGTTTCTCATTCACTAAGGGAAAAGCATGCCAGCTTGCCAAAGGATATGTTAAACAGGTACTAAGAGTACAAGGATTAAAAAAGGTCAGATTTGGAAAGCACCCTACAGACAAATGAAGTAAATCAGCTGAAGAGACTTAACTATTGTCTAATTGCAGTAGTTATTTATAGAATTGAATGCAAAGTTTTCTTTCCCATGCTTAGCAAATTACAAGTAATGGGTCTCTAAAATTCAAGCTCTATTTTATTTTTTGGAACAGTGCTGAAGAACTGATTAGTGTGTGCTTACACAGAAATGTATAAAATAATCTCATTATAATAATGCATGTGCTGTGACTGAGGGGTGATTTCTGCCCAGACTGGGTCCTGTGTTTCATTGTAACTGATCATTTAATAAGCAAACAGGAAATAGTGCAAACAAGCAGCAGCAGAGCAGGCATTCATTTGTCTACTAAGAACTTATAAATGGGTACTTGAACACCCTTATTCTAGATGGATTTTCTAAAGGAGAAATACAGAACCTCAGTCTCCATGATCCATTCTATCCTCGACTCCTTTCTGTATTAAAACCCAGAAATATCTGGGTATCATGATAAAGTTTTCAATAATTGACACAGATGTGCTTGCGTCCTGCACCATTTCAGTTAATGGAGAGCTCCAGGGAGCCAAGATTTTGCTTGTTGTGTATTCATTTATTATTCATTTAAAGAACGTGGCCATTTGCCAGTAGGAACTGAAATGAAATCACCACCTTCACGCAGGCAATCCAACAGCCTCCAGTCACAGTGACATTCAGTTACTAATGGGTTAGCTCAGTTTTAATCCTCTGCCTAGAGATGAATAACATTAATTATTGTAATTGGTAGTGACAGTAATGGGTGCAACGTTTCCAGGGCTAATTTACTCTACTTTTGTATCATGCTAATGTGGCCATTCTGCTTCAGTACCTGAGATAACTAAAACCAGTTCAAATGTCTGTCTACTGTACAACGTGGTGTAGTGCCTGCATGTCCTGAGACCTGCAATGCATGGGATGGCATAGAGCTGCTGTGATGGACAAAATGGTACTGCAGCATCATGAAATACTCCATGTGAACCTATAACATATTGGCAGGAAATGTTCGGTCTGGCAGCTGAGCCGAGAAAAAATTATTGGTTTGATTAAATAATAATAATAAAGAACCCATTTACAACAGGTAAAAATAGCAACCAGATTAAAGTAGGTAATTTTATTATTGTTTTGCACTTTACAGATTCAGAGAAATGATTTGACCCAAGGTTTCTTACCTCTCAAGTCTCTCAACTACTAAGTTATTAGTGCACACTGAAGCTGGCCTCCCTCAGGCTGGTTTGCTCAAACTGCTCCACTTTGAATAGCATACTTAAATATTTGGTGAGGGAACACAAACGATTCTGCAGCTGCTGTTCAGAATGCTGAAATATCAGGGACCCAGTTATTGATCCAAAATGGAATAACACCAAGGGGAAGGACTGAGAAAGCTCTCCATCCCCAGCCTTTCAAACAGGGTGTAAACCTAAGCCTTGGGACACAGTACTGGAAAAAGGGGTGCTGGGGAGTTAAGGTGCCCTTAGGCAGAGAGGGACTTAATATGTGCCTACATCCTGCAAGGTAAAATGTCCTAAACAGAGAGGTACTGAATAAAACTGGGACTTGATGCCTTTAGGAAAGTGCTGAAATATGAACTGGTTTTTGGTATCTTTTGCCGATAGATAAAAATTCAACTCACAGTTGAAAACAAATTTGTGTTTCCTTGGAAGAGTTCAGAAAAAAATTAACACATAAAATAAAATCTAACTAAATGTATGGACACACATATACGTACACATATGCAATTAGAAACTTGTAGGTATGAGCAGCAAACACTATCAAAGAAGCAAAATAGAGGTTAAAAAATCCAAGTAGTCCAAGTAGTATATGACATCTCAAAAATTTGAAGATGCTTCCACACACAAAAATTGAATTTAAGTCTGTTCTCATAAAGTACATTAAATTGGATTGTTTTTATATACTGACTGAAAATAAAAAATGCAAGGTCATGAAACAAACAATCAAAAATAATACAAAAATATTTTTATAGTTAGTCTGACTGCTTCCAAAAAGGCTTTTATGAAAACAAATCAGGATCAGAATTACATCAAATTCTTCATCAGTTTTTCAAATTTCTGACTTTTTTTACTGCTTTTTTACTTCAATTTGAAGAAAATTGATACCATTTAGAAAGGAATCATATTTGAAAATACATATATTCATTCACAGGGCAAGCTGAATTTCTGACTTACAGAGAATATATAAAAGACAGCACAGTTCCTACCCAAACCAAGCATGCCTCACACCTGAAGACTGTTGATGTTCCCAGTACAAGGCAGCAGTGCATGGGACAGGAGTCTGAGTAGACAAAGTGGTTAAGCTGAGGGGCAGATCCCTCCACCTGCTGATAATCCAGAAGGGGCAGGCAGAGCATGGGAAGTGATAATTTGGGTTACCAGGCCCAGCTCACAGCTGGCTCACGTCTTTGTGCCATGACAGTACACTGTCTCAAAAGTAGTTAAACTCCAACTAGTCCCCTCTGGCTGCTCCAGAGTCTCCCTCTTCTCATGCTCAGAAACTTTGCTCTCTTACACAGCCAAAAATTATTCATTGCCTCTTTAGACCCATTTGTTCCCGTGCCAACGTTGTCCTTCGGTTTAAATTGCTCTCCTTCCTCCCTGGTGTTTACCCTCGTAATGTATTTATAGATAGCAATCAGATCCCATCTCAGCTTTCATTTTGCTAGGCTAAACACACCAAGCTTTTCCCAGTTTGCTCTCATAAGACAGGCACTCTATTCCCCCTGTTCTCCTCACAGTCCTCCTCCCCACCTGTTCCTGTATCAGCTGTTGCCCTATGGTAAGAAGAGACACCCACTTGATGCCTGAGGTCCCCTCTCCTCTAGGTGCCTCACTTACAAGAGGTAGGGATGGAGGTCCTCCTCCCAGGGAGTAGTGGGGGAGAAGGATGCAATCCAGGGAGCTGTGCCCAGCAGGTTCAGGTGCTGCAACCTGCCCCAGCCCTGCTGCCCACTGACCCACTGGTGCATGTCTAGGGGTTAGCCTGTGGGTTAGCCTGCAGCTGGGCTTCATGGGACACTCATTATGGGATGCGCCTGGGACATCCATCACAGAATAAAATGACCCACACCACTTCAGCCCCAGAGCAATGAGATGTATGCTCCTTGGGAATAACTAAATTAAAAGGATGCATTAATAGGGCTACTGCTCACATTTTCTGACAACATATTTCCTTTGTACTATTTATAAATCTTACATGAAGAATTATTTTTCAGATTCTCATCTGGCATACATTGATGAAGCTTCATTAGCTACAATGAAGTCTATCGCTGCACCAGCCAATCAGTGGACTATTTATTAATTAAGTTGTAGAACATGCCTTTGAAGGGGACATTTTTCCCCTCTACATAATCCATCCAACCATATTTCTTCCTTCACTTTCCCATGGAAAAAATATACTCTATAGATTGTTGCCAAAACCTTCATGATTCACTATATTGGAATAAATCTAACTTTCTGGAATTTATAGGCAAGGACGCTAAGCTGAGTCTGATTAATCTAAGATTTGAAGGGCTGCAGCCCAGCTATAACTTTCAGTAAGGAGCTGTAATTACAGGTTAAGTATGGTAAATCCAGACTGCTCAACACTGCTGTATTGATTCCTTTAAACCATTAAATATGGAAGTTCAAATTCATGCACAAAGGCAACATTTTTGAAATCCCAGCAATTTAGGAGGATTATGTTTCCAAATGTGGTGTGTATGGGAGAACACTTGTCTAACTAATGGCTTCTTTCTGCTGGAGAAACTCAAGACCAGGATGCACAATCAGGACTTTCAATTTATTTTAAGAAGGATAATGTTTTTTTTTAACTTCCTCCACTGTTTTTTAGACATTCTGACAAAGGCAGAGAATTATGAGGGGAAGATAGGGTAAAAAACCTCTCACCACAGCCATGAACCCAGTGATGTTCCCGGTTGCCATTCTGCTCAACATTATGATTGCACTGTCAAAAAATCAGGGACTCAAGGACTCAAAAAATCAATTCAATAATTCTCCTTTCTGTGCTTCTCCAGGAGCAGGGAACTTCTCCCTCCTACCATGGAAGCTAAGATAGTAGAGGGACTATGATGTGTAGCTGATTAGCTGGGGTCCCAATCATATTGGAGTATGTAATATAAAAACATGTTAGTGATGAGATCTAGAAGTGTTGCTCCTCAGGCTAAATTAGAGCCCTCTCAAGATGCTTTCATCTGCTTTGGCTACTCCCTTCTACCCCATCTCATGCAGGCAGGACCATGGCTTGCATCAGCTGTATATGACCTCTCATTCTGAGGAGGGGGATGGCACAGTTTTGAGTTTTTTACCTTGAGGAATAAGGGGAGGCATGTTGGGGAAGGTGGGATTGTTTTCTGTGCCCATCTGAGCAAAAATGTGACAAAAAATGCCCCAGGGAACTGTGCCAAAGGAGCTGATTTCAGCGTTTTTTCTCCTCTAACTCAGTGACAGTTTTGATATTTGTTTAAAAAGATTCTCTAAGATCAGGACTGTTGTGTCTTTGTGCCTGTAATTGTGTTAAAAATGCCATGCAGCCTTTTCTATAAGCTAGAATATTGGTATTATGTGTCATCTATGCAAAGCACTTATGAGATCTGGTCTATAATTACAGCTTTCTAACATCACAGGAGAACATTTCTCAGACCTACTAATTGTGCTGCCCTTTATGGTCCATCTTATTGATTAAACATCTGTTAGTGTTTTGGCGAAATGAGAATTCACTTGCAATGCAATGTGTCTGGTATATTAAATTCTGTTTAAGTCAGCCCTCACTGCAAGTTTGAGATACATGTATTGTATCTCCTTAATTGTATCTTAGTATTTTTTGCCTGTGTTTGTTGTTTTTACTGTTTTCTGGAGAGCAGGAAAGTGTTCTAATGTTTTCCTTACAGCAAAGTCAAATTATAATCCCTTAATTCTTTCACCACACTTGAACCATTTCAGGTGAACAAATGCTTGGGAAATTATTGTAAAATAATAACTTAATACAGACCGTTACCTTTTTTTCCAACACCACAATCCAATTACACAGTAAATTTTATCTTTTGTGGCAATGTCAGAGAAACTGATGTATGAAGTGTAAAAGGGAAAGAAAAAAAAACCATGCAAAAAAAATTAAACCCCCCCAAAAAAGACTTTTTAATTAGACATTCTTAATTGTGAAGAATTTCCTTTTCAAGGAGCAAAATAAAAGGATTTTTGAACAAGGTCCCTCTGCTCCTATTCTTCAAAATTCAAATTAAAAAAAAAAAAAAAAAAAAAAAAGCTAGTATTCTTGTAACCTCTGGGAAATTAAAAGAGCAGTTCTTGAAAAGGGGTTGCAAAGAAGCAGTGCAGAGTCCTACTCTCTTTCCATTCCATGTGCTTACTAAAATACTCCTTCACAAAAGAAATCCGAAAGCTGACATAAATTGAGAGGAGGGGAGTCTGTTTCGCTGCTGTCCAATGCAATTTCAAATTGACTTATCCTTTCTTTATCTCGTTTGCTGACTGATAAAATCTTGACAGTATTACAAAATAATCTGAGTCCTATTGCGTGACTTGTTTTCCTTCTGCATATTTTATGTATATTGATTGGAGAAATGAAAAAATGCTAATACCCATATGTTGTCACATCAAGAAAATGCGGACCGCTTGTTTTCCCAAATCACATTTTGTCTGGATGATTTTGCAAAGATCCGTGAGCTGAGCTTGTATTCAGTTTCAAGATGAAATGAACTAACCCAACAAAGACGGAAAATTAAATTACTTCTACCCATACTTTATCCCTTTGACATTTACTTTCAGTACCCCTCCTTCCATCATCTCCATCAGCCTGACAGTTACAGTATCAACACTGAAATGCCGCCTAGCAAGAAAAATACCCCCTTCATTTGTCTTTGATCCAGAGCCGGGAGAAGTCAAAGAGAGTCTTCCTGCTGAATTAAGGAGGTTTGGTCAGGTCCTCTGCCATTTACATCTGAGAATGGAAACCCTACTGCAGCATTTAGAGTCTGACTTGGAGGGTAAGAGCAGCCTCTTCAGCTTCAGGCAGAAACCCCACTTGGATCAAGGAACAAAAATCATCAGGGTCTTGAAGCTTTATCTAAATCCAAGCTCAAGAAAACTGCAGGGAAGATGTGCACTACTGTTATTGACTGCCAAAAAACAAAATGAACAAGCCAAGGGAAGACAATGAGAATAACAACAACAAAAGTCACTCTTGGAGTCCCATAACCAACACAATTAAACATAAATGATAGAAAAATTAAGCTACCTGACCCTGAACCTGACTGAAAACCAAAGCCTTCTTAGACATGATACTGTTCACAGTATTTTTGCTTCCCAAAAAAATAAATTATTTCTTTCATTAGCCCCTATGCCTTTATACCTGTGTGAGGATCTGAACAAACTGGTCCATGTCATAACTTTACTACACAAAAAAGTACAGGAGAAGCAAACCAGCTCTAGAAGTTGTTATTTTGACTCACTGGAGAGTAGATAGCACAATAATATCAACACTGGAAGCTTCATCTTCTGCTGCAAAGCTTTAATCTCACTGTCACTAAGTCAATGATTAAGCATCAGTGACTTCAAAACCACAGGGTCAGAGACATGTAGAGTCATTTCTACATCTAAAAATTAAATCAGACACTTAAATATCTTTAAAATAATGTTCTGCAAACGCCTTAAGCTCACTCTATGAAGATCATCACCTCAGGACAAGAAAGAAATTCTGTCTCAACTGAACTGATGACCATACTTCCATCAATGAAGATTTCATCCTAGGCCACTGATCACCACCTTTATTGCTTGAGTGCCAGTTTGGGGTACCTCAGAGGTTCCTCTTGTCATTCAGATTTGTGAAGACTCCCACTTCTGCTTTGTCTTGCTTTCAAACAGTACACTCCCTGAGGCAAAAAAATATGGTCTTCTAATTATGTTTCACTGGGTGTCTTATATTGCACCCAGTGAAGACTGAGTGTAGAGGGTCTTCTCCAGGGGCAGAAACTGGCTCCATGCTCAGGCAACAGTCAGGGGCAGCTCCCTGTAGCTTCTACTGTTATTTATCCCCTGCTTTATGCAATAATGCATCTAGGCACTGAACTGGGGAATTACACTTTGGAGAAATCTAAGGGAAGGTTTCCAAATAGTTGGGACCAAAGACTTAAAAAGAACCCAGCCACATATATATGCATATATACATACACACATGCATACACATACTATAACATGATGAGCAGCAGGCAGAAAAACATGGAAATATATAAGTGTAAACCCTTTTGCATAATTTGGATTTTTTAATAAAAACTTATTGTTCTAGTAAACAGATTTTTTTTCTATTTAAATCTGTGTTTTCAGTTATAGACAGTGGAAGAATCAGGAAAAGCCTGATTTTAATATTGAGTCAGTTCTGACTCCAGAAATGTGAAATAGCAAGAAGGATGTGTGCGCATTTTGTATGCTTTGTGAAGTGCTCCAGCACAGAGGAATACTCACAAATGATATTTATTTCTAGTAGCCAGCTGATTTACTGTTGCTTTGATTCACACTGCTGAAAAGTTTGTTAAATTTTCCCTTGTGGCTCATCTGATGCACAAAATGTCCAGGGGAAGGCCTATGGCTTAAGTGCAACCCCACTGAAAAACTTACAACTGCTGTTATGATTAAGTGAACAGCTTTAGCTTTAAATATGAATGTCCCCAACTGCAGAAGGCATTTAAAATTTACTTTGGTGTAAGGAACTCGGGGATATCCTCACTCTAGCTTTAGGACAAAAAAGCCCTAAACAATTTTTGCACTAGCTAATGGAAAGGCTCCTGGGTCAAGCCTTGTGGAAAAGCACCTTCTTCAGGTGCCTAGGTGCCACCTATCCTTTAAAGACAGTATATGAGAGACAGAGAAAAGAGACAGAAACCGAGGGCTTCATTAAAGGTTTCTGCTGATCTTGAGGGTAGGAAGCAGAAGAAATTCATCAGTGGCCATGATTTTGCTGTGCCTCACTCTATTAGCCTCCTGTGGGCTGTAAAAACACAGGTGAGATTTTTTTCTTATTGTTAGAAGAAATATCCTGCACACTATGAGTTAAGTACAATCTGAATTGTGGTCTGTTGGCCCCTGAGTACACAAAAATGGCAGCATGAGACCCTTCCTGGTGGCTTGAGTGGCAGCTTTCATGCCCTTTCCTGTGTCCCAGCTGCCCAGAGGAAATGTTGGGCATCTGCTGGGATTTGATTTCTTTCCCTCACATTTCTGCAGAGCTCTTCCCAGAGTCGCACCAATGTGTGCTGTTGTGAATCTCAGCTAAATGCAGCCTGTGGGTCCTTGGCCAGTTCTGGCTGGGCAAAGCCAGCTATCTCCTGCAGCTCTGGGAAAGGGTCTGCACAAGGAAAGGTTGAATCTCTTTTCACAGTGAAAGATCTGACATGCCAGAAAAATCTTAAAATTTTGCTACAAAAAGATGTATGCTTGTTTCATGGTTGTAGAGACAGATTTAACAGACTGAAGACTACAGCTCTAGACTGGAAATGTAACGCAGGCAGCAAAAATGCATTTTGTAATCCTTTTGTTTGAGAATTCTTTGCTTCTGCTTGTTTTGGGTAGCATGTGTGGGATACATGATGCACAATACTTAGGTGAAGTCATGCACAAATTTGTAGGAATTGAATACGTTATCTGAAAGAGCAGTCACAAAAGGGAATTATCACAGTACAAGCGAGCTTGCATCTGCTCTAACAGGCAGCTCCTGCAGAAGCTGTATTTAAGACACTTCCCTCCACTTCTGAAACAAATTTCAGTGCATTGGGTAGTGCTCAGCCCTCACCTTTGTACCAGTACAGGTCTCAGAGTAAAATCCTGACTTTGCTGTCTTAGGCTGAAGCCATGTATCTTTGCCTCAGCAAGCAGTTGAGTCTAATTTCACTTTACATCAAGCAGACCAAAAATTCCATTTGAAAGGTGACAGGCCAGTGCATTAAGCAATTGCACCAGTGGTGGGGTTAAAGTGGATGAATTATATAAGACTAGAGCCTGACACTAAAAACCACCAGCTGGATCAAGGACGTTTCTATCCATTCTGGCTCATTAGACTTAGGACAACAAGGTCAGCTATGTTAAATTTAATCACAGGCCTTCCTAGAGGGTATGGTAAATGTGTTGGCTAATTTTTCATGCCATATCCCAGATAATCTATCAGCCACAGCTTGAGAGGTAGCTTGCTTGTGTTTAAAGTATCCGCTCTACTTATGGCCAGTTAAGACAAATCTTTATTGTTTTTCAACCAGGATGAGCCAAATTAATCGCAAGTATTTACCTCTTTCCTCCCCTATTAAAAACAAAGGGGTTGTAGTTCATGTATGTTAGCACTCAGTTTGGCATCGTCTTTTTAATGGAAAAATAAACTGAGCTGTCTACTCTAAATTGAACCAAGCAAAATAAATAAGCAAACAAGATTTTTCTTTGCTGTAGGTACAGGGACTGTGTCCGGAATGAAGGATAATTAATTTGGAACTCTTAGGGGAAAACAGTGTCTTTTTGTACTCTGTTTTTAAGGTCCCTAACACAGCGGGGGTCTGTTCTATTACTACAACTTCCATGCACTACAGTAATAAAAATAATAATACTGTGGAAGTTATTTAATGTTAAGGCTTCTTAACTGCCTCTGTCTCCTCTGGAAGGTCCACTGTCCCTAACAGAACAGTGTCACACATGAAGACAAGAATGGCATGAGCAACATCTGTGCTGCTGATGCAGCTCTTGGGATGCATTTTATAATAATTACGTATAAAAGCTAATGTGATAAAGTGAAGGTAGTAATTTCCCTCCCTTCTACTGCCAAACATTGTCCTGGAGAAACCGATGCAATGCCCCCTTAGAGTACTATTCTGATTTGCTGCTGCCAGAACATCATAGCAGCCCAGGATTGCATTTGTGTGTTTTCCATTTCTTGGAACCACCATTTCCCCATTTCTGCTTGTTTGAAAGTAGCCCTTGTGAGACTGTGTGCTGGTCCTAATCACAAAGTCCATATAAAAGAGGCCCTACTGTGGGAAGCATCCACTGCAGCTGTTGTTGCACGTGCTGCCTTGATAACAGGATTGGTGATTTAAAGTGAGCCAACTCATTATCCTGAGAAGTGCTAAGATGGTATTACTTATCATTAATTTAACTGTAAATTGCTATCTAGAATCTAGAGGCAAACATCAGTCCTGACTACTTTATCTTACTGATTTAAATGGCTGTGTCTGAAACTGCTTTCTTAGAAGCAGGGTCCCCATGCTTCCAACAAATCCAAGAGAAAAGGGAAAGTGTCTGTAGAATAAGCATACATAAACCTACAACTTGTATATCCTTGTGAAAGGGTCAGCTCCCTTGGTGCTGTGAAGCAGATCTAAGCCAGGCTGTAGCCTCTAAGCTGCTTATTCCCTTTGGAAATGTTGGAAAGTCTCTCTAGGGACTTCTGCAATGGCACATTATTCCAGATGACATCACACTGTGCTGAAACCTCAGAAGGCTACACTTTTAATGCTAAGTTATGGTTTAGCACCAAATTGCATGCAGGTGGCTTTATCTTCAGATGGTTCTCAGTGGTGTAGCTGGGCATCACCTCATCAGAGATGTACCAGGTTTTGAAAATCAAGCTTGGTTATCAAGAATAGTGTCTGAGATACTACCTAAAATTATTACTCTATAATTAACTGTACATCCTAGATACTCCAGCATAATATCCAGGACTTAGGTAGCTTCTTATGAGTGACAATTTTTCAGTTGCAGTAAGCGAGAGTTGAAGCCTGACTATGCATTGCTCTGCAATTTTCTGAATTATATACACCAGGATGACTGAGTATTACTGTGTTTTAGTAGAATTTGACATTCCCTTCAGCCCTCTATTTCCCTGCTGGTGCATAAAGAAAAACAACTTGCTTTAAGATTGGGTGATTAATCCTTTATATCTGCATCACTTTTTTCCTGTGCAAGTTCCAACACCATGAAGAAAACTGGAGAGATAACTCGACCACAAGGAAAAAGGGGAAGTTTAAAAGATATACTTCTCAATTCCCATCATCCATAAATGCAGATGCTGGAAGCTGCTTTCTGTTTCCAGTAGAGGAAGGGAGAAGAAATTACATATCCAATTAAAAGAACAAGAGCCTGTTTAGGCAGCCAGGACCAGGAAGCCTTTTGATGCAAGTCTCTGCTGTATTACCAAAGCCACGGTAACAATGCTGATTTATACCAACAGATGAATATCAGACATGAGTTATAATTTTTTACCCAGACCATCTGTTACAAAGTCTTTATGCTTAAAATTTCCTGGGGTTCTTTAATGACCAATAATCAGTGTGTTCACCGGTTTTATACCTACTCCAAAGGACAACACACTCTGGATTTTGTATGATATGGATACTCCTAATCTCATGCTGAGGTGTTGATTCATTACAGATTTGGCAGAGTATTGATGCATTTCACTGAATAAACAACAGATTTTCTTTAAGCACTCTAACATTTCCTGGGACATCTACTGTCCAAATACCCTTTTTGTTAAAAAATCTCTGATTCATTTATGAATTCTGCAGGTGAAAACACGCCAATTTTAATTAATGAACAAAAACCCATGCCTAAACAACTCAGTTCTGAACACTAAAATTGGATTAAAACCTTGTCTTTAGACCTATTGAAAGGTTGTTGAATGGGTACCATAATTTTATACTACTGAAGGTGTTCTACTATTCAGGATATTTTCCATGTCAAGTTCTATGACAGACTTGAGCTGATGCACAAGAAGAGTTTGAAGTACACTTAATTTCATACAAAGTGTCATTATGGCTCTGGGGTATTGTTTCTGCCACGCAGCACAACCATAATACCCTGGTTAAGGCTCTTAAAAGCAGCTATGATGAGGTGGACGGATAATCTGTCTTTCTCTCTGGAATGTCTGTGTTAATTTGCAAATCTGAGGAACCAGTAAATTACTATAGCATTACTTGCAGGTAATTAGCACACATACCCCTTGTTTATTTTGGACTGAGGGCACTGAGGTCACAACGATGCAAGTATTTCTTACTTTACAAATTCTAGTGATCTGGATTAGTCATCAGCTGGTTGGAAATGGAGGGCAGGCCTTGTAAACGCTCTGTCAGCTGATTCAATTCAGTCCATAACAAAACATCCCTGCAATCTGAAGACTTGTTCATGACTCACACAAAATGGTTGGATGGTGTCAGTTCACTAATTGGTAGGAATGTGTCCAAATCCACTGTCATGATCCTTATGGTTCATCTGGTGAGTGAATTTCACTCCAGCCTGAAGAGAATCTGTGTGTCTGCAGACGTGACACCCCTTTTGTCCTCAGTCACTGGCAGCCACGGCACAACTCTCTTATGGACCTTTCATGTACTATAGACACTTTTAATGCAACAGAGCCAAATCTAGTCTAAAAAGACTTTCTAATAAGGCATGGATGGGAGGCACCAGGTAATATAATGGGAAGAGTGCTCTTTCTTCCCTTCACCTCCCAGTTGTGGGATCTGACATGGAGGCTGAGACAAATGTGCCTTCCATCATTCTATGCAACCGTCTGAAAATGCATGAATGCTTTTTGTGGAAGCTTGAGAAAAATAATTAAGAGGAGAACTGTGTCCAAAAGAAACTGTGTCCACTACAAGGTTGTGCTCAAAGTCTTCAGGACACTGGGACAAGTTGCATTACCTGAGGATTGTCATGACAAATCCAATTGTCTGGTCACTGACACAATGTCTGAATTGGCATCATCTGGTAAACTCATTGACTGTCTCAAAAGGGAAGGTTGAGACCCAGCAAACACAAAGGTGGTTCATTTTCTTGCACACAGCAGGTGGTTTGAGGCATATATCAGCAAAGTAGTAAGTCAGTACAACTCCCATTAATGCTCTGTCTACTTTCAGAATGAGAATAACTTTCCAGATCTGTTGTTCCACAGCTTTGTGTTTAGGACACACTGATTCTCTGGCCTGTAAAGAAAAGAGCCATGTCCTTTGTATCTTACTAATGAATTCTCACTGAATTTAATGGGGCAGAGCCTTGCTGGTGTTAAATCAACACAGCAAGATGATTCTTTACTAAAGAAAGTGCTCTGACGTGTAGGACAATGAGGATCAGTAGGGAGGAGGGAGAAGATAGATGGGGTCACCTCAAGAGCATAGGAAAAAAAAACCCAAAACTAATATATATATTTTTTCAGAATATTGACTGGTACACGTTCCTCTCCCTAATGTTTTCTTAACTTTCTTGATGCCTTTCAGGGAGACAGAAAGGGAAATATAAAACACTCCTATGTCCTTTCCTGTATGCAAAGAGAGGTTTTCTGGAAGGCCATTAGGATGGCCCATGGCGGTGTGAGCATCCTGTGTTAATTTAAAAGCTCAGTTGGTGATCTCAAGGCAAACTTAAGGCCACTCCAAATAAAGTGTGAGCATGTGTATTTGTACAGTGAAAAAAGTCAGGGGTTTGTGTCAACAGCATTTTGCTTGATAGATCCTGCACAACGAAAGCACTGTGGCCAGTCCCTGTTACGCCTTAAATTTCCTTGCTTTCTGTTTTCTTAGGAGAATTTTTCCTTTATGGAGTATTATTTTTGAGTTCTAATTTTCAAAGGCCCTCACTGTGAGGAGCTTTTCTCTGCTAACACACTTGTGGGGGGCCTTTGGCTTTTATTTAACATTCCAGCTGGATTTCTGGGGCATCACTTTAAGAGTAGAATCCCCCCAGGAATAACAAATAATCCATTTTATTCCCTTTAACATTTGTTATATGCTTCTTTACTTTCAACGAAGCAGACACATTTAGTAACCATCACTGGCTACCTCTGTCAGCAACTGCTCCACTCCCCCACTTCCAAACACAGAAAGTACAAAAAACAGACTTAACTTCAGAGGTGGCAGTGGTGGGGGAGAACAACACAAGGAATGAGGAACGGTCAAGCCTGTTATTGCCAAAACACAAGAATTCAAACCAGTGCTCAATGAAAATAAACAGACTGTTGAAAAAGAAGGTGAAAAGTGAATCAAAGTTCTGCTGCCGCAGGGAAAATAATCTCACCATTTGCTTCATCATGTCAGCCTCTCCTCAGGACAGCACTGAGGCAGGTATGTTTATCCTTACTGAGAACATCCAAACATATGCTTAGAGATCAGCAAGCGTGCATCTTAACTAAAGGCATTTCTTTGAACTGTGGCCTATACATGTTGCACGTTAAGATAAACGTATTTAAAATTCTTTTATTGTTAAGTCGTTTTTTTCACTAGCCAAGGATACAATGCCCTCTTTGACACTTAATCCCTCCTATTTGTCGCTTATCCTGGTTACCTGTGGAAAACTCACTTGTGTACCTGACTGTCCTCCCCTCACCACACAAACACACCTCAGATGTCTAACCTGCCAGTGTAATTCCACTGTCTGACTGCAACTTTCCCTTCCTGTACAACAAGAGTCACCCAAGTGCATTTGCTGAAGGGTGAGGGACTGTAAAAACAATAGAAAACCACATAAACCAAGTGCAAATACAAGCTCCAGCCTCTTTACCACTTGCACCCTGTGTAATCACTCTCACCACCACCTCATTAAATGCACAGACTTAACACTGTTTCTGCGAGCTTTGCTCTGAATCACTTTGCAGAGATGCAAGCGACAAAGTAAGCTATAAGGGTGTGAAAAAACAACAATTGTGAAGCCTTGATCTATTCCTGTTACCTGCTGCACACTACTCTTCTTTGGCAGAACCCCTGTGATTTGCAGCTGGGTGAGGACGATGCTGGTTGGAAAAGCAGCAGGTGTGACTGGCAGGCAGGTGGGCACTCCTCTGTAGCTGGCAGGGCAGGCCCCTCTCCAAACCGCTGCAGGAGCAGACATCTCCCATCCAAGGACGGGGGAATGCCCTTCATTACCTGGAGCTGAAGTAAGCATCTGAGGCGAATGGGTCAGGGACTCCCAATGTATGCTTCAAGAGCATTGCATTTGTTTGCAGAGCAGTGTAAGGGTTGGGGCAGATTCACCAGTGTTTTGCTACTCTGGAGTCTTTGGACATACAGTCATATCCTGGTTATGAGTGACACAACTCTGGCAAGCCTGATCAGAGTTTGCCTTTGTGTGACATGGATGGCAGAAGGGTGCAGTAGGACCATTCTTCCACATTTCCCATGATATGTTTTGTTTTCCCCATAGAAATCTTGAGGTAAAGCAGATGGAGCCCATTTTTCTGTGGTTTCTGGGTACTCAGTGATGTTTACTAAACATCTGGAAACATGGATCTCTCTTAACATGCATACAGGCAGACCAGCTCAGCTCTAGAGGCATAAGCTGTCAGAACAACACACCCATGTCCAGTGAGCTATACCCAGTGGACCCTGAAGTTCACCAGTGGTGTGGGAAGGGAGGAGAGTCTTGTAGTTCTCTTCAGGAAAGCCCAGAAATAAATAGAATATTTAGGCTGTGCCATTAAAAGGGCCACTGTGCTTGTAAAGCCTCTGCCAAAGCGGTGCAGCAGGGCAGCCACTGCAAGCTGGGAGTACTGTGGGAACACTGCTCCTCTAGCTTTGGAGAGCCAGGTCCTGGAAGCTTTGTTTTCTGACAGTCTTTCTGCAGCATCCCTTAAGAAAAGATTTCTGCTAGCTACCTTCCCATCACACTATACAGAAATGTGATTTATTTGAGATCAGTTGAATTACAGTTTATATTTGCTGTATCAAAATCAGGTACACACTTTAAACATCCATATGTGAGTGCCTGACCTGAAACAATGAAAAACACCCCAACCCAAACAAAAAAACCCCTATCTTCATTATCAAGTTGGTGTACAAAAATGAAGCCAGCAGGTAAAAAATGTTGCTTATGGGGGATGATCACAAAACATGCCAGCATCAAGCACTGAATTGTGCTGACAGCCGTGTATCAAACTTGCTCTCAGTGGACACAGCTGAAGAACTGCAATTGTTTGGTTGTCCTTAAACTTTGGCTTCTACTAGGAAGAAAAAATAAAATCATCCTTGAGTGTAGAGTATGTTTGTGCCTGAAAATTCTGCCTTGTAAGAATAGCTTCCAACTGAAGGAAAAATACTCTAATTCCATTTCACCTCATGGAGCCTAAAGACCTTCAAGGAACTATTTGATATTTGTGGCATTTAGCAGAGAAGTGGTATAACAAATACTCAGATGAAAATGAGGCAATTTTAAATCGAATGTGTCGCTAATTGTCACTCCCTGACAAAGTCATTAGAAGTGCAGCCCATTTTATAAAACCTTACCCAAAATTATTTGAAAATTTTACACACCTCTCCAAGGACAGCTGCCCAGAAACTCTGGTCAGGATACCCATCTTTGGGCAGGACCTGCACATCCTCTCCTCAGCAAAAACATACAGAATTTGAATAACTAGGATACAGGCAGTGATCTTACTCGGCATAAAATATCAGGTGAGATGGTCTTTGGAGGCTTTCTTAATTTTTTAATCAGATTATTTTATTTCCCTGTTTTCCCCTTAAAACCTTGCTTTGTTACTGTCTGAGCTGGAAATCCATAAAGTTTTCTCATCAACACTACATTTCAGAAAGTAACTCTTTCTTCTTTCATGACATAAAGCCTTTAAGTTTATCCCTGGGAACCATATTTGTAGCAGATACCTTGGCAACAGACAGTGTCTTGGTCTGATCCTTATAAGGCTTTAATCAGAATGATTTTTGAAAACACGGATTAAGCTCCATCTATGCTATAAAGAAACCATTTTTCATTAAGCCATTTTCAACCAAACTGCATTCACGCAGGACACTAAATCATGCAAACAGAATATAAATCACTTAGCAGTTCTATAAATCATGTTGGTCACTGATAAAAAAAAAAAAAAGAAGAAAAAGATTAAAGTATTCATTTAAAAATGAGCTAAAGAAAAAAAATATAGACTTCCTGCATTTCCACTGCTTGGCGCAGCCACATTTAACTGGGCTGAAACCTATGTAATGCAGAGAATTTTCAAAAGTGAGGTAAAAATTGCTATAAGTGGTCAGGAATTTTTGGACTAAAATTTTCTTCTTCCTTAATATGCAATGAAAAAACTCCAGTCATCTGTCAAAACTGAAGCTGATTGATAGCAATGGTTTGATCTCAACAAGTCTCTTGGCTTAAAAAAATTGCAAAAGGACCATTGAATGGTGAAGGATGGCTGTTTTGACATTTTTAAAAGTGAAAAGTTTTATTTTCTAATTGAAGGAAACAAGCAAAAACCCCACGTTCCTTTTGTACTAAAAAGAGTTAGTAACTCTTAGAAACTGCTTAGAAAGTTCACAATCAAAATAAACTCTTTGAGCATTATTAAAGTATAATATTTAGCTTGGCACCATCCTGATTTTATTTTGGAGATTTTCATCCAAGTTTCAAAAGGACCTTTCATCCCTAAATGGACATAGGAAAAATACTGGAATTCTTGAAAACCCTGACAGCATGAGGAAGCTCATCCCAATGCAGGTTCAGTAGTTCTCTTGTGCCAGTTTCACTGGAAGGGTGCTCAAGGCCATCTGTTTCTTCACTCTGAGATGGCTGAAAAGCAGAAAGGAAGTTTTTGCAAGCTTTAATTCTTAAGAGACCAGAGACATGCAGGTAAGATCCCAATCAGAGAAGGTCATATCCTCAGCTTGAGTCAACCAGAGTAGCACATGGCTGGTCTAGGGGTCAGGGCTTATCTAAACCCTTGGTGTACTGGCATAAGCATCTCTCTGCTAAGAAATCAGGCCCTGTGTCTAAATGCAAATGTGAACTCTTACTGACTGCAATGCTAACTGTGTTGGCCTTTGTTTTGCTAAGCTGGTGGGGATTTTTTCCCATCAATTGTACCTTCTGAGTCCATTTTACAGAAAAACTAACAAGTCAGCCACTGATTTACCATGGGACCCACATTAGCAGCGGGCATTTAAAACTGCAGGCCATTTACTTTACCTGTATCAATCAGCCTTGCTGGTATCAATCACCAGAACATCATAGACAGCAGCAGGACTGCACCGATTTATACAATCTGAGGATCTGCCTTCTTACCTTTACTGAGGTATTTGCAGTAATTCAGTCTCGATTCTGAGAGTGGTTACTTGCAGCTGGACCCCCTTGTAGAGCCCCAGTGAAATAAAATTAGGTGAAGAAATTTCTGAGGCGATTTAAGGCCATTAACATGACGAAAAGTGATTAACATTGTTTGTGTGATTTACTGCCCTGGCTGAGAACTGTTTGGTTGAAAATGACTTAGTCAAAAATTCTTTTACATACAACTTGGAGAGGACTTAATCCATGCTTTCAAAAACACTGATTTTAGCCAAATATGGAGACACTGAGCTCATTACCAAAGTAGTGGCCCAAGGTATTCTGAGGAAGAAGCATGTCTCATTTCAGGTCTAGCCCTGAAACCACCCACAGGCTATGATGTAGTGTCAGAGCATTCCTAGGAAACATGCTCTGTTTCTACAATGAAATTTCATTCTTATGGGAGGCTGTTTGCAATGTAGAAACAGACCCACATCCAACAATTTGTGGAATCACTGCAACTTATCACAAACTTCCCCCTTCTCTGCCCCAGCGGTCTGCCCTTCTCAGCCTTTCCAAAATGAAGAAACTTACTTTGAAGCATATCTACATTAATGTCTCCCTACCAAAGGCAGAGAAACTGCCTTAGGTGGCAGAGGCAATATTTGCAATGCTCTCTAATCCAAATACTGTTTTCTGACAGTGTCCCTCTGCCACTGTTTCTTAAAAAGGTTCAAGAGGGGTGTGCAGAAGAGCACTTGGAAAGCTGCTTCTAATTGCTTAGGTTGTGTACTGAATTAAAAACCGTCTCATTCAACAATTCTCTGGCTGAGATTTGTTTGCTCCCACTGCCAGATGCAACTTAGTGGCACCTGCTCACCTTCTGATTTGGAACTGAGCTGGCAACACCTGTTCTGATTTAATTTGATGGAGGTAAATCACTGCAAGTCCCCCAGCATCAAGGATCCATTATCGGTAACAATATTATCTGCCACGTACTAAACCTTTGCTCTAAACACTCTTACAGGAAGATAAGAAAAATAATAGGAAGAATCTCAGGAAGCAGTTGCCAATCTAAATTTTTCCCTCTCTATGAGCACCTAGCTGCGTAGGTAGGAGGGAGGAAAAGTGAGTTTACCATCAGGCTTTTGTAAGTTAAAGATTAATGCAGATAATAAAACTGAATAAATGGAGGAGCATGTACAGATCTACACAAGAGGACATCTGCAGGAGGTGGAGGACTTATTTTGGACTACAAGAAAAGAAATATACTCAACAGTTGCAGTGATAAGAGAGAGGTGCTGTGGTTTAAAAAGGGGGATATCCAGCCAGAGCTGCAAAAGTAGGAACAAGAAGTGGTTTCTTTGGGTTGTGGGCATTTTGGGGCACATAGCCATGCAGCTCACTGCTTTTGTATCGGTGGGTTGCAGGACCATTGTGATCAGAGGCTGCTGCTGGTATTCTTGTTGGGATTTGAGGAATTCATAAAACATGAAATAAACCCCCTTTTGGCAGAGTAGAAAAATAGATTCAAAAGGTCTGCTGAAAGGAAATGCAGATTGTGTGTGAGGAGCACAGGCACAGCTTTAGAAGAGATTTCCTTTTTGAGTTTCCCAAAGTCTGTAACAATGCACTGACAACACATTAGCAAGCAGAGTGGGGATTGCCTTCTCCTAACCAAGCATTTTCCAAGCGGTAAATTCTCAGTGCACTGCTGCTTTTCCCTCTTCCTCACATCTCCCAGCCCCAGGAATGTTCAAGTTCCTTTCAGAGTCAAGTACATTGAAGTTCCCATCTTAACCTGTTTGCTGGCAAACCCTGCCTCATATTCCGCTTCAAACCCCAACCCAAGACCAAACAACTGACCTCTAAAGTACAATGCAGAGGGTGCTGTCAGAGACATGTCTGTCTGGTAAGCTCAGAGCAGCATCCACAGGCATGCTGCATTGCTGGCTCTTAGCATAATCCCTAAGCATTAATTTCACTCCTGTTTCTACAGCAGCCTTCATCTGCATCTGGACATAATGGCAGACAGTGACGTTTTCCTTGCTGTTTACTACTTCCCATCTGACTCAGCTACCACCCTCTTCTTTTTTTTTTTTTTTCCTTCTTTTCAGCTCAATTTTGCAGAGCTCAACAGTGAAATTGCAGCTAAACATAGTTGGCATAAGGGGAGGACTACCTCCGAGGCATTAAGAGACAGCAAAAGCCTGCATCAGCTTTTGCACAGGCACAGCAGCTGACATATGGCACAATGCAACAAGCAACCAGACCTGGAGCTATCTGGCAGTGACCTACACATCTGCTGGCATAGGAACCGAGGCCTTGGGGCACAGTTCAAACCCAGCTAGTGTGAGTGAGAAAAAGCAACTTCCCCATGCCTTCTTATGGTACATCCATCTGCTGCGCAGCTATTATTGGGAATGGCATCATAACTATTACAACATCCTATGTTATAAAACAGAAATCCAAAATTACATTGTGGGATTCTCTAATGCTGGATTAAATTTAATTTGTGTTCAAATGAAAAAGTTTTTGGTTTTTTATTTTATTTTATTAAAATTTCCTCCTAATTAGTAGTCTAAAGGCTCATTCTGGGGTTCCACAAAAGTCACATCCAAACACTGTTCTGTTTCTAGGAAAAACTATTGCTTAAACAAAACCTTACCTTGAGAAACACCAGACTGAAACAGTGGGTTTTGGAATTAGAGTGGGGAGTAGAAAGGCAAATTTTAGTTGTAAAAGAATGAGGATTAGGATTTAGCAGTGGCCTGAGGGTTTAGAGTTAAAAAGAGGGGGAAAATCAAGGTAATGCATCTGGAGAGCATGGAAGAGGATTATGAATAAGGAACATGTTTTTTTGCCACAATGAAGTAACTGGCAACAGTATGTGGAAAGGCATACACTAGGGAGGGATGCAGAGGAGGGAAAGTAATTTGAAATGTATTGCCACAGAGGTCTGAGATGCTAGGATAACACGAAGTGGATGAGGGTGAAGGGCTGTTGAGATTCCAGTGGAGAGCAAGAGGTAAGGCCTGCCATAAAAGAGGAGGAATGGAGAGGAGGATAGGCATATTGTGGGAAAAGCCTGTAGGAGGACAAAGATTTGTGCAGAAAAATGTATCTGTCAGCACTGAAAGTGGTAAAGAAGTTCAAGGATGAAATAACCTAAACATGTTGACCTCAGAGCACAAATACAAAAAGGGAGCTGCTTGGTGCCTGGCTTGTATCACCAGGAGATATAATTCAGTCACAAGTTTTTCATCACAAAAGGGCTGATACTGCAACATATATTTTCCAGTTATCACTCATGATTGAATGACAAGTAACACTTCCCTCCCATGCTGAAAGAAGCTGCAACCAGTAGTCAGGGTGTTACTCCATCCTCTGAAATTGTAGTTCTCTTTCTCATATGATTCAGAGCTGACTGACTTCTCTGCGGTGGCTTTGGGTTAGTTTTTTCCCCTTTTCTTCTTTATTTGGAAATGAAGGCTGCTGACTGGCAGCATGCCTGGAGCAGGCTCCTCTTTTCTCTGGAGGTCTTGCACTATTTCCCTGAGACACAAACCCAGTTCATACTGGGAAGCACATACTAACTCAAAGCAGGATAACATAGCAGCTGAGAATTCCCTTGTGACAGGACAACAATGATGCAAGCGGAGGAAGCCACCAGGAATTTCACAGGGTAAGTCCTAGAAGCAGTGTGAACTAAGCAGAGTTGCTGCTTTTAAAAGCATGAAGTCACTTGAAAGATGCAGAAATTTCCAACATTGGTAACAATGGGTTCCCGGAGGTGAACGATTCATAGTGGAAAGGAAGAATTCAGGAAGAGAATAATTTCCTTTGGGAGGTATTTTCTGTGAAATTGGCCCAACTTCATAAAATCCAGGAAGCTATTTTTTTTCTGCAACAAATATCTGTCGCACCAAATTGGTCAGAGCTAAGATCAAGTAAGAAATTAAACTGCTAGGAGAAATATCCTGTCCTGAGAAGCCAGCTTACTTTTAGGCCCCATAGAACAGCAAAACAATATACCTTTCTGACGAACTCAGCCAATTCATTGGTTTTTTGGGCTAGTTCAGGAAGATCCAAGTCAGTTTTCAGGCAGTTTCTGGCTGAAAGTCCTGCTATTTGTGAGTGAACAGAAAGAAAAGAGAACAAAGAGTCTATTATCTAATAAAAAGAGGAAAGAAAGCCCAGAGGACTAACAAGTAAAGGCCACTGACCACCATGTAAAACCCAACTCTGAAATGTGAAAATTCACAGTCACTTCTGTGAATCATGCAGAAAATCCCTAGAAGACAAGGAAGAAGGGTGTGCTAACCATCATTTCTCTGTCTTACACACACACATTTGCATGAATATGCACACTAATACAGGTTTAATACAGATACACTTCTGCTTTTTGGGATCAAAACAGGGATAAATGGTAGTAAACCCTTAATCATTCGATGCAGAAGGGTGTTCATGTGCAGTGTTGAGGTACAGCACCCTTCAGGGCGGTGCTGCTGAGACAGAGACATTATGAGCATCACCATCTACTGCACAGGGCCTCAGGCAAGAACCCATCTCTCTGGAGTGCAGAGCCTCTGCTTTTATCCAAACATCTGGAGAGGACAGAGTGTTTCCCCGTCCTTCTCAGAGATGTATGAAGGTGAGAAACTGTTGTATCAATTTAGAGATGTGTAATTACTCACAAATGTAGGCACATAGGAAATCATTGTTGTATCAGGGTAAGAGGCAAGTTCAATTCACTAGGTCATGTGTTTCACATATACATCAGGATTTCACTCATGAGTTCGTAAAGACAAGCTGGTACAAAGTCCCCAACACCACTCTAGTGTCCTCAGTGATTACAAGAAGGGGTACACATTTCCATTTAATTACAATCTGTTTCCTTCAGTTGTGGTGGGACCCTGGGTTAAAGACTTTTGTGCTCACTGCCTTCTCCAAAACAAACACTTGAGAGAGTCTGGAAAAGCCGTAATGGAAATGTCTCATTGAAGGCTATGGTTTCCCATATTATAGATACATAATTTCATAGTAATCACATATATTACATAATACAAATCTCTTCTACATCAGGTAAAGAAAGTTATTCACATTATCAAGTGATAAAGTCTGATTTGATTTTTTACAACACAGTGCTCTCCAGGGTGAGCAAAATCAGTTTGTCTTTCTAGAGAATACAATTATAGGCTTCAAGCAAAAGAGCTTAGAGAAGGATTCAACAGTCTGTCTTTCTAAATTATACTCTGAGGTTTGCATTTTTTTCCCTATTTGATTGCATGAGGGGGAAGAGGCAATTGCATAGAATAGGTCTCAAAAAAACCACTTCAGTAAAAGAACCCACATTATAAGAAAAAGTTGTATGTATTTTGGAGAGCAGGTATGTGCAGACTTTAAAAGTGGCAGGTAAAAAAATTGGGGAGATTTAGGGAACTGTGAGACAACGAGGGAATGATCCAGCTATTTTGGTGGGATCCAGCCAGTATGGAACAACACACTCTGGAGATAAGAGTGCATGTGTCAGTTTCCTGATGACTGTATTTGATTCTGCAGCTGATAGAAAAGAAACAGATGCAGCTACCAAGAGGCTGGGCCACTGCACAGGCTGACACAATTTACAGTATTTATATATTTATATAGAGAAGTCTGCTCATTCAGTATAATCATAATTTTCTTGATTACTTCTATCTCTATCCAGGTTTTTCTTATCATTTTTGCTTCTTCTAATTGTACTCACTCTTCTCTGACCCAGCCTGACCTGCAGAAGAATGAACACCCTTAAATCTTTTTTGCATTTATACAGTAAAGCCTAACAGGGATCTTCATTAAAAATCTAAGACATCATTAAAGTATTGTTTCTTATATTGCCAGTTATAATGGGGAAAACAAAATGTATATTGCATTACTTAGTTTTCATTTGATTTTTCTGCAGCAAGAAGGAGGGGATAGGGAAGCAATCAAAGCAAGCAAAGTGATAAACAGGAACTCCTTTTTTTTTTTTTAATAGCTGGATTGTCTTCAGACACTTGCTTCACGTTTTTAGTGATGAGTTCCTTCCAGCCTTCTAATACCTGATAGTCTAGAAACAATATCCTCATCAACCAAACAATCTATTTATTCTTTAACCATAAATTATCGTTCCTTTGGATGAGAGCCTCAGTTAGATATGTCTCAACCTTTACACTTTACATCCTCAGCCTTTATCAATGCTATTCTAAAGGGCAGGCATATTCGATTTAATAGTCTTTTTACTTTTCCCTTCATTTTTCTGTCTTTTGTCACTTAAACAATCAATCTTCTCTCTTTTCTCACATGTTTTTACTTGAGAACTTCTATTTTTATTCTTGCTCTTGACTGTGTCTCCTTTGTCTCTAACAACCTGTCAGCAACTAGCATTTTCTGTGTTGACACAGCTCTTTCCATTCTGATGGCAGACCAAAGGCATTAGTGTAACTTAGCTCTGCCCTGGAGTCAGAGAAAGGAGATTTTGCATCCAGGGTAGTGACTGGGGAACAGATAAACTGCTCAGAAGAGCTGTTACTGCTGCTCTTTCACTGGTGCTTCAGGATGCCTCCCTGAATCCCAGCTACCTTGTCCTCAGAACGATCCCTGCATTTGGGAGTCGAGCAGCTGGTTAAGATGGAGGTTAAGATGACTTCTCCAGCATGGCAGTAACACCTCCCACTCTGCTACTTGCTTGAACAAACACAAATTTAATTTCTCTCACAAATGCCCCTGTGAGTAGGGACTATCTATCACTGCTGATCATGAGAAGTGAGATCCCAAAGCTACTCCCCAATTTAAAGCCTGCCATGATACAACTGGTAGAGGCCAGCTGAGGTCGTTGCAGATTGTTGTAAATAAGACTATGCTTACCTCTGACCCCATCTCCCCTTCCTCTCTGGCCTTACAGAGAAAATGGCACATAGAGAAACTCCTTGGGGCTCTGAAATGCTGAACGGCTCTTCCCACACTGGTCACCTTCACTGTGTGTCATGGTGAGCCAGTGCAGCACTGAGTGATGGAGAGTTTTTCTTTCACAAGAAAGTACTGAAGACATTTCTCAGATGAAAAGTTGAGAAATATGAATTCACCCCCTCCCTCTTTTGTTTGTTCTTTCTTCCCCCAACAAAAAGGGTCATTTCTGCAGCCTCTGCAGTCAGTAGGGATTTTATAGTGGAGCTCATCAGTCACAGTATGGCTTATAAACACAAAATGCCAGCACAGATCCGTCAAGTCTTATCCTTGCTGCATGACACTTGCCTCTGTGTTCCCTCCCTTCCAGTCCCCTGCCTTTTCCACTCTCCCATGTCTCCAGGCCAGCAAGTCACTCACTACGAGTGCCGTGCCAAAGCACTTCTCCAAGTGCAGCTTTTCTCTGCACCAGCTTTATCCAGTGTCACCCTGCCATGCCCTGGGGAGGGGCAGGAGCAGGGGGTCATACACACCAGCACGTGCCTCACTGGAGGCAGTGAGGGAGAGAAAATCAACCCAGAGGATTCACCAGGCTCCAACCCACCCTCTGGGGAGCAAAAAATGTGTCAGGCTTCCTGTAGCTTAAATCTACATAAAGTATTTCAATATTTACAAGGATGTTCCACAGAAAGGACAGGTGTTTCAACAGAGCTGCCTCCTGCTCCCAGGCATCAGTCTATAGCGCAAGAAAAGGGGGCTGTGTTACCCCACAAGGGCAAGGTTGCCCCATGCATTCCATGCCAGGGAGTCATCAGACATCATAGCAAAGCCTATCGAGTACCAGGTCTTCAAGAACACTCATAGTTTGTGCTTCAGAGCTCTCCAGAGGAGGGTGTTTCAACACAAACTCCCACATGGCTTCAGAATACATTACAGAATTTTAATTTTATTTGGACAATGGTTATTTCCATGAGTGGGTGCAACCTGTGTGAGAATGTGGAAATCCCTTTCCTCCACCAGCCTCTGTTCTGTTGGGTCACGTCCCAGCCCATGGCGTGGGATGCAGAGCTATGAAGAGGGAGAATGCTGACCCCTTGCTTGGCTGCTGTGGGCTGCACATCTTTACCTGCCCACACCTCGAGTCAAGCAGCAGTGAGAAGCCTCTCCCCATATTGCACAGGTGCTCTTGTAGGAGGCAGGGGGAAAACATGGTGCCTGAAACTCTCACAGTTAACCCCTTTCTAGCATTTTCTCTGGTTCTCTTCCCCAGATAATCCTACATCTGATTTATGCAAAACTAGGAAAGCACAGAAGTCAAATTCCAAAAGAACAGGCAGGTTTTTTCTCAGAGGATATTCATGATTCTTTGGAAACCTGAATTTATGTCAAAACTCTCACTTGCTCTCACTGTTCACTGATCAAATTTCACATAGTTTCATTTCCAAACTTTTGGTTTTTGTGTTTAAGTCTGTCTTGCCGAGGCCCTGTTCTACAGCAAGCGTTTCTTGCTTGCTGTACACCTCATCACAGCCACTCCAAGCCAATGTGAGATCCCTTGTCACATCTGGAAATGTGGAAAGGGCCACCAATTACTACGTGGGATTCCCTGTGACCCACTCCTGTGCTCTGTCATTCTACTCAGGAAAGGTTTGTGCCAAGGAGAGGGGATGTCAGATACCACAGAAATGTTTACACAGCAGGTTAAACAGGAAATCATACTACTGCTGATGGGGATATACACAACATGGAGAGGTCATTCACTTCTGAAGGAAACAAATAAAGCTGGCTGAACAATCACAGTGTATCTTGGGAAACTTCCAAGAAGTTTCATGGATGTTCATCTCAGACTCTTAGCAAATCTAACTTAAGAATGTTAAATACCTTAAAAAATAGGACTAAGCTACATCCAGAAATATATTTCTACCACAGTCTCCTTAAGGCAAGATATTTCTAACAATAGATTTCGCATGGAAAAATTAAGTTCCGCTTTTCTGTCCCACTCCGATTCAGTTCAGACTCCTCCACTTCCCAGGGGATGCAAACAGCTTCTCTTCCTCCCAGAATATCTGAACTGAAAAAGCTCTCCTGTCTCACCACAGGCTTCAGGTAAAAATCCCGCCCTCACCAACTTTAAGAGCTTCTGCTTATGACTTCCAGAATGAGAAGCTTACTGAGTGTCTTCATGTTAGGTCTAACAAACCCATATTTTTCTGTAAAAGTAAAGAAATGTAGGTATCATTTAGTAATAGCATGACTCTGCAAATAAAGTCATATAACTAAATCTGTCTGGATTCCCAAACTATGCATAAAATGATGCAAAAACTGAATGCAAAATTTTTCAAGATCAGAGAAAGCACATTTCTCTTATTCTTATTTGGACCTCTGTGTATACATCAGTAGAAGATTAGCTTATACATCATACATCATGTTTCAGTTAATTTAAAATTTAAAAAAAATGCTGTTTAAATATTTTTTCAACTGTTAAGGGGGATTTCTTTTTATAGTACAAATTAAGTATTGAAGATGTAGTGATCTGTTTGATACAGAGAGAATAAAAGATTTGAAGAATTTTAAATAAGAAAAATAAACCCTATATGAACTGACTGCTGTACACTTTTGAAATTTTTGAAATTTAAGGCTGATATTTTAGCCCTATCCCTAAAAAGTCTTTTAGTTAATATCTATGCATATTTACATAATTTAAATTAGTTTCTTTCATTCTCTCATATTGTTCTATGAATATAAGATAAACTTATGAACTAGGGAGATTAAAAATTATGAAAATAAGATTCAGAAACACAGAATTGTTAAGGTTGGATCTGGAGATCATCCAGTCCACCCCTCCCTGCCAAGGCAGGGTCACCTAGAACACAGGAAGGCATCCAGGTGGGTTTGGAATGTCTCCAGAAAGCGAGACTTCACAATCTCCCTGGGCAGCCTGTTCCAGTGCTCTGCCAGCACGAAGTTCTTCCTCGTTTTGGGGTGAAACTTCTTGTGTTTTGGTTTATTGATCCCTGTCCTGCCACTGGGCACCACTCCAGAGTCTGGCACCACCCTCCTGACACCCACCTCTGAGATATTTATAGGTGTTACTGAGATTCCCCTCTCAGCCTTCTCTTCTCTGGATGGAACAGGCCCAGATCCTGCAGTCTGTCCTCATAACAGATGCTCCAGACACCAAATCATCTTTGTGGCCTCTGCTGTCCAGGAGCTCCTTGTCTTTCTTGTATTTAGACTTGAAGTTTGTTCCCTAGTGCATATAAAGAACTAAGGCACATAATGTTTTGTCAGATTATAATGTACTGTATTTCTTCCTATTTTACTGACAAGAAAACAATTTGATGAAAAGAGAATTTTCCCTACAGCTTCTCTGTAACTTTCTGTGTGGCCTAATCACATTTTTTTGGTATGTAATATAAAGGGGATTTGGACTCTACAGAAACATAATGAGAGACAAAAAAGAAGAATTTGGTATCTGCAGGTACCTATTTTAGCGATCAATTCAACCCATCACTTAAAAGGGCCTATTTTAGCACTGGCTGAAGCCCTACAGGGCTTAACCACTTTTAACTTATATATTTTGCTGCATTAAAACTTGGACTAAGTAGTAATGACTCTGTTTTACTTTGGTTTGTTGCTGTTAATATTGATAAATGTACTTGTCATTGCCTCTAATAACAGTGTGCTGGACTGTGGCCTTAAATATTACCCTAAAACCAGAAATTCCTCTGAAGTGCATTACTATGTTCTTCTTAAATGGAGCTACATAAATATCCAAATTTTTGCTAACTTCTTCAATGACATTGCCCATTTGCATTTTTAGCTGCAGTTTTGCCAACTTCTTCTCACAACCCTCTGCAGCAAACACATCCTTGGGATGCTGTGGAGGTACCAAAGCAAGCTAGGACATTACAATGAGGCTGGAGCAAAACAGTGGCCACCAAAGGAAAAGTGGAAACACAACATCAAAGCCAAATGGTAGAGAAAGCAGCTGGAAGGAGAGAAATGGTCTGGGAAATGATTGTATAAAATATTCACAGGACCAGTAAAACAAGCTGAGCTTCCCAGGCCACCAAGTCCAAGAGACAAGTAAATGTGCAAAACCAATCCCAAAGGCAGGTCATCGTGTGAAACAAGATGAAAGCTCTTCAGAGATGTTTTATTTCCTAAGATCTCTCTCTCATCCATACATCCATACATCAGATTTTTTATGAGAAATATATTCTCACAATGGGGTAATTTCAGGCCTTTCTCTGTCCTAGCATTTGCAAGATGCCAGGTCAAGTGTGCGCACTCTCTGCTCTCCCCCTCCTTTTTCTCTCCACTCCCTGTTTAAGCTGGGGCTGCATCTGCTTCCGAAGGAAGGAGGCATATTTCAAATCTCCAGGAAACAGGAGACTATCACAGCTCTGGTTTTCTCCAAAATTCAGGTAATTGATTAATGAACTTTTCCTCTCTGCTCATTTGCAGCAGCAGGAGGAGATGGAGGTAATTATGACACTTGTAACTGAAGGTTCAGTACAGCGTGGTTAGAACAAGCCAAAGGCTAGGAAAAGGCATGCACATTACATGACATTTTTAAGAGTTTGCCAAGCCACAGGAATGAAAGGGCCACAAGTCCCCACAAGCTGTGCTGTTTTCAATCTTCTACTTTCACACACCACAGTGCAGAAACCACAGTAATAGACTCCCCAGATAATTCCTGCCTCTGCATCTGAGCTTACCTCTGAGCTCAGGTTCAGACACAGCTGCATATTGCAGTGTATGTGATCAAGTCCTCCCCAGCACACGCTCAGTGCTTTTGTCCTCACCTCACAACAAAGGCTGGAAGCAGACTGAATGCTTTCAAATGTGATGCTTGCAATGCCAGGGTCACAGTGTGTTTCTTTGCATAAAAGCAAGCAGAGTTATCTTTGGGGAAGGGAGTTCAGAGGATAATTTGGCTGCAGTAGGATCCACATGTTTTTCCTACTGATCCCAAGTCACTGTTTTACATACATGTGAATGCCTTCCTTCCTTCCTTCCTTCCTTCCTTCCTTCCTTCCTTCCTTCCTTCCTTCCTTCCTCTCT
>VZRF01003390.1:245162-264066 GCA_013396875.1 Vireo altiloquus | reverse complement strand
TTCCCTCCTTCTCTCCTTCCTTCCCTCCTTCCTTCCTTCCTTCCTTCCTTCCCTCCTTCCTGATGCTCACATACAGAGTTGTATCCCCATATGAACCTGCAATTTATCCATCTCACATCTTTGAGCGCTTGCGAACAAGCACCTCACTCTCCTCTAATAGTCACAGAAATCCACTGACATGACAGAAACCATGGTTTAGCTCTGTTCCCTCAAAGAGTACTTGAGCCCAAGTGGGGAACCCAGAGGCACAGCTCTCCGACATCCAGGAAAAACATCCACTGGCCTTTATTTCTGAAGGGTGCTATAATTTCAGCCTGTGTGCTCTGAAATCCCTGGCATGAAGGGGATTAAATCAAGCCTCAGCTTGTGGGTGCACTTGATTCATTCAGTAATCAATCACCCTAAAACATTCCAAGCAAAAAGGATGGTGTAATCTGTAACTAAGACCAGAAGAAAGGGAAACAAAATCAATATTAGAATATAACCTAGTATGGACAAGAGTTTCTAGCACAGGATTACAAATGGGATAAATACAGACACTTAGAAAACAATTACACAGAATGTTAAATTATCCTGGAGTGATCTATGACAGAAGAACTGCTGTAGATGAAGGTAAAAGCCAAACATGAGCAACAAGAAATAAACAGCAGAGAATGGGAATGTTTGTGTTTTGCTTTAAAACTATGTTTCCAAAAGTTTAAAACAGCTCTAAAACCATCTAGAATGTCTATAAACCCACTAAAATGTACATAAAACCACTACATATTTGTTCAGTGTATTTCAATGGCCTTAAGATTCTTCCTTGCAGCTTTAGAAGTGTGAGGCTTTCCAAAGGAAGTGGCTGCCAAACCTGATGCTTGAGACAAAGAAACACCTTGTTCAGTGGGATACTTACTTTCCTATCAGGTGAGTTAATCTTTACAACTTTGTCTATGAAGAACAGCTGAAAATGTGTTTTTTGTTTTTTGGTGGGTTTTTCTTATGTGTTATTTTGCTCATTTCAATTAATTATCTTGAAGCACAATCAACTTAGCAGGGTGCCTTCAAAAATTCCTACACTGCAGTGCTATACCACTGAGCAGAGTTTAACTAGATGATTTTATTAGGGAGTCAATTAACACTCAGATCCCCCCCAAAAGCAACTAATTCATCTTTTTATTTTACCCCTCTGAGCAAACTCTTCACTGCGAGTCTGCAGTCAACACTCTGTTACACATTGTGGATCCCTAGCCAGAAAGGACTTTTGAAGACATGCAGCCCTGATTTTGAAGTATTATTTGCCTGTTCATGGAAAGAAGCCATCCCTCGTTCTACTCCTTATCAATAGGTAGGGAACAAACGAGGGAAGATGAATTAGAGTACAGCTTCAAATAAGTGACTGTGAGAAATGGCACTTCAAGTGAGTGTCTTGAAGTGAGACTGGGGATGGGTTTGTGGTCTATTACGGGAGATACAGTCTGAACTACTCTGGACAAAAAACAGGACAGAAGAGATGAAGGGAAGGTGTTTCAAAGGAAAATTATGCCTTTTGTTAAAAAAAAGCAACCGACACATTGTACAAAATCAGAAAATTTTGTAGCATGCAATTTTTAGTAATAACGCATCATTTACTGCCATGAGTTGGTACTGGACTTCTTTTCTGTTTCCTTAAATCCACATCTTTTGTCGACAACCAGCCAGAATGGGATTTTTTTGATACAGGCTTTATGTCTGGCATCTGTATAATTCTGCTCTGACCTAATGTGTCTGTACAGGGATTGCACTAAAATGGTATTAGATGGCAGAAAATTAAGTTTCCAAGAAGCAGAAATAGAAAAAAAATTCAATTTGGTGGAAAGTGAAATGGAGAAATAGATGTAAGAAGTGGTGTGAAAGCATAAATTTACCAAGAAGGCACAACCAATATTAGCTTGACCTGGCTTAGAGTATGACCTTGGAATTTACCCTCCCACCAGTTTGCAGAGGGGCTGTCTGTTTTCCCCTGCTTCTGTCTTCTACTCCGCAGCTTTGTAGTGTCACCTATGTTACAAGCCAGAGGTTGCCCATATGCTGGTATTTGAATCCCATCTCTCCAGAAAGGCTGTCTCCTCTCCACAATGACTTTCAACTTTTTTCCCATAAGGACTTCTATGCTGTACAGATATTTGCCAGTTGGCAAATTGCTGCTGTTGGGCTACAAAACCCAAAGGTCTGAAAGGAATTAGCCACGGCAGGAAAGAAGCAAGAAATGGAAGAAATGTAGTTAAACAGAGAAATGCACAGAAGAGTTGAGAAAAAAAAGATGGGTTTTTACCAGATATCATATAGGAAAACAAGTATGTCAATAAATTAAAAGGCAGGATAGACTCAATAATAGCTCTGAAAGGACAGATTTTCAATTTCTGCTTCAGCACACAGACTGCAGAAAACAATCTTTCAGACACAAAAACAGCTGAAAGGTCTGAAAAACACTTCCCAAACTCTCTGGCAATGTGATGAATTGCTGATAAATGGTTTCCATCTCTAAAATGGTGCACTCCAAATTTGGAGTCCCCCAAATGCTAAGGAAGGGGATATGAAAGTCTAAGCCCAGATTTCTTTCTTCACCTTTAGAACAAAAATCCCATGAAGCCATGATTTGACTTAAAGAATAACCCCTTTATCAGCAGCCACAAGATACATGCAGCTAGCCCAACTGGTAAGCTGGCACTTTGCTAAGCCAGTTATCCAGGATTGATTGTAAACAGAGAGAGATGGGCACTGCCAGAAGACACATTGTCCCACCTCAATAAAAACACACCTGCAGGGAGAAACTCATCCCATGCTGCCTCATGCCTGAGGCCCAGGTGGCTAGCTTAGATAAGACATGTTTAGACATTTCATTTCTTCACCCTCCAAAAGCTGTCCCATCTTTTTTTGGGGGGGGATTTGGCTTTGTTTTTCTGCAGGTCTAAATTTTGTCCTTACAGAGAAAGAAAAAGCAGTGGAACTAAGTCCACTTGGGTTTTGCTGAGAAAGAGTCACAGAGCTTGAAGCAGACACAAAGCAGGCAGCAGTACTGATGCCAGGCCAGAGGGACCAGAGCAATGCTTTTACCCCAGCTCTTGGTACAGAGCTGGTGCCCAGCAGAGAAAAAACAAAAAAACTCCACAAACCCTAGTTACCTCACTGAAAGAAGCTGAGATGAAGCAGCAGAGGACTGGGAAAACTAGGGCACAGTAGGTTTAGGCACTGACCTTACCTGGGTCCTGCTGCGAGGGCAAAGTGGGAGACAGGCACATCCCACTGCCTTAGTTGCTGTAGGTGTCAGCATCAGGAGAAGTCAGCCTTTGGCAGCCCCTTCTTCTCTTTCCCCTCCTCTCACCTCATGATTTACTTTCTGACAGTATCATGAGAATTGCTGCTATCCCTTTACCTATCTTAGGTTAGCTGTATTTGAATTTTGCATGTTACTTACTGATGACCTTCACTTCAGAAGATATCTGCTTTCTGTAGCCTTGCTATGTAAAGACTGACAGCAACCTTCATCAGAGGATAATTTCCAAATGAGAAAAGTATCCACGTGGGACTGTCAGAAGCACTGAATTGATTTGTGCCTGCACCACAGGTCAGATTTAAACCCATTTTTCTTGAAGACAAACTAGACTGATTTATCCTCAAGGGCCTTACCCTCCACTCTTTACAAGCCTCAAAACCCAGAAAGAAATGATGTATGTGCAGTTAGTACACCCATATCATGTGAGGGCAATTGATTCAATTACATTATAGCTACTGGAAACAAAACAGCCATATGGTGAGCTTTCTACCCCAAAGTAACGGATGCTTCACAGCCACAGCTCTGAACCCAGATTTAGTTCCCTGCATGGATGCTGCCCCCTAAACAGGCTTCCCCAGGGAAAGATTTCCCTGAGCCATGGGAAAAATCCAAGTTTAAGCTGGATAAAATCAGTATCTAAACCTCAATATACTTCTCTGAAGCTTTATCTGAAATATCCAGAACTCCTGAGTCTGCAAAAAACCATTGAAAATTGTATAAGAAAAGGATTTGGGTGTGTATGTGTGTGCAGGCACATATGTACATGCCTTTCATTATCTCTTAATTCTGGAAGAGCAAGAAATAGATTCAGATGAGAAGCAGTAACTGTACTCTGCATTGCTTCATGTGCTATGCACAGTGTTGGCTCTAAAGACATAAAAAATTCAATCATGAGCCAAATCTGGCCTTAAATCGATCAAGTTCTGCCGGCTTCAATGGAGCAATTGCAGAGATGTACTCCAGCCTCTGCTCTGAGCCCACCCATTTTCACACCCTCCCTGCTTTCCAGCAGGCTGTCTAAGCTGCCAGCCGGAGATGGGAAATGCAAAGGTTCAGAGATATCTACAAAATTTGCATATGAAGTAGTGTGGGGAAATTCAGCATAGCTTCTGAAACAAAAGAAAATAAAGGGGACAGAACAAATGAGCTCCCCTTTTTCCTTATAAAGGGATGACTTAGTTGGAGAAATTTTGTTCTGAGCATTTCAGCATCAAGCCAGAACTGCCTTACCATGCTCAGATTTTCTACATATGAGCAAAACTCCCTGTGGTTCGGAAAAGCCCCACTATTAAAGGTAGCTCTGGGAATAGGTATGAGCTGTTCCTAATGAATTAAAAACGTGACAGCAGCTTTGGGATTTTTGTGGTTTTCCTACTCCTTGGTTCTGACCATGAAAAGCCTCCTAAGCAGAGCAGTTAACCTCATAACAGGCAATATTTACTTGTACTTCCCAATACTTAAGACAGGAAATGCCTTAAATGTTACAAATACTGAGGTTATAAAACTGTAAATGTTTGCCTGTCAGAGGCACCTGACAAGTTTTTACAACCCTCAGCTGCATGCAGGCAGAGTCACCCCAGCACTTGCATTTTCCCCATCCTCTCCTTTTCCCCTATTTTAAAGAGGGGTTCATGTAAACCAGATGTTTTTGTGCATTTTGGTTTCAAGGCTGCTGTCCTACCAACACTTGTAGAATTGTGATTTGGATTTCATGGAATTCTTTTTTTATCTTTTTTTTTAATTGATGGAGAGGGAAGTATGTCAATTTATGTTTCATTTGCTAGATAAAGGCTCAGGACTGTACTTCAAATATTTAAAGAGACGAATTTATCAAGTAACTTTTGGTAAGATTGATTTAAATAATTTATTTTTACAGAATGATATAAATCCATGGAGTATGGAAAATATCAGGACACAGTGAATGCCACAGAGGCTTCTTAACACCATTTTCCCCCAGGATACTGTAAAAAAGTTGGCAGAGTATTCTTCCTGCTCAGTTTTGTCGTGAGCTTACTGGCTTGGGTATTTCCATGCCTGTCCTTGCACAGGCAACTCAGAAGTGAAATTCAAACCTGCAGTGTGGTTTCTACGCTTGGCTGGCCCAGCCTGACGGCAGCCGTGGCACTCAGCCCCAGGGCCATGTCACCCATGGCACCCAGCCCCAGGGCTGTGTCACCTGTGTCACCCATAGCACCAAGCTCCAGGGCTGTGTCACCCGTGGCACCCATGGCACCCGGCCCCAGGCTGTGTCACCTGTGTCACCCATGGCACCCAGCCCCAGCGCCGTGTCACCCATGGCACCCAGCCCCAGGGCTGTGTCACCCGTGTCACCCATGGCACCCGTGGCACCCAGCCCCAGGGCCGTGGCACCCGTGGCACTCGCGGCACCTGTGGCACCCGTGGCACCCAGCCCCAGGGCCGTGGCACCCGTGGCACTCACGGCACCTGTGTCACCCGTGGCACCCGGCCCCAGGGCCGTGTCACCCATGGCACCGAGAGGGGCCCAGAGCACCCCTGCCCACGTGCCACCACCCTCGGGCAAGGCACCTCGCCCACCCCACACAAGCCAACAGATCCAAGGGGAGAAGCAGGACCCTGACATCGATTAGAAGCGTGAATAAAAAACCCCCACCTAGGAAAATGCCTCACCACATGTACATTTCGGATGGAAAGGAGGCCTTCCCCCACCTTGTCAAGGCTCTACGGGCATTGAGGAGATGTTTGGATGGTTTTACATGGCAACACACTGTCCATATGTCCTAAATATGACCATATGTGGGGTGAGGCACTGGCACAGGTTACCCAGAGAAGCTGGAGATGCCCCATCCCTGGAAGTGTTCAAGGCCACTTGAACACTTAGGGGCTGGAGAGGCCCCTAAGCAACCTGGTCTAGTGGGGTCCCATGGCAGGGGGCAGTAACCAGATGATTCTTAAGTTCCCTTCCAACCCAAAGCATTCTGTGACCCTATGATATGCTCATAGAGACCTTATTCTCATGTAATTTACCCAGTAAAGCTGTCCAACTGCACGTGAGGAGAGAACCCCAAGTCCTGTGTTCAAGGGATAGATAGAGCTCCTGATTTGCCACTGTATAAAGGAGAGGAGAATCATATGTTAGAAGTTTGTTTGTATGATTTTGTCCTGTAGCACCTCTGTAACACATCCTTGTTGCCAGGGGGGAAATTCCCCTCAGGGATTTAAATCAGCATAGTCATCCCTAACTCAAACAAATCTGACAATCTATGACATAGTTCCTGCCATGAGGCCACTGCAGAAGTGAAAAAGGAAGTTTCTAGGCTTCTTTTTCTACTATGAGGTGTTAGGAGTGTAGTCACATACCACCTCTGTCTAGTGTTGCACTCGGAAGAGGGGCTGGGGTGTCCAGATGAAGTCTGCCACCCTCTCTCCCTCTGGATTTCACATGGTTATTCCAGCAGCTGCCTGCTGCTGGAATGCCTCCTGATGAGCCATTGCTGCTGTGGGATCATGTGCTAGCTGGGCACCCTTTATCTTGCTGTCTTTCAACTTTCATCCACTCAATCGGACAAACAATGAATTTAGTATAATTTCCTTGAATCCAAAATATTCCTACTTTTACTATCGCTTCTGTGATAGGGGTAAATTTTTAATAAGGTTCCACCTGAAGAATAGACCAGCATATTTTTTTAAATACATGTATCCACCAAAATTTCCTTCAAAATTTTAGAGGATTTCAGTCTTTTCCCAGGATCTCAGTATTTCATGTGTGAATGCAAAGGTATCAAAATAAACATTTGTAGTATTACCAAATTATATGTCAGTTGAAAACATTTTTGGAGTTTGGGGGAATAAAAAGCAGAATAAACACAATGATCCAAAGAAGTAAAAATAACCTGGTGAGAGGGAAAAGGGAGAATACTTTATTCTGACCCTTAATCAGTTACATTACTCCACTGCTCAAAACTATGTTACTTATGATTTATATACACGTCACATTTTGTTATAGTTCAGGATTTTTAAAAACAGACATCCTCTTTAAGTTCTCAAAAACAATCACTATATGGCAGGCTCGCAACTTTTTCAAGACTTAACAAAATGTATAAAATATTGTACATAACTGTATACATATAGACCTTTTTTAAGCTTAAAAAAAAAAAAAAGACAAAGTGGTACCATAACACACTGTCATTGAAAACCAGACTATAAACATTTTTTAATGAGTCGAGTTGAGATCAGTTTAATATTAATTTTGTATTTTTGAGTTTTGTCTCTTTTTCACAGCCTCTTGTTACCTAACATGCCAGGAACTGCCAGCCTTGTGTATCCTCTGTCTTACATGTGACTTTAGGATTCACTCCTGGGTCTCCAGAAAGTTAAAAAGGAAGCAGCTTCAGGAAATGCCACGTGTAGCACTACTGCATCTGGAAAGGTGTAGCAGCCTCTAGCAACTTTTCTGTCTGCTCAGCTCACCACAGTCCCACTGGTGAACTTTCATTAAACACTATGATCCTTAAGCCTTCAAGGCAATGGGACGGTTTCCTTAGCAGCCAAGGAATTTTCTACCCAAACAAACCAGGGATCCATATATCGCAGTATCTTTCTTTTTATACCAGTTAATGTTTAATACTTCAGAGGAAAGTGTAAACAATGATCTTGATTTAGTAAAATAACATCTGCTTTGCTTTAACTGTGTTTAAGACCTCTGGCTTCTGCCTTCATTAAAAGAATATCACAACTTGAGTAGCACTTCAAACATACATTACATATGTGAAACACATACATACATTAAAACATACAGATCTTGACTCCAGGTTACTTGAAAGTATTTTTACCTTGCATGCAAAAAGCTTCAGGAGGACTGAACCCTGTCCCTAAAGCTAGGTAGGAATCTGAGTGCTTCCTTGGCAAGAGATAAATAAAAGTACATAATTGAATGCACTGGTCAACCAGATTATGTTGATATGACTAAATAAAAGCCAGCCAAGAACCAATCTTGCACCCCAGAGGCAGAAAGCTGCCCTTTCTGCTGCAGATTTGTCTTGGAAACAAATATTTGGAATAGTTCGAAGGGGAGCCAGGGGATGAGCTGGCTCACAAAGCAGCAGGGACAACAAGAGTGCAGGCTCTCCCTCCCTGTGCACCTTCCTTTAGTGGTACAGACATACCCTCAGGATACTATGCCCCAGTTCTCATACCAATTTTCTGTTCAGGTAGCTCCACAGATTTCACTTCTGTTGTTCCTGCCTACACCAGTGCACACCCCTCAACGGCCTTGATAATTTTATTATGTGATGCTGAATCCAAGGGAAAGATTTTTTTTTCAGACCAGGATGCTAATACCATGAGGCAAACATGTTTGTATATCCTGGGAATGTAAGGCTTTGCATTACTGATGATGTGCCTATTTCTGTTAATCCAGGTCTTCCATCAGTACTTGGGACTGTTCCACTTTACTTACGTTCTGAAAATGTCTATTGTTGTATGCTTTGATTTGTTGTCAGATGACAAAAACAGACTTTAACAAAATTTTCTTTGGGAACAAGAGTGAATCAGAGCTGTAACTGGACCTTCATAAAAATATAATCTTTAGAATCTTATGGTTCCCTTGCCGATTTGATCAACTCAGTTTACCTCAAGGGGCAATTACCAGCTGAAATGTCAGAGACTTTCTGTACCATTTTGAATCTCGGAAAATAAAGATTTTTCTTATGGCACAGCGGGGCTACTTATGTAAAAAAGCCTATAAATTGCTGAAATTTTAAACAAATATCAGTATTTTTGGAGCCAAGTTCCAGACCTCCAACTGTTGAGCTTGACAGATTTGTCTTTAAGATTTCTGTATTTGCTTTAAAATGTTTGACTGCTGTAATCAGTGGATAAGACAATAAGAAGACTTATATACAGAAAGAATCAGTGGTGGAAGTTAATATCTAAGTACCCTGTTTATTTTCTCCCCACACATTTCTATTTTAAAAGTTAAAGCACCTTAAATCAGTCATAATTTGATTCTTTTTCATAAGATGATATGAGTACTTTATATGATGCAGCTACACCTGATACAGCTAAAAGTTCCTTTTACTTGATATTTCATAAAGAAATCAGATCTCAAAGACAGGAGAAAAAAATGGAAACATAATGACAGACTATCCAAGCCACAATTTGAAACAAGTTTTCATTGTTTTTTGTAGATATAAATCAGAAAGTAGCCCCCTTCCCCACGTTAAAGAACCTGCAGATCCTTATCATAGCAGCAGGTTAATCAGCATTTTTAATCAATATTTTTAGGGCTTTTGCTCAATGAGAAAAAAGTAAGACTGAGTTACCAAATGAAACATACTTCACAATTTATCATTTAAACATGCAAGTGTCTATGGGAAAAGGACTGGAACATGTCAGAGAAATAAGACTTAATTATATATTACATTTCAAAGGTCCTTTCAGCTCATAGCTCAACAGTTCCTAGCTACTCAGTCAGTCACTTATTTTTAGATCTAAATTTCTCTCCATCATACATGAAACTGTTATCTAATTTATAAGGTACTCCATCAAAACTTCCAGTTCTTAAGCATGAGGTAACAGAAAGCATCAAATGAGTTAACTAAAGAACCTCACAGGCAGTTTTGAGGTCCATATTTTCTAGTATTCTGCCTCTATTCTACTCCCTGTCTTTTCTTTGCAGCTTTACTGTAATTTTTTATATAGGACAGGGCCTGAGCAATAACTTGTGTTTAATAGAACCATGGAATGTCTTGGCTTGGAAAGGATCTTAGAGATCACCTAGTTCCAACCCCCTGCCACGGGCAGGGACTCCTCCCACCAGATGAGGTTGCTCAAAGCCCCATCCATCCTGGCCCTGCACACTTCAGGGATGGGGCTTTCACAGCTTCTCTGTGCTGTGGCCTGTTCCAGAGTCTCACCACCCTCACAGTAAAAAATTTCCTTCTAACATCTTGCATAAATCTTGCCTTTTAGTTTAAAACCATTCTCCTTTGTTCTGTCATTATATGGCCTTGTAAAAAAGTCCCTCTCCAGCTCTCCTGTAGGCCCCTTCAGGTACTGGAAGGCTTTTTAAGGTCTCCCCAGAGTCTTCCCTTCTCCAGGTGGAACAACTCCAACTCTCTCAGCCTGTCTTTGCAGGAGAGGTGCTCCACCCTTTTAGAGTACTTAAGGTTATAGAGGGAAAGAAAAATCCCCAACACGCAACCCTGGGAGAGCACAGGAGCACCTCACACTGTGCAGCAGTGGCCCCCTTGACCAGAGCTGTTCAGGAGCACAGTGAGTCCTTCAAGAAAGGCAGAAGCTGCCTTGGATACCTCAGTGCACACGGGAAAACTGCAAAACCCTCAGTGCAGTAGCACATGGGAAAAGTGCAAAACCCTCTATGCAATAGCCCTGCACTCGCAGTGCTTGGCCAGGGATGGGCTGGAAAGCAGAACTACTGTCTGTATTCAGCACTACGGCCATCCCAGGAAGCTGCCAGACCCACAGGTTCACTCTGCCCCAGACATGGCTCCCACTTGCTGCTGCTTGCTCAGGGCACCAGCTGGCCCCTGGAAGGGCTCTCACAAAGGGCCCTTGTTCCCTTCAGGCCACCACAGACACTTGTCTGTTATAGCAGGAGATTGCAAATGTGGAGCCATGGTGCAGTCTTTTCTCTGGATGAAAAATTAGCGGGAGACTTTACTTTCCTGTATGTTGCAGTCACCACCAGCATGTTCCCAGATGGAAAACTTCTGTATAAACCATGCCTCCCTTTCCCCTCGCTGATGCAGCCCCCTGGAGAAATTTAAAGCCCTTGGACTTGTGCCGATTCTCTGACAATCTAACCTTTGCTTTACATGAACTGGCAACTATATACTAGATGGTGTGATCAAGACCTGAAAATTACTATCTTAAATCTAATGCTGTGACCTGCATACACGTAGAATATTTAATGCCTTTAACAAAAATACAAAGGCAAATTCTTCTCTGCAAAGTTAAGGCATGTGTGTCCTATTTGGCAATTGCAATACCTTTCTCTAGCAGATCAGCTTTCATCCTTTAAAGCTCTTTAAAATAACACAGGAATACCCATTATAATATTGTAAATAGTATTGCTCAGCTCTCTTTTCAGCAGTGGAAATAAAAGAGCCCGTCTTGTAAAAATGGCTCCTTATCACTGTATTTCCTTTGTGACTTTCCACACATTACACTTATCTTTAAACAGGAAAAAAGGTATTCAGTCTTGTAAAATCAATTAAGCTTTTAAGCAATGGGGTAATCTTCTACTTCCTTTACATGTCCTTTAAAAAATATCCAAGCTTTCCTAACTCAGCTAGAAAACCCCAATCTGAATCTTCATGCCAAATGAGAATAACTTAGCCGGCTGCTAAATGGATTTATGAAACAGCCTTTTGTGAAGAAATTCTCCCCCTTATACAACAAAATAACTTTCAGGCTAGTTACTAGCACTTATAGATCCAATGTAGGGAATATCTTATTTATTCATTCCCTTGGTAAAATGAAAAGTCCCTGCAAACTTCAACTTTATCAACTAAAATTAAAAAAATATCAAGAGGAGAAAATACGACTTATACTTGGCAGAAACAGACAAACAAAAATTACTGTTTTTTCCAGGTTATTTATACAACTCCTTTCTTCCTGTAAAGTCTTCTCACTTAATTTAAAGGGTGAGCATACTTCTAGCATAGCTGTCACTTCCTCTTAGTCAGCCTTGTTAAGAGGAAACTCAGTGTCAGGAGGTGTGCTTCATATCAGCTGACATACTTTCTATCTGAGTTTACATCCTGCACTAAACAGTGGAAATGAGCTCAGTGATCCTCTATGTCTTTCTTCTCTTCCTAGATTTTATTATAAGGAAGGGTGGCATAAATTTGTAGCATCCTTCTCCCAACCTTCTTCTAGGTAGTAATGTTGAAGGTGTATCTGAGGAATGGGTGCTGACCCTGGCTGCAGAACCAGGGAAGGAGAATGGGAATCCTGGGCTGCAGCTGATGGAAAGAAGGTGGCAAAGCAGGGTGCAGCTGGTGACAGTCCTTCAGTCCTTCTGGTGGACTGCTTTGAAAAGGAGGAAAATGTCACCTGACAGCAGCAGGCAATCACACCTCGAGACAAATGGCCTTACCAAGCCATGAGTGTGCCAGGCACTGCTTCCTCAGGGTTGTTTGCTGAAGGGCAACCCAGCATGAGATAAATACACTGTCCCTACTGCAAGTTGCCCAGTTACACTGGCACAAACTCCTTCCTCCTTCCAAAGGGCTTGGGGTGGGTGGAGATGTGCTCAGCAAGTTGCTCTTTCCCTGCACATCAGAAGGCCTCTGATTCTCTAGGTAACTAAAAAAGATTCCTGTAAATATTAGTGGTCTTGCTGTGTTTTACTTATGCACCACTTAAATTCCATTTAAATCTGCTGCTTGTTACTTTAGGCACAGAATCAGGCAGATAAGTCCATCAAGCAGATGCTACTGACATTTTCCATTTTGAGGGCTGGATGATAATAACAAGCAGAGGCGCCTATACTGCTGTGAGTAAACATTTTAAAAGCAGCTTCACAAATGCCACCATCTTTCAGCACCTAATAAACAGTTTAGGAGGATGTTGTTGAAGCTGCCAAAAGGAGTTTTAAAACTGAAGTGTCTCACAGGAGTCGAGCACACAGCTTGCACTTGAAATGCCTGTGTCACCTTGCAGATGGATAAGAGAGGCAGACCACCACTGCCAGACACACAGGGCTTGGCACAAGGAGACTGGAGATGCAGGGACAAAAAGGAATGGTACATGACTAACACAAAGCATGCCTGGAAGAACTGCCAGTTCCTAGTGTTGCAAAATGGGCTATTTAGCAGGCTTGCCCAACCAAACCAGGCAAGACAGAGGCTCTACACTCTAATGCCTGGATTCCATATCTCCTCCCCTTAAATAAGCAACCCTCTGCTCTGTTGACTGGCCTATGGAAATCCTTTTCCATCAAGTACCACTTCAGTAAGCAAACAACAGTCTCCTGGAACTCTCTTGGAAGCACAGGCAACACGATGCTCTCTAATCAAAGGCAGAAACCTCCACCAGGTAGCAGGGCATTGGCAGGCTCCTCTGCCCATTTGAGAAATATCTTGGTTCCAAACTATCCAGTTTCAGTGCATTGGGAGAGTCAGGATGATGTCCATGGGAAGCACAGAGAATGAAGGCCACTTAGTCATAAGACTCCACCTGAAGAGCTGCATCCATCTTTGGGGTCCCTAGCAAAGGAAGGACATGGACCTCTTGGAGTAAATCCAGATGAGGGCCATGAAAATGATTAGAGGGATGGAGCATCTCTCCTATGAGGAAAGGCAGAGATTTGAGATTGTTCAGCCTGGAGAAGAGAAAGCTTCAGCGTGACCTTTAGGCCTCCTAGCACGTGAAGGGAGTTTCTACAAGAAAGATGGGGAGACACTTTTGGGAAGAGCACTTAGTGATAGGTCCAGGGGTAATGGATTCAAATTGAAAGAGAGCAGGTTTAGATCAGAAATCAGGAAGAAATAATTTATTCTGAGGTTGGTGAGGAACTGGAACATGTTGCTCTGAGAAGCTGGAGATGCCCTATCCCTAGAAGTGTTCAAGGCCAGTTTGTATGGGCCTCTGAGCAATGTGGTCTAGTGGAAGATGTCCCTGCCTATGACAGAAGACTTGGAACTCAATGATTTTTATGGTCACTTTCAACCCAAGCCTTTTATGCATCTATGAATACTCCCTTGGGTTAGCACTTGTGCATCCATAAAGAACTGTTATCAAGAAAAGAACTGTGTCATTTTAAGATGAGGTTATGATTAATTTTATTGATGTGTGGGCTAGAAGGAATGAATTAGTGCCAAGTGCTTTGAGACAAAACACTACCAAGTGTTTGCAAAGGAAACTTGGGAAAATAAACTTTACAAAACAACAGGTGAGGTTTATATGAGTTGGGAATTTGAAGCTGGATATAACATTTGATACTCTGGTATTTGAATTGAGGCCAAACTTTGATTATCACATCAATCAGTTGATTAAAACTAGTCACTTGAAACCTGGTGTTATGTGCTGTACAGGACATCAGAAGATACTGTCTAAGCCAAGAAGCATAAAAGGTTATTGCATCTCGAATCCTCGTTCAGGTTTATGCTGTGGTGGTGCCATTTATAAAGGCAGCAGGAATGCCACGTTTCAATAGAGCCAGTGTTACGTATGACTGTGAATATTGTTGACTCATTCTGGGTCATTGGAGATTAACATTTTGGAAACTACAGACATGTAGAAGATATGGTATATGTTATAAGCAACAAGACTGTGCTTGCAAGATTTCAAACTAAATTATGCAGACACAAGAGGTTTAGATAAACTTTTCAGATTGTATCAAATGAACTTTTGGTTGCTTATCTGAACTGACCCTCTGAAGGCATTCAGGATTATTCTTAATGTCATTGTTATTTCTGGAAATAACTTCAAGTTAAGAATTTAGTTTTAACTTTTGCATTTCTCGAGGATGGTTTGCCTGATTTTACAAGGCTAGGGACAGATTCCAAACTGCCCATTTTCACTGATATTTCATTACATCTAGACAACTGCAGTGAACAGTGTCTCTCCAGTGCAAAGAAATCACAATTTGAGACACAGAGCTACATTAGAACCTTTGTGATTTGATCTACAAAAGATTTTTCTTCCTTTTTCAAAAGTATGTATTAACAAAAAGCTTCTTCCACAAGACTTCAGTTTCTGGGGCACACAATAGCCTTGGTTCATGGTTTTGCTGGGTTTTATTCCTTACAGGTCAGAAACTTCATATATCTCTGTGCTGTACAGGAAGAGCATCTGGTCTGTGCTGGAAAGCATTAAGTAGAGATTTTTTTGGTTTGTACACTCTACCTCCTAAGCTAGATCCACAGCTGTAAGGCCACTCTTCATTTATTGAACTGTGCCCAGAGGAGAGGCTTTTTGTGAGTGAAGAGAGAGCAGTGGTCTCTGGATTTTGTCTCTCCAAGTCACTTCCCCTTCTCTGCACTTTAAGCCCTGCAGGGCTGGGACAGCAGTGACACCAGTCTCCTTTCAGAGGGAAGGGTGTCTGACATGACCTGAAAGCTCATGGCATCAAGGAGAAGTGGGACTGCCAAAGAAGAGGAGTTAGGCAATAGGAAATGGGGAGAGAAATATGATGTAGACAGAAATGGCAAAGCTACTGAGAAAAAAGGTGTTCAGGAGAGACTTCCTAGAAAGTAAAGCTTGGTGACAACAAGGTTAGGGCATGCATCAGCACAGGGCCACCTTCCTGTTCAGCAGATGCTTTCTGGTCAGGCTGTCAGGGGAAGTACTGGGCGTGCACAGCTGTCAGGCACACATCCTCTTTTTCTGATTTTAGAAATGCACAATTTCAGGACCAGCATTGTGCTGCACTTGGGCACAGGACCTCAGCGGGGCACTAGCCAGAGGTTTGCATACAGCTTTGTATTCTTGATGAAAACTTTCTTCCTGGAAACTTCAGGCCACACTTTACAGCTTCTTCCTCGTTGGTAAATAAAAATACCCAATATCAGAAACTTGATCCTGAAACTGTTCCTGATGTTGATAGAAACAGAGACTTATAGCCTTGGACTGTTCAGGATCTTCCTCTGGATCACCCTTCAACAACACTGGTGTCTTTTAAGGAAGGCAGGAGCCTCCTTTGGAATAAAAGATGTAACTCTCTTTTTTCTAAATTATTATAATTTTGATATTATTTCAGGTAAAGGTACGAGGAATAGGAATAACAGTTCTTTACTAACATATATATAACAAGGCAAGCAAATAGTAGTAACCAGGGCCGCGGCGCCGAGCAGAGCAGCGCTCCGTGTTTCCCGCTCGGCCCTCAGGCCCTTTCCCTGCGCTGCAGTGGCACTCACGGCCAGCAGGGGGCGCTGGCGGCTCCCGCTGGGCGGGGCGGGTGCTATGTTCCCCCGCGCCGGCAGGGGGCGCTGTGCCGCGAGCTCAGCCCTCAGGCGGTGATGGCGCCGAGAAGCTGCTGACAAACCCCTGGGGCAGCTCCCGGGCCGGGCAGGACCCTCGGGAACAGCAGGCTGGAACGGCAGGGACGGACCCAAACCCCGGGGTGTAGATTTGAGATGTATCAATGTAGCAAAAAGCTTGAAGCAGCAGCAGCAGCAGAAGTAGTAGTAGCAGCAGAAGCAGCAGGAATAGTAGCAGTAGAAGCAGCAGCAGCAGCAGCAGCAGCAGCAGAGGAGCGGCGAGGCAGCGCGGCCTCTCTTTCCTCCAGATGCCAGAGAGCAAGAGCCTGGCTGCACCTAGTTCTTTGTTGCCAGTTCTAATTTCGCAGCATTTCTGCTCAATGAGAAAATTCCAGGCAAAAAGAGGGCAGCCAGCTGCACCCTCCTCTTGTGGCCAGGTTCCTTTATCTCTCTTAAGTACCCAGCAATTTGTTCCTTAACAACAAAGCATGGGGAAAAATTCCTTTAAGAGGGAAAAAAGAAAGAAGGAACGGGGAACTTCTAAAACCCCAACAAACCCTTTCTAACCGAGGTGACTGGGCTCTTTGCTCTCCTGCCAAATAGCAAAAATCTAACCCCTCAATTGTTCTGGTTTTCCAAAAGCAAGGAGGAAATACTGTCTGCCACTGAAATTGCACAATTAAGAANAGTTAAGAATTTAGTTTTAACTTTTGCATTTCTCGAGGATGGTTTGCCTGATTTTACAAGGCTAGGGACAGATTCCAAACTGACCATTTTCACTGATATTTCATTACATCTAGACAACTGCAGTGAACAGTGTCTCTCCAGTGCAAAGAAATCACAATTTGAGACACAGAGCTACATTAGAACCTTTGTGATTTGATCTACAAAAGATTTTTCTTCCTTTTTCAAAAGTATGTATTAACAAAAAGCTTCTTCCACAAGACTTCAGTTTCTGGGGCACACAATAGCCTTGGTTCATGGTTTTGCTGGGTTTTATTCCTTACAGGTCAGAAACATATATCTCTGTGCTGTACAGGAAGAGCATCTGGTCTGTGCTGGAAAGCATTAAGTAGAGATTTTTTTGGTTTGTACACTCTACCTCCTAAGCTAGATCCACAGCTGTAAGGCCACTCTTCATTTATTGAACTGTGCCCAGAGGAGAGGCTTTTTGTGAGTGAAGAGAGAGCAGTGGTCTCTGGATTTTGTCTCTCCAAGTCACTTCCCCTTCTCTGCACTTTAAGCCCTGCAGGGCTGGGACAGCAGTGACACCAGTCTCCTTTCAGAGGGAAGGGTGTCTGACATGACCTGAAAGCTCATGGCATCAAGGAGAAGTGGGACTGCCAAAGAAGAGGAGTTAGGCAATAGGAAATGGGGAGAGAAATATGATGTAGACAGAAATGGCAAAGCTACTGAGAAAAAAGGTGTTCAGGAGAGACTTCCTAGAAAGTAAAGCTTGGTGACAACAAGGTTAGGGCATGCATCAGCACAGGGCCACCTTCCTGTTCAGCAGATGCTTTCTGGTCAGGCTGTCAGGGGAAGTACTGGGCGTGCACAGCTGTCAGGCACACATCCTCTTTTTCTGATTTTAGAAATGCACAATTTCAGGACCAGCATTGTGCTGCACTTGGGCACAGGACCTCAGCGGGGCACTAGCCAGAGGTTTGCATACAGCTTTGTATTCTTGATGAAAACTTTCTTCCTGGAAACTTCAGGCCACACTTTACAGCTTCTTCCTCGTTGGTAAATAAAAATACCCAATATCAGAAACTTGATCCTGAAACTGTTCCTGATGTTGATAGAAACAGAGACTTATAGCCTTGGACTGTTCAGGATCTTCCTCTGGATCACCCTTCAACAACACTGGTGTCTTTTAAGGAAGGCAGGAGCCTCCTTTGGAATAAAAGATGTAACTCTCTTTTTTCTAAATTATTATAATTTTGATATTATTTCAGGTAAAGGTACGAGGAATAGGAATAACAGTTCTTTACTAACATATATATAACAAGGCAAGCAAATAGTAGTAACCAGGGCCGCGGCGCCGAGCAGAGCAGCGCTCCGTGTTTCCCGCTCGGCCCTCAGGCCCTTTCCCTGCGCTGCAGTGGCACTCACGGCCAGCAGGGGGCGCTGGCGGCTCCCGCTGGGCGGGGCGGGTGCTATGTTCCCCCGCGCCGGCAGGGGGCGCTGTGCCGCGAGCTCAGCCCTCAGGCGGTGATGGCGCCGAGAAGCTGCTGACAAACCCCTGGGGCAGCTCCCGGGCCGGGCAGGACCCTCGGGAACAGCAGGCTGGAACGGCAGGGGCGGGCCCCNCAGCAGGCTGGAACGGCAGGGACGGACCCAAACCCCGGGGTGTAGATTTGAGATGTATCAATGTAGCAAAAAGCTTGAAGCAGCAGCAGCAGCAGAAGTAGTAGTAGCAGCAGAAGCAGCAGGAATAGTAGCAGTAGAAGCAGCAGCAGCAGCAGCAGCAGCAGCAGAGGAGCGGCGAGGCAGCGCGGCCTCTCTTTCCTCCAGATGCCAGAGAGCAAGAGCCTGGCTGCACCTAGTTCTTTGTTGCCAGTTCTAATTTCGCAGCATTTCTGCTCAATGAGAAAATTCCAGGCAAAAAGAGGGCAGCCAGCTGCACCCTCCTCTTGTGGCCAGGTTCCTTTATCTCTCTTAAGTACCCAGCAATTTGTTC
>VZRF01003390.1:161634-245055 GCA_013396875.1 Vireo altiloquus | reverse complement strand
CCGTCTCTCGTCTCTCTCCAAAAGGAGCAGCGCTGAGAGCCAGCCGGAATCAACCTAGAGAGAAAAAAAACTGCCTCCTCGCTTATCTTTGTGTAACCTTGAAGAACTCTGTCTGGGCTGTTCTCCTCCTCCCTTTCAGGTTCCGTTTAAAGACATAGGAAAGCATACAATTCACTTTTCTGGGCATGGGCAGACAATATAGGATAAACCATCAAAGGATAAACTCCAAGACAAAAGTCACTCCAAGACAATAGCAAAAATCTAACCCCTCAATTGGTCTGGTTTTCCAGAAACAAGGAGGAAATACTGTCTGCCGCTGAAATTGCACAATTAAAAAAAAAAAAAAAACCAACCAAAAAAAAATCTCATTACCAAAGTAAGTTATTGAAAAAGTTGTAAGACATGAAAAAGTAAATGACTGAATCCTACAGGTACTGTAAACTGCTGCAAACTACAGACAGAGCATATGGGCAGAGCATATGGCTGAATTTACCATATTAGTGCTAATACCCATTTTACAACAATACGAGAGCTCTCTAATATTGGATTTTGAATAAGTAACCAAATATCCCAAGGGTGACATATGTAATACACATACTAATATACATATATGTGGTGACCCTCCACAAGGTGTTAGCTGACCCTCAGCATGATGGCCATTCATTTGGCTGTCCCAGCAATAGCAAACTATTTTGGGTTAGTTACTGTACTTGAAATATAATGTGGAAATGCAAATAAGCTCAGCCTTGGAAAGATCTGATCACCTAAACCATCCTATTCAACCATAAAAGCAATCTTTGGGCCTCCAGAAGCCAATGCACAGAGAAATCTACCTTAAATCCATGGAGGAAAAACACACTTCAGCACATAAAAATTCAGAAATGCTGGTACTCTCAGCACTCTGCCATGTGCTAATGCCTGTGCTAATGCCACCATGTTCGTAGTGTTCACAGTTCACAGATCTAAGTGTCAGCAGCTAAACATAAGGCTTACACGTGATGCTGCATTATTTACAGTAACCAGTGCTGCACAGAAAAATCATGGCCCACAGCTGCAATTACACCTGTCACTCTCATTTGAACAGAAATGACACCTTGTCGCTACTACTCATCAGACTTAAAAAAAAGTAAAACTTGTTTTTCTTAAGAGGAAGGGGAAAAAAATTAACCTCACAGAGGTTTAACAAGTTCTCACATGTTGGCTGCTGGTTTGCACGTGCCTGCACAGCTCATGCCAGGTGCTCCTCTTTCACAAGAGGCAGCTTCCCAGCACAGCATGGCAGGGTTGGGCTTGCAGTGCTGCAGACAGCTCTGGAGACTGTGGGCAGGAGGCTGCTGGGGAAGGGGATCTCTACAGGCAGCTGTCAGCCCTGTTTCTGCATTACCAATACAGGCAAGGTTTGGGCTCGGTTAGTATGAGTATGTTTAGGAATGTAAATTCCCTCCCTGATTTGTGACTGTAATGAGAAATTCCCATCAGTAGCTCAAGCTGAGAATCATTCATTTTGAATCAGCCGGTAAGTCATTGCCCAGACAGCTAAAATAGATCAGAATATCTATTTCCCAGAAATATGAAGTGACTCTATTTGTTTTGATGGCAAAATACACACAATAGAATTAATTTCAATTAATATTTTTGACCTTCTCCCTAGAAATCCTGATATTGGAGAAGGCTCAAAAGTGGAAAGATATCAAGGCTGTCATTTCCTTTCAGAGAGAAAAGGAGTGTTGACACAAGCTGAAAGGGAGTGGCCCTTTGGAAAGAGTTGCAGACTCTTTTCAGTGGTGCCTAGTGACAGGACAAGGAGCAATGGCCATAAATTAAAACATAAAAAGTTTCACCTCAACATGAGGAAGATCATTTTTAAATTGAGGGTGGCAGAGGACTGGAACAGGCTGCCCAGGGAGGTCATGGAGTCTCCCTCTCTGGAGACATTCCAAACCCACCTTAGTGCATTCCTGTGTCACCTACTCCAGGTAGGACCTTGCCTTAGTAGGGAACTTGGACTAGATGAGCTCTAGAGTTCCCTTCCAAAAATAATGATTCTGTGATTCTAATGAATGGCTCTCAACCCTGCAGCTCAGACAGGTGCTCATGATAGCAGTGAGAAACTTTTCCCTCATTTGGTGAGACTCTAGCAGGTGCAAGGTCCATGTCATAAGAACACTATGGAAAATCCAGAATAACCATATAAACCATACTCCTTTCACTTTCTCCTGTCTTTGTGATTACAGGAGAGACAAGATGTCTTGAAGAGACTGCTCCTTTCTGTCTTTCACCATTCCTGGATCATGCACAGGACATAGCTCACTAAAACTGAGGGCTTGGCCATCACCAGGGAAGCTAATGGCTGGAGATCACCAGATGAACACAGTCCTGCTGCTCCTTAATTCTCTTGCCCCATCAACCCTTTGTCTTCTCCCATGTTTCATATGGCATTTCCTCCTTGAGCTCTTAATTTAACTTTGCTGGTGCTAATGAGAAGCAGCCTTGGACTAGGTCAGCTGGCCATTTACAGTTACTGGCTGTGGCACCACATCTGTGTGTGACAAATACTGTGGATCTTTCCTTCCAGAAAGGAACACCAGGCAGATGGTGGAACCCATCTAATTCAGTAGAGCTGCAAAAAAAAATTCATTTCCATTTCTTTGGAAAACCTTATAAACAAAGGCATTATTTTTCTGAAAGAAACCTCTTTTACTGATTTTCCAAATTCTGAGTGAGGGCATATCTCTCAATGAGCAGCTTTATTTTTGGGGAAATCCATCTGAAGCCCAGAAGAACCAGCTGGAGCTTTGCATAAGAGTTCCCATTGTGTGGGATGCCCACAACATCTATCTGACACCAAAGCTGGGATTTCAGGAAAGAAACTCTAGGAAGATACAAAACACTCAGCTGGTTCTCAGAGAAAAACCAGAACTGCCAATAGCCTTGCAGGCTCCAGAACCTCCTCCTTGTGGGCTAGCTCACTCTGGAGTGGCTAGCCATCTAAACTGCTTCAAACACAGGGTCCTCAGGTTTGTGTGCCATACATTGCAGCTGCTTCTCCAAGCAATTTCAAACAGTACATAGCCTTTAAAAGCTCATCAAGACCTGAAACAGCATGGAATTCTGCAAGTACCTGCTGACTTGAGAGACTTGCCAAAAGGAGGACTGCCAGGAAGCACCTTGATTTATGACAAGAGCAGGTTCTGGAGCACTTACTGGTTTTAGCAGTTTCCAATTAAGGCAGGTGTAACTGACAGTGAAACCTCAATGCAGGAATCTGAAGCACTTTGTCTGAAAGGTGGGGTTAAAAAAAAAGCAGGAGACAGAAGAGCTCAAAACTGTCCTGAGGTGGAATTCAGGGTTGCCAGCACCACCCCAAACCATCCTGTTGAGCCACGCTGCAGGACTTTGAGAGAGCAGAGGTGTTGGTGAAGCAGGCCTGCCTTGGGAAGGACTCCTGCCCAAACCTTCTCCTAGCACACATCTGGCAGATGCTGATACTGGCCAGCGGGCAAGGGCAAGCTCAGGTCACAGGCACATCTTGACCTCTATGGCACCTGCCCTAAGAAGCACTGTGGGCTGCTGTGGTGGGACTGCTCCACTCTGTGCTGCAGACCTTGTATCTCTCTGCAAAGAGCTGTGTCAGGAGACAACAGATTTCCTTCTCCTCTAATCTGGTCACTGGCTGTTTTGGTAGTTGACATGGCCTAAATGACCAGATGACTCAAAACATGCAAAGTTATGTTTTAGAATGTGGAACAACAAACAACTTTCAGGATTTTCCTGTTCAGAAGGGCAGTGTAATCCAGTTTGAGGCCAGTGAATGATACCCTGATGTTACAGAGGATTTCCTACAACAGGCAAGGAGCAAGCAGGGAAAAATATGCAAAATCAAAGGCAGACTCCACAATAAGCAGAAGATGAATTTGCAGACAACTATAGCAAAAATCACCAGCCAAATCTATGTCCAGCATTCAGGAAGAAAAATAAGATTAAGATATAAACTAAAACAAGTGTGTTCTGCCTGGTGGCAAAGCAAAACTCTTTTGGATCGAACTGGGCAGAGATGTTCTTGTTTTGGTGGAATCATTTACCTCTTGTTGTTAAGAGAAAGCATTAGAAGAAGAACCTGATACAAAAATAGAGATTAAGCGTATCTATTTTATCTAGATATCATATTCCCAACATAGTAACAGTTGCCAATGGGCTAAATTTATTAGATGTTAATTTTTAGCAGTAAAAGCAAAGATTAAGCAAGGAAATAGTCATTATCAGCCACCCAGGTGTCTGGTAGAAAACAAGTGTCAAACAAGGAAGAATACAGAGTCAGACTCATATCTCATTTAATACTGCTGGGGAACAGTAATGATGAAGGCAGCTTGTCACCTCTATTTCTTCCATGAGAAGCAGATAGAAAACCTGCCTACACTGTTGAAACCAATGTCAGAATTGCTGGGGGCATGCAGATGAATAGAGACAGGCAGAACAAAACCAATTAATGTGAGAATCAGCACTCTGACCACACCAAATGAGGCAGTTTCTCAATAGTTGAAAACAAATAGATATGAACAGCAAAAATATTACCAGATATTAGGGGAGGTTTTCCTGCTCTATCAAACATAAAGAATAGCTTTTTTCCCCCAAGGTGGTTTTGTTTTGTTTTTTTTTCACCAAAAATATCTTGGACAGATTAAACCATAAGAAATTTAGATAGCTGAACCCTACAACATGATGATAGACTCAAATTGAGCAGGTGTGAATTTGAGCAGTGAAATATAAGTTCAGATGCTCATATACAGAACTAATCCACTTATCTCTACCTGACCACAGGGATGGTGATACTCAGAAGGACTCAATAAACTACAGACATTTCAGGAATTATTTGAGCATTGCTATTTATGTGTATTTGAAATAGAGTTTTAAGATATACTCAGGCTGATGAACGGTTCTTATTTCTAACTGTATCTTTGAAAAGCTCTCCCTTTGAACAGACTGAACCTGTTTATTGTATTACACACAAATTCCTATTGCAGTGATAACAACTGGTTATGAACCAGGCACTGAAAGAAACCAGCCTCTTTTGGGCTCCTCAGCCCTGAACCACTGCTGAACTGGACACTGACCTTTAAACCTGCATGCCAGTCCAGCAAGGAATGGGGTGATGCAACCCTTGACCCTGTTCCCCATCTCAGCACCCTCTTTCTAAGCTGCAGGGGGACTCATTGCACCCTCTCCTCAAGCAGCCCCGAGCCTGAGGCTGTGCCTGCCCCTGCCAACACAGCTGGTGTTTTGCAGCTGCACTTGAGTTCTGGGTGGCGAGTACAAAGAAAAGATAGCAAGGAATAATCTCAGTGATTATGTGAGATGGAGAAGGCATTCCCTTAAATAACCTCCTCTGCCTGCTGAAGTTATCAGAGCATGCCTTTCTAATGCTGGCTAATGCCAGGTTAAGTTCAGTAGGTTGCAGCTACACAGTTTGTTCGAGATTTGTCCTTAATTGAAAAGCAAGCCTGGGGAATGCAGCTACATGTAGTATCTGCTAGGAAAATACATCGATCTCAAAAGACACTTCTTGAAGAGGCTCATACAATCTTGTTAAAAGCAAGAACCTGAATGGCCATTTGCTCCATCATACACCAGCAGCAGGTACGGCAGGAAAGGGAACAGCTGCTTAGTTGCTCCAGTGATCTATTTTGTCTGGATGTTTGCATGCCTGGGAGTGTGGACTGGCCCTTTGCAGGTCTCAGATGAATCACTCTGCTAATGGACTAGCAAGTGCATGGATAACATTATCAGTGATGCAGACCTTGGTTCCTATATTGCCTTAATACGCCTCCAAACCAATCTGGTAAATTACTTCCATTATAGGATTTAGATAGTATCCCATTACAGATCAAGCTTTTGGTTTAAGTGTCATTTCTTTGAAAGACATATTTGGTGTCAAGGTCTGCTTGGCGGTTTCAGAAGAAACTGAACAGAGGCCCAGACTTCCTTACCTATCCCACAAAATGTTCTCACTAACTAGCAATCTAAGGGCCAAATTACAAAATCCAGGAGATTGACAAGAATGAAGTCTTTCATTAACAGAGGAGTGCCAGATAGACAGTTTTTCACCAAAGTCTGCCCCTGGAATCCTGTAGATATGCAAGTCTCCTGGTCATCTACTGAAAATTGTTTCTAGGCTGTGTTGGCTAACTCTAAAATTAAAGGCACCATCTACCATTAGACTCAGGCTAGAAAAATAATTCCATTATAGCCTGCTATTAAATAAACTGGCTTTTCAGTACCTTTCCAGCAGGTTTACTTCTTCAGATGCTTCAGTGAAACTACAGAGCCCATCCTAGCTGTCAAAGTACAGCTAGTCTGTGCTGCATTTATTATTGCATAGTTCTCTTCCTTGCTCTAAAAGCAGATCTAAATAACATAATTTTCCACTTGCATTTGAAAAAAAAAAATCCTGCTGCAAATCCAAGCCATGAAAATGATTCTGTTTGTAATAGAAAGTATAAAAGCTCTTTGTCTTTTTTAAACAAAATTAAGACATTTGTGTCTAGTCTATGCTTTTTTTTTCCTTGAGTTTCTATTAAACAGTTTTACTTTGTAGTAAATAAAAAGAGGCATTTCATTTTAGCAATGTCCTGGCATATTAAAACTAAAGTGACATGGCACATTAGATGGGCTTGCCAATATTAATGATCTTTACATGATAATTTATTCCATATTTAGTGTTCAGTGTTTGCAGAATTTAATACAGCTAAAGCATATGGTGCTGTTTTATTCAAACGATAAACTATGTGATCATTAAAAATATATGGAAATGTAAACATTGTGTCAGGGTTCAGTGTTTCAGAAAGGAGCTGTTAATCCTTGCAAACAGTTTTACTATAATAAGAAGCCAAATCAATTAATGTTTTTGTTTCCTTATGTATTTACTTGGTATTATGCTTCCATTTAAAGTAATTAATTTGGTTATACTTTGAATTTATATATATTTACATTTCTACATTATTATAAAGGAATGTGTCATTCTTATTTTGATTTGATAAGGAAAAAAAAAGATTGGCAAAATCTGTTTCACTACTAAGCTGGGAGCTCAGATCAATCTCCATTCCACTTGAGGATTGAAAGCACAAAGCTTCTGGCTCTACAGCAGCTTTGTCAGCCCTGGCAATTTGCATTATGTTACCCATGATAGTATGCACAAGGATCCATTGCCACGAATGCAATTTAAGAAAACACTTTCAGTTCTTTTTACTCCTTTTCAGGGTTTTCAGGTAGCCAGAATGCCTTTTTTTCCTTTGCTATAGAGATTACATATTATTTGTATTTAACTGAATAAATAGATATCTTGAAAAGTAATAAACAAGTTGAGCTTCTACAAGATACTTCTCAGGGTTCTCCATGCAAAGAGGAGAAGACAGAGGGATTTTTCTGGAACATGGAAGGAGAAGTGCTTTGGAGACAAGAGTCTCTGTTGAGCAGAGGAGCAGGGAAAGCCAGGGTAGGTGCCCTGGGAATGCTTTTCACAGCCACCTGCCTGTTCTGTTGGTGTGGCACTAACTTAGGCCACTCCTAAATGTGAGCTGGCCACTGAGGATCCATGCTCTATGCACTTAATGAGACCACCTGCGCAACACTGTGATGTTCCAGCTGTGGGTCTTGCAGGAAGATGGAGACACTTGAGAGTGATCACTTTACTCATTAGTCTGCAGGGCTGGACACTATTCACCATTAGGCAAACATGGCTCCATCTTTATCGAGGTCAAGATTTTATCCACAGAGCATGAACATTTAGAAGAAGCCAGAAACAAGGATTGACCAATACCTACTCATCTCCCCACTCATCAAACACTAATGTGGATGCAAGACCCTTTAACTATTTCATCAGGCTACCTGAGGGTTTAATGTTGTGGAGTTTGCTCTCTCCAAATCTGACTTCTGTTTCCTTACTGACTGGGTTCTGCCAACTCAGCCTGACCAGCAGCAGAAGCAAAATGTTCCAAATACCTCTGCTGTTCAGACAGTGAGTAATCCCAGAAAACAGACAATCCTTATCTGTTGCCTTTGGGCAGAAGAATACTGATAATGGTACACTCAGGAGTTTGCTCCGAGGCACAAGGAGAACAAGGTATTAACTTGCAATTTAGTCAGGGCCTGCAAAGCCAGCTAGCATTTCACCATCACTGTGGAAGGTCTCTCATTGCAGATGAGTCACGTTCCTTAAAAGAACAGATTTTATCACCAGGAAGATGGGGAAATCTGGGTGTCTTTCTAAGAAATCAAAGATTTTGCTTTGATCCAAGTGGAAAACTCAAAATTGGGATGGCTATGTGGAAGTTTAAAACTGAAAACTGAAAATGAATCAAAACGAACTTTAAACTCCATTCTGGGTTACCTGCATGAAAAGGTGGAAGTCTGTCTTCTGCAAGTCGGGCTCAATGATCTAACTTATTCTTCTAACTTTAAGGTCTCTGAGACTGGTGTTGTGAAGCCCCATTTTGTTGTCAATTGTTTGTCTTCAATACTGTGCAAATTCAGCATGAAGATTTATTTCTGACAGTCATTTAATTTATCCCAGCCATTACCCCTGCCTGTGTGACTGACATTTATTGCCTGGTGTACAGTGAGCAGTGCTGGGGCTGGGAGCCAGCAGACCTGGTGTCTGTAGCTGATGTTACTATCTTGGGTAAGTCGCTTCATCTCTTCTATTGCATTCACTTAATCACGGTCATCATCTCCAATTGAGCTGATTGAAGGGACTCTATTATTGCAGCTGTTACACCCAATACAACAAGGCTTGAATTATTTTCAGAGAACACAGCAATACAAGACTCTGAATTATTAGGTAGAATGTCTAAAGTATTTGGCAGCTACAGTCACAGAGCTGAATGTCCCAATACCCAGGTCTTTCTTCCACCCAGTCAGCAGTGTAGGTAAGCAAAACTTTTGCTGCCTATACAGAAAAAAATGTGCCTCACCCACAGTGCTGCAGAAATTGAGTGGAGTGAGTGGTTCATTCTTCAACTTCTTTCATCATCATAATTTTTTTCATAAGTCTTTACCCAAAGTCTGTTGCTGATGGCTTGTGGCTTATAACTTCTCTCAATTCTCTTTCTAAGTAGCAAAGTGTTCTCCTTGTTCTCCTAACTCAGTTACATTTCCCCGTGGAAACTTGGAAAACGTAGCAAAGCTGACAGAGGAAGCTGCAAATCCCCTTATTTGCACAAATTTACATCATGTAAATACCCTAGACCATCCTTTTTCCTCTTGATACCTCCAAATAGTGCCCAGTTTTTTTCTGATATTACTGAGAACAATCAGGATGAATATCTAATAAGGACAAAGAAACTAATTTGGAAAACATGAGAAGCTTCCAGTGCAATTCCCTTCATGCAGAATCAAACTCTAGTCAGAGGTCTGTTACAAGTGTGACATGGTTAAATAGATGTTTTATGTCCTTCAGCCATTAAAGCTAAAAGCCCTAGAAGGAACTACAGGACATCTCCTGAGAATGCCTGTACCAAAGGCATCAGATAATTTTCTAGTTCTTTTTTACAGATCAAAGGTAGGAGCATCCTAACATTTGAAACTGAAATCACATGAGAATTCACACATCTCTTGGGACTACTGCCTTTATTTCACAGGGGCTGAAGAGAAAGAAAATTCTCCAAGTCCTCTAAATCTTTGTGCTAATCCATTTCTATCCCTGGTGTAACAAAATGTTCCAACTTCCACAAATGATCTAAATATTACAAGGACCATTTATTATTTACTGAGCTCTAACCATGCCCTTGACACTTGGTGATTCACGAAGACATCTCTACTTAGAGGAGTCTCCAAGGCAGGAGCTGGCATCTGCTGGAAAATCCTGGACAGGAGGGGGTCAGAGAGTTCCTCTCTGCTGCTGTTCCTGCACCACCCTTAGCCTGGGTTTTGTATCCATTATTGAGCAAGTTGTCTGCAAAGTCTGTCCCACTGGTGTGAAGCTCCCTGCCCATAGCAGGTACTGTCTCCCTGTTCCCTGGCACCATGAGGCTGTCACCTACCCTAGGCTTTCATGAATCCCAGAGCAAACACAGGATACATCTCTAATTTGCCCCTCAGTCCTCAAAAGTACTATGTGTTTTTAGAGGACGTGGTGGTGCAGAGGCAGGTATGTAAAAGCAGGTGTGCAGAGGTAGGTAGTTGTTCCACTGAAGAAGGAAACTTGAGTGTCAGCTCCTTTCCTGCATCTTAATGCTAAATTTTAAGGCGATTTTCACCCTGTTGTAATTTTGTAGCAAGCATAACTTAATTATTTTGCCAATTATAATATCAGGGAATGTAACAACCATTACGTGAATGGGTGTTGAATCAGCGCATTTTCCACTCCACAGTAAGCAACAGGAAAGAGAGAGGAAAATGTATTAACTGAGAAAAATCTAATAAACATAATGCTACCTACAGATATGTGCTATTTAATCTCATGAAAGGATTTTCTGCTTCTGTTCACATGGCAATATCAGATATCATCTCACTGAAGGAAGCAGAGACTCTGATGTGCAAGTCCAACATCAGGAAAATAATGTTTTTATTTTAATCTCTGCGTGTAAACAAAATGTCTTTCTTGATAATTCGTAAATGCTTGGAGGAAATAATACTAAGGTTTTAACACATTTGAGGTTAGATCCAAGTGGAAAATGCTGCCACTGACTTCAGTCTGAGCTATCCAGACTGAAGCTTCCCTAGGACACACAATGTCTCTGGCACTAGAGTTTGGATGGGGAGTTACCAGCTACTGCCATAGAGAGAGTCACGATTTCTCTCCATGAGTTCAATTAAAACACATCTGCCATATTTTCTGCTGTTGTGGAAAGTCCAAGGGTTGACAAATTCCCTCCCAAAATCTAATGTTTCAATCCCAGGAAGTATGAATAATGAGTAGGTCAGAAGCTGTGCTGGAAAATGAGAAGCCCCCAAACCAGCTTTAATTGTCCTCTCTACCCCTCAACCTGAGGGAGGAGGGGGGAGGGGGGAAAGGAGGCAGAAGAGTGGAGGGCTAAGACCTTTAGAAAATAAGGTAATTAAAAAAGCCATCAAAATTCCAAAGAACTAATGCTTTAGTTCAAGAGGCAAATGTTTGAACCGAATCTGCAGTCAGACACTGCTCCACAAGTGCTAAATGTCCTTTCATTATAATCAGTTGTTACAGCTACATGTGATATTGATTATGTTAATAATCAGGATAACATTTTGAAGAGGAAGTGTTAGATTTCCTAACAGTGGTTAGTACATTGATTGTGATTGGCTATACAATTACAGAGATATTAAGGTGGTATTTGATTGTTTAACTCAGCATTTTATAAGTTGGCAACTATTTAGGATACCAGTGAGCCCAAGCTGGAACTTTCACACTTGTAAACTGCATAATGTTTTCTAAATATAAAATTATCAACATTCATTTACAATTCAAGTAGAAGTTCCTCCATTTTTTTTACTTGAACTGAAGCCCACAGCACACATCCATGTCTAAATCTTTTTATGAACAGCATCCACATTTATGGTGACATCCTCTAACACCTAAATATGTATTGAAGGTGAATATTCATTACAATTATTCTTCTTTGACACAGGAGAAGATACCCTAAGAGCCATATATTACATAGTTCTTGTCTAGACACTACTGAAGTGAATGGGAAGGGTCCTTTTATTTAGGGTTTTAACACAAATCTCAAATTGGGAACTTTGAAAAGTTGAATTTTTCATTATTTTATGTTATGTTCTTATTTTCACTTCAGAGATCCAGAATAAGAACTGACTAGAGTGTTCATCAGAAATTTTTATGGCAGATGGAAATATCCACCTGTACAAGGTAACATTAGATATATAAGGCAATAAATTCTGATTTTTTAGAAACTACACCTGGATTGTACATGTGTTTTTCTCGTGAAAAATGGCTGACACAATGAAGATTTTGAGATATATCAGAATCAGGAATTTACTTATATTTAGCACTGATAAACCAGTAGAACCTTATTTTTAGCGTTTACAAAAGGCAAGAAAAAGATCTGCTGTCACATTGCAAACACTACCTATTTCACATAGCTGCAGCTAGCTCTGTTGGGGCAGGTAAAACCAGTTTTATCATTTTTATACACAGACATATCAGGCATCCCTAAAAAGATCAGGAAATCTTGATAAAACAACCATATCTAACTATATTTTCAAAAGAGTAAGTTCATAGTACTGTAACCCAGCGTATCTCCTTATTATGGAATAAAAAATGGCTCTGCTAAACGAGTCTCACCTTTTTTCAGAATATACTATTATGCTTCTCTTGCAGTTGCTCTTTCTTCTTGGCCACATTTAACATAGTGACAACTGTTTCATAGCCCTGATTCACAATGCAAAGTTTTAACAACTGCTGTACAAGTCCCAACAGACAAATTTCAGGAAACTGGCAAATCTCTTTCTGTTTTAAGCCTGATTACATCTCGTGCCCTGAGTAGTACAAGGTCTCAGGAAACACAGATGTCGCAAGGAGGACAGACACCAGCAGCAATGAGGGAGAGAAAGTTGGCCAGGCTCAGCCAGGGAAGCCTGCTCTGGCACAGCAGAACCACAATCCACTCAATTTCTGGAAATCAAAAAACTGCCCCGATTTGGGAGCAGTGACTCCTTTTTGATGGTGTCTCCCTCTTCACCCTCAGTAGTACTTTGAGTAGTGAATGGGATGGCAGAATCTTTGGGGCATAGGATAGGGCAAGGAGGTGACACTAATATGGGTCTCTGGTCTTTTTACAATTACCAGGCTGGCACCTGCCACCAAATGAGGACATGGGATGATGATTATATAAAATTTTACATTTTTAACAACTTGTCCCCATGCACAGCACATAAACCTGTCCTCTCTCACATCCTCTTTAAAAATGGCAGGTTTTTGTAAAGTTGAAAAGGAAAGTTCATGGAGAGCAGATAGTTTATTTCAAAAACCTGTCCTAGCTATGCAGCAAGAGACAGAGTGAGCCATCTGGTAGGGTTTCAACTGTTGCAAAACAAAAATACACCAGAAATACATTTCAAATAGTGATCCCAGTCTCCAAACATAACAAAATAAGTGACATAAAAACATAAACGTGTATTTGCTGAAAAACTCAACAGTGAATTCAGCCTGAGGCCTTGGGTGTTTTTTTAAAGTCCCCAGTACCCATGTGCTGAAAAACACACAATTGTAAGTTCAAGACAAACTTCGCCACTCCAAACAGCCCAAGCTGTTGCAGAACATGGCAAAGAGAATACTACTTAAAACTTGTTTCAGGAGGAATTATTTTTGCTGCTATGCATTGTTATGAAGCAGCAAGAGTCCTCTCTGCTTGTGCAGCATTTTGTGATGGCTCAAACATCATTGCTTTTTAAGCTGGTCTCAGCATCCTTTGTCAGGAGATACTAATCAGTCTTTAGCTGTTCCACTGTATGCTGGTAGAAAACATAACCATGACTAGATGAAAACAAACCTGCTCGACTGGCAGCTTACACTCCTGTATGCTGCAAGGACAGCTAACAGTCATCTCTTGCATCCACAGATTCTCTTTGCTCTGAATGAGATAAGTTTCTTTTTTATAATTTTTGCATACTCTAAAAATGTGTGAAGTTCAGCTTAATACATGAGAACCAGTGGATGTTTTGTACCACCTATTCTCTTCCTTTTAACAGGACAAACACCACTATAAATATTTGAGCTCTTTACATACAAAAGGTACCCCAAAAAAGCAACAATTAATCCCGTGTTAGACGCAGTGGTGAGATTTTCCTAAGCTTCAGCACTCCTCCATGATTCTGCTCAGTGCTTTGCTGTTGAAAAGCCATTAGATGACTCCTTTTGTTTCCTTCTCCCAGTCACCACATCATTTTTGTTATGGCAAATACTCAAAGCACAGCAAGAGGTAATAGCATGAAAACTGCTTGGCTCAGAGAGATGCACGCAAGCTGCTCTGCTAAGAGCATCCTAAAATGTACCATGGCTTCAGGGTGGAGAAAGAAAACCCAGTCCCTCTCAGAGGAGCCCTAGGCCCATGTCGAGATGGCTGGCTCCAGTATCTGCTTTGGATGGTAAGCCCTGACATGGCCCATGGCTGAAACACCACTGTCCACTCTGTGCAGCAGGCTGTTTAAGAGCAAGAAAGAAATTATGCCTCAGAATACAGAAGCATCACAGGCCAGTGGCCTGCACTGGAGGGCTGGGCAATCCTCTCCTCACTGCTGATCCTCTTGCGTGCTGCTGGCTCATCCCTGCTCCATCACCCCTACTGCTGGCCAGGTCCTCACATGCAACAGCTGCTTTCTCTTCTCAGAAGACTCCATCAGCTTGGCCACAGTAATTTGTTAAAATTACACCAGACAGTTGTCTAGTTTGGTTATACACAGACATCAGTGGGAGCAAGACCCACGACTGTCCATGGAAGAGGTAACTGCTGGGTGCTGGGGATTTATAGTATAGAAGAAAAGAAAAAGTGGAAAGCCACTCTCACCCACCTATGATTTCCTTATCTCTCTTCTCTGCTTTTTTGTAAACCACAGAAAAGCACATCCTGCAGGAAGCAATGATAGAGGGAGGTTTGGAGAACATTTGTATCGTATAACCACAGTGTACCAACCAGCCAGGAGACTGCACAAATTATGTGCTCAAATAGCACAATATGTGTTTTTCTGAGCACATGTCAAAGTCAGCTGTTGCATGCTGATAAAATTTCTAGCAGTAATCTTCCTGGTGTAAACACAGCCTCACTCACACTAAAGTCACTGGTCATACAGCCTTCTTCTGCTGGGGGTTAAAGCCATACTGCAAAGTGGGAAAACATAACAAAAGTCACACAAACTGCATGATGATTTACTAATAAGATGGTAGAGGCATGAGAAACTCATAATCATGGTAACCAGTTTACTCCATATGGCTCAAACAATGTTAATATTTGGGATTATACCTCACAAAAATGTATGCAAGTCATATCAAGAATTTTCCTCCCAGACCACTTCTTAGTAAACAAAGATTTTCAAAAGCATTTTCTGCTGGGCTAATCTCCATTTCCATCCACACCACTCGCACTCCAACTTAACTGTAATGGGAGCCAAATCCCACCCACCAATAAATCAAAGCTTTATTTACTAAATGCAGGATGCTAATACTACCCCTGTGGCATGATTGAATAAACTTAGAACTTTCCAAACTATAGTTTTGGAGCCTCAAATTAGAGACAGTTCAACACAAATTAGCTTTTCATAGGAAGGAATTCTTATCAAATCCTTATCAAATTTGTAATATCAAATATTACAAATGCTTAGTTAAGGGTGTCAGCTTGACACAAGCTCATTGGGGAACCAAAAACAAAGGAATCAGAGAAATCAAACACGAGAGAGGGAAGAAAAAAAAGAGAATGATAAACTCTGGGCATGCTTTGCATTCTTTTTTAAATCAGAAGCATTTGTTGTTCCTGCTGCAGTAGGCTCATCAGCTTGGACTGCAAGTCTTCTTTGCCTTGGTGAGGCAGGACTGTCAGAGTTAAGGAGGAGAGATAACACATAAAAATGGAATTCATCAAGTAAACAAACAAAACTGTCAGAGGACTAAACTTATTTCAGTTCAGAGGACCCTAATAACAAGGTTCATCTTATCTCTATAGTCTTAATAAAAGCACAAAAAGACAACTTATTCTTTTTCAGTAGACACTGAAATCACTCAAAATAAACGGTGGTTTGGTTGGAGATAGAGCTATTGTGGATCATAATTACATACAAAGAAAATGGCTATGTCTACTGTGAAAGCTTTCTACACTGAGCTAAAATGCAATAGTGAGGATAATTACTTTGTTCCTCAAGTCTTTTCCACAAAGACAGAAATTTTGCTAAGCTGGAATTCGATTCTGCATTTTTAATGTCTTTTAAGATAAGTCATTTCCTCCTGATAGCCACCGCCAACCAATATGTCTCAGAATTTTTAAACAAATTATTTAGGAGGACATAACCACTAAAAAATAACCCTTTTTATTTTTCTTTCTTCTTTTCCAATCTTTCCTTTTCACTACTACTTATACTACAAGTAACACTAAAGATAGAATCATCGAATAGTTTGGATTGAAAGAAACTTTGAAGTCTATGTAGTCCACATCCCTTTCAATGGGCAGGGATTTTTTCAATTTGATCCAGGTACTCAGTGTAACCTCCAACCTGACCTTGAATGTTTCCAGGGATGGGGCATCTGCCATCTCTCTGGGCAACCTGTTCCAGTGTTTCATCACCCTCATCGTGAAAAAAATTATTCTTCATATATAGTTGTAATCTACTCTCTTTTAGTTAGAAACTGTTACCCCTTGCCCTATAGGAACTGGCCATGTGAAAAAGTTTTATGTTTTGAAAGACTGCCGTGATGTCTCCCTGGATCTTTCTCCTCCCTGAGATGGACTACCCCAGCTCTGTCAGGCTTTTCACATAGGAGAGGTGTTCCACGCCTCTGATAATGTATGTGTACCTCCTCTGGACATGCTCCAACACGTCTTTCTTGTACTGAGCTCTAACTGGAAAAATAAGGGAGTGAACTGAAAAATAATATAAGGTGAGAAAGGGAGGAGGCTGGTGTGTGCTTCCCCTTATGTTTACTATTGACAAAATCCTGTACAATTAATTTGCAGAGTTTTTTGTTTTGGGTTTTTTTTTTTTTGTCATGAACATATTAATGTAATTGAAGTTGGATACAATAATAACAACAGTAACAGTCTTTTCCATTGCTCCCTCCCCTGAAATCATTCAATTACTTCCTCTGTTTGACATAGGAAGCTCTGGTGCTGCAGCAAAGAAAAGAAATTTTTCTTTCGTCTTATGGTTAACAAGGGTTGACATTGAATGGTGCACATGGGAGCAGCCAAGGTCAGGGAGCTAAGGCATCTCTAGAGAGCCGTCTGGCAGAAACACTGCCCACCAGTTCTTCACTCACAGTAAGTTACGTAGTACGCAGTTAGAGGCATTTCCCGACACTCATTACTTGGACACTACAGACCAAAGTCTTGGAAAACTTCATCTGCAAGACAAAACATATCCAGGAACCTTCTGATGATTTGTTGATGTGCTTTGTTTCTGATTTAGAAAATTAAAATATGACTTGGTACACAATCCAAGGATCTTTCCAGGCATGAATTATAGGACAACAAAGACAAAAGAGTTTTGTAGCTGGATCTCACTATTTTAGCCAAGTATCTCAAGGAAGCAAGACCCACATGATTACAGGAAGGGCTGTAGACGTGTATATATGCATGCCTGTGCACTCACGAACCTATCTGTGTCTATTTCTTCTGTTCCTTCCCTTTACATCCTCCCTGTAATCTTTGAGACTTAATTTCTAACGCATGTTGTGGAGGAATGAAATTCATGGAGGTACTGATCCTGAAACCCTTAGAGATACCGATCTCCTGAAATGAAGCAAAAAAAGGGTTTGGATAATGAAAAGAAATTTTATAGAACCTCTACTGAGGGAAAGGTGGTAGTGTGATGTCAGTGAATATTAAGTACAGAACCACAAAATCATCAGGGTTTGAAGAGGACTTCAAGACCATCTAGTCAAACTGTCAACTCAACTATTATCACCCCTAAACCATATCCCCAAGCGCCACATCCAGACACCTCTTGAACACTTTGAGACGGTGACTCTACCACGTCCCCAGGAAACTTATTTCAATGCCTAATCACATTTCCAGTGAAAAAATGTTACCTGTTTTCTAATCTAAACCTCCCCTGGTTCAATTTTAGGCCATTTCCCCTTGTCCTTTTACTTAATACACGGCAAAAAATCCAACCCTTACCTTGCTACACTCTCCTTTCAGGCAGTTGTAGACAGTGATAAAGGTGCCCCCTGAGCCTCCACTTCCCCAGGATGAACAATCCCAGCTCGCTCAGCTTCCTCTCATAGGACTCATGCTCCAGACCCTTCACCAGCTCTGTTTCCCCTCTCTGGACATGCTCCAGCACTCCAATGTCCTTTTTGGAGTGGACTGAAACCAAACACAGTACTTGAGGTACAGCCTTCCCAGTGCTGAGAACAGCAGAATAATCACTTCCACAGCCCTGCTGGCCACACTTTTCTTGATACAGGCTAAGATGCCACTGGCCACCTGGGCACACGAAGGCACATATCCAGCTGGATGTCAGCCAGCACCCCCAAGTCCCTTTCTGCTGAGCAGCTTTCAAACCTCTCTTCCCCCAGCCTGTAGTTCTTCATGGTGTTGCTGCAGCCCAGGACCTGGTACTTCACCTCCTTGAACCTCATGCAGATGCCCACAGCCTGTTGTTCCAGTGTGTCGAGATTGCTCTGCAGTGCCTCCCTATTCTCGAGCAGATCAACACCTCCATCTAACCTGGTGTCATCTGTGAGCTTACTGAGGATGCACTCTCCCCTCATCCAAATCTCACTAAAGATGTTAAACTCTTCTGGCCCCAATACTAGCCCTGGGGAATACCACTAGTGTCCAGTTGCCAACCAGATTTAGTTCCATTCAACACCAGAGGCCTGTCTTTGCACCCAGCCAGTTTTGCAGCCAGCAAGGACTGCACCTGTCCAAGCCATAAGCAGCCAGTTTCTCTACCCAATCTACACTGGATATTCTTCTTGAGGCAAAAATTTGAAGAAAAACAAGCCCCCACTGTTTGTGTAGCTGCCTTTTTATTTTCTTGTAACTGCTTGTAGTCTGACAAATGGCCTCACTTTAATTTTGGTGAACCTGCACCCACTGATGTATAAAATTGACTTCAACAGCAATAGGTACTTGAGCAGTGTGAATAACACAACCGAGGGTGCTGGTTAGTAGCCTGAACCATTCCCATGAACATGTTACCTGTTCAACAGCTGGCTAAAAACTGTCAGTTTACATGTTACTGGTGCAGGAAAGGTTTGGTCCACTGCTGCAGTGGATTTTGAAACAACAGACTTGTCATGAGCCACAAATGGCAGCAGAGCGTGGATTGACTTTTTAAAAGTGTTTTTGAAACAGGAGCCCAGGCTTTGTTTGGATACAAAACAAACCTGCCTACCCTGCCACTCTGCTGGAACGCCACTGGACCACATTCCCACAGAGGGATGGTAATAACTGCACACTTCTGGCATGCCTGGCTACGTTGCCCAGATGTACTCGCCCTTTTTTCCCAGGGCAGAGAATGTGGAGCAGAAAAGTTGGTTTATATGCTTGGTACTGATTCTCCCCTTCCCTCAGTAGGCTGTACTCTATAGCTAAACAAGCGGAGGAATTAAGTCAGCAACTAATGACTGTCAGCCTGGGAGAAAAGGGGAATTGGAAAGCAATTCACGCTTGAGGACACAGACATAAATTACTCAAATTACTCCAGGTAAGCCACACACAGCACTATAGCAGCTCCACAGGATCTCCCTTCATGAGTCTTCTACCCTGCCACAGCCTGTGGCAAAGGTTCATTTATCCCTTTGTCCCTGCAACTTTCTGAAGCACAAATACCTTCAAGGACTGTCTCTCTGGAACGATGCCACTTAAGCAACATCTGTAGCCCTGGAAGAAATCTTACAATGTGTATTTCCTTTTCTCCTTAAAGCTGGATCTATTATGGGCTTTTATACAGTACCTACTTTCCTTGCACATAATACAGGCTTTTACTGTCAGGAACTAATGCATTACCAGGGAATAAGAGTAATTTCAGCTCTATATGTTTCTCTATTTACATCCATTTCTTTAGAGAGAATACAACATTCCCATTTGAAAGCAAAAAGATAAAGGGTTTTCAGGGAATGAGTGTTGCAAGTATTTCATTTCACCATTACTACAGAAGCCTCCCTCGATTCTAAGGACATATGTGCAATACTCTGACTAACCTGTTTCAAATGTTTCCTTATTGAGCTGATACAGCATGATCATGAAAACAAGGGCTTCCAGCCCACTTTACAGACAGATAAACAAAGACCAAGAAAACAGAAGGTAGAACTTTGAGTTCAGGTTTAGACTTCAATTCTTGCAAACAGCAGTGAAACGTGTTTTTCTGAAACCACGCACAGTACTAAAAAGTGGCACTTTATTACAGATGTGTTGTCCAAGTTCCATGTATTTGTGATCATTGTACATTATGTTAAAATTAAACAATACAGCTTCAGGGGAATCAACTGTTGGATATTTTTTGTGCTCAAAAAATGCCTACAGAGAAAGAAGTCTTGAAAGTTTTGCTCTTTTCATAGCAGAGCCACCAGAAACTCAGTGTTTAACACATATTTTATAGTTTTAAACCAGTGCTTTACATTTGTCATGTAAAACAAATTATTCCGCTTTATACTGCTGCAGTTGATCTAAGAATCTCTTCTAGAAAACACATTAAAGCAGCTAATATGAAGTTACACTGGGAGTTGGCCAAACTTCTTCCAATTTTTTTTTGTTGTTGATTTTTTGTCTTGTTCATGTCTGCTGTTCATGTGTTTGTGGATATTTTGGTTTTGTTTGCTTGTTGGGATTTTTTGTTGTTTTTGTTTGGGGTTTTTTTGTTTGTTTTGGTTTTGGTTTTTTTTGTTTGGTTAGGGCTTTTGGTTTTTTTTAGGAAAAATGCAAGAGGCTTTTGGGTTTGTGGGTTTTTTTAGGAGTTTGGACAAAGTATTTTTTACACAGAGAATCTGTTTTCATCAAACTTTATTCTCTGTCCTGTTAGAAACCTGGCCTTATTTGCAAGCGTTGCAAACAGTTCCCCCGCTCAGGGACGATACACAGTGAGGCAGTCTCTGGCATGATGGAGTCCTGATGTCAGCTAGATGACACTTTAATAGAAACAGTAACAAACAGCATAGTGAAATCTCAGCCCAATTCTAAGTCTCTATTGCCTTTTTCTTCTCATTCCATTCATTTTATCCAGGCTATGTAACTGACTTTGGTCTTAAATGATGAAGGCCTTTTGGAGGATTTTCACTAAGCTTTCCCTTGCTGCTGGATTAACAGGACACTCAGATGCATATTTTTTTCTTGCACCACTAAGTATCCCGTCGCTTTTCATTCAAGCTGACTTACTGCAATAGCATTAGTTCAAAACCAGTTTGGAGTGAGTGAACATTTTACATTGTCTTTGACAGACATTTCATTGTAAGTACAATGCAACATTCACCACTGTAGAAACAAACAAATCACAATCTTTAGGCACCAAGGCTGCTTCGTGTAACAGAAGGAACTTTCAGAAGGGCAGGAGGGTTTCATGAACTGGAAGTGACACTGTAGGTAGGGCATTAGCAGACTGGAGAAAGTTTAATGGAAAACATGGCAGCTCAGGATTAAAGGGCAGGCAAAGGTTAAACTGTTTTGATGCAAGCTACTGCTTTCTGTTCAGCAGATTTTGACTAGGCAAGCCTGAACTCTGCAAATATCTGTTGGTTCTTATGCAGAAAAATATATTAACTTCATTTTCCAATATTTTTTCCCCACACATGAATACATGGCTTTTTTCTTTATTCCTGGAGGAAAAATTATAACTCCTCAACAATTGCTTCTGGACTGCTGCTTTTCTTCAGCTGCATCCGAGGTTATTGCCAATGCTCTTTTTACTCTGGGAAAATTGCAATGATTCCAAAGTGTGTGGTGCCCCCACAGAAGATATTAAGTGACTAATTAGTAATTAAGATAAAAGGAAAATAAGCTAACCAGGAAAGGAAATTTATGAGTAGGGCTCTCACTAAATGGAAAACCTTAAAGCAGAAATTCCTCTGCGCTTCATTGTACATTTTGTGTAGTCATTCGCGAATCCTCACTTCCACTCCTCTGCCAGTTCCTCTCTATTGAATGTCAGTGCCTTTCTTCCTGTGGTGCTACAGAAACCTGCTTTCCTACCTCCAGCTCTAGCCCTCTGTGCATGTCTCTAAAGTTTCCTTCCTAAAGAAACCCTTCTCTTCAAAATATGAAGTTAGATAGGAGTGCTGGATGTGTTTCATCCTCTACAGACTATTCTTATCCTTTCTGCTTGCCAGAAAAAAGTTTCACTGGGGAATATTTGACACTACACTACTTAACTGTTACTGCCGCTCTTTAGTGGGCCCAATGATTGAACCCATTTTTCACTCCCAGCCAAATTTCCCAGGCCGAGCCACCCGAGGAGAGGTGTGAGTCTGTGCCTGTGACTGCCTGCTGTTCCCTTCTCCCACGGGGAGGGAGAAGACTCCAGTCGCCAGGGATGTCAATCAAGTGTTAAATTCGCAACAGCAAAGCATTCTTTTAAGCCAGACATCTATTTAATAATGCTTACTCCTAGCTCAAAATTGTAGACAAACCTGTCCATAATCAGATAACATGAAAAAGACGGTGACAGATGGTCGCTGACGTGTGTACCTGCCCCCTTCCCCCATCCATGGCCAATTCCCTGTGGTCTGCAAGTGTCTGTGTGAGGCAGCCTCCACACACTTTGCACTCCCAGGCAGGCTGTGCGTGTGTCAGCAGTGAGTGCAGCCTGCTGGATGGAGCACAAAAGCCATTATCATGAGTTTGGCTGCTGTTCTTGGGCACATGGATCGTTCAGAGATGTTGAACAACTTGACAGGTGGCAGTTGCATAACTTTGGGGACAATTTTTGGTAACACTACTGAAAATCTATATTTTAACTTCTTTTCTGGTTTGCTGAATAAAGAAGGTTCTGCAGTGGAATTACCTTTGACAGCATAACTTACCATAACTATGCTAAAATTACCAAAATAAATATAAATCTGCAAATCTCTCCTTAGTTTCAAAAACCAGAAAACATACTGATGTTTATGAGGTGTTCTCAAGGAACCATAACTCTTGCTGGTACACAAGAATAAAGCCTGATGCTTACAAGCTGTCTGTCAGGCAGTCTATCTGATCTATTCAAGTAGCCATGTCAGACCAGCACTACATCTAAGATGGTCAGGTTGTTAATTGACAATAAATAGAAACACGCTGTTTAAAACACTTTTGATTAATGCAAGCCCCAATAAATCTGAGTTGGCAGATTTATTAGCACCCAATATTATAATGTGACCAAGGAATGATTAGCCAGGACCCTTTAAAGGCTGAAAATATATGATCTGATATGGCAACCCTTTTCTGCATCTAATCAATAGATGATTTTAGGTATATGTGTGTTTGTTAAGTGCTTGTGTAAATTGTTGGACTGATAGCCCTGAAACGTGAAACTTCATCTTCAAAACTGGGAGCAGATGGAGTCCTTTTTTATAATACTGTACTGTACCTTAAACAAGGCTCGTGGGTTTATTGCTAAGAGCAGGACAGGAGAGTGAGTTGGTGCTTATTCACCAAGGAGACAGATCCAAAGTCTGCTATTTCTTTGCAGAATGGAAGGTATGACAATATCTGGGACATGTTTCACATGTTTGGTGTGTTTATGCTGAGTACAGAATTTGTCATTTAAAAAAAATCAGACACTAACTTCTCGTGCTGCACACCTGTATTTGCTTTATATTGTAATTAATCCAGAAGAATTAGGTATCCCTATCAGGATATTTTAGTGAAAACACTATGGAGAAGAAGCACAAAGCAAGTTCTCCAAGGATAAAGAAGAGAGAACTTGAGAAATTTCTTCCCCCTACACCCCTGCCTTGTTCCCTTGCATAGGGAGTCAGCGTACAACTTGCTTCAAATTAAAATAAGCTTTTCACATTTGGTCAATAGCCTGACCCAGAAAAGTGTAAATTAGCTGATAAACTATTCAGAGTATACTGAGGAAAGGGAAATTTGTCTGTCCACAGAAATGGAGGGCAAAGGAGAGGCAAGAGACTAAAAGGAAGCTGACAAAAGAACTTGAAATTTCCAGTGAGCATCTAAATTTTGTGAGCCATCCTCAAACCTGAGAAGCATGTGTTATACAGCCATAAGTAACAGGACTGCTGCTGACTTCTCGACAGAATTGTAATAGAAAGTGAAAATGTTGCAGGGACAGAGGGCATGATGGTTATTTTCTTTCATTATTTCCTGCTTTCTTAAATTCTTACTAGGAAATTAATAATCACATATGGTGTGCAGAACAAATTTAGGAACTTCCTAGAGTACTTTTTTTTATTACTAATGGTAATTATGCCTACAGGTGAAGTAACAGCTGAGTGACTCAAGGTACCCTGCTGTTTAATTAAATCAAAGGAGTTGTTAATCCTTAACAAGACCTATAGACAAAGGATAAAGATCATTTCCCCTATGACTGGGTGATGAAAAATACGAATGCTTTATTTCCTAACACCAAATATATACTAAAAGTTTCTGAGGAAAGAAAGAGGAAAGAAGAGAGAATCAATAAGGACATTTGAAGGCATGTTGATTTCTTTTTCCTGAAATTTTGTGGCATGTTCTTAAATCACTGCCATAATCTAGAGGGCTCATAGATGCTACGAATTAGTCAAGACACTTGCACACAGTAGAACACGTAATACACATCAGGATGAGTCAAAACTCCATCTACCAACACTAAATCCTAGGAAAAAGGGTTGAGATTTTTTAATTTCTGTGGTTCCAAAAATTGAAAATTGCAGAATAAACTCTTGCAGAACTTGGGAAACAGAAGCAGCAGGAAAGATCCCCTCATTTTTGCTGTATTCTGTCTTCATTGATGTCCAAAGTACTGGAAATTTGAGACTAGACAATATCATAAGAGATTAGATCAAATGTGGAATTTAATAAAGGTCTGGTAGATTTCATGCCGCTTTTGAGCACTGATGCTCCTGAAGATAATAGTGTGGAAACCCTGGCTTATTGATTAGACACTCAGTGTTACGACTGGATCCTTCAATTCATGAAAATATTGAGAGTTAATGCACCAGCTCTGCTGTCAGAACAAGAGTTGTGATCCCTCCTGCCTGTAACATTCTCTTCACTGTTTGATTTCCACAGCCCTCAGCTTAAGGTTAACTAAGAAAATAAGAGGAATGAGACAAACAAAACCAGTCTTCAGCCTGTCTTTTGCAGTGAGCAGCAAATCTCAGGATCCTTGCATGCTCCAGAAATCTCCTGAGATGATTCACACCTCTCTTGGCTTTAGGGGAAGCCTGGGGTATTCCCCACTTTCTGGCAGCATGGACCATCTCCCAGTTGGCGTAACTCCTAACACTGGATGTTTTAGCCTTGGGGGAGAGGTTACACTGGCTATGTGTAGCCTACAAAATAAACCATCTCCCTCAGTGTTTGATTGCCCAGCAGCTCAGGTGCCACGTGGCTCTCTTTCCCTCACCAGAGAAACCTGAGCTCACCAGGGCTGCTTCCCCAACTCCATCCGAGCCCTTGGGCAAGGCAGGACACAAAGGGAAAGGCTACAGGGTGCCTACAGTCACACAGCAGGCGAGTGGCAAACACAAGAGATCCCAAGGGATCCTTCTTTCAGAGTCCAGTCCAGCCAAGAAAGACAAAGAATTAACATGTGGCAAACTTTCACTTAGAGAGCCTATCTGTGGAAATTTGTTATAATGAAAGCTAATTAAGGTCAAAAATACCACAGTCTATGTAGGAAGACTTGTGAAGTCATTCAGTCTCTGGAGAAGCAGGATTGGTTTTCACAGGCCTCTTGCCAGTATTTTGCTCAAACTACTTTCACCAGTCACAAACAGTAGATGTTTTTAGTTGTTCCTTTGCAAGATATTTCAAAATATATTTTGAAAACTCTAACCTGACTTTTGGTTTAAATGTGTCTTCACTTAAGTTTTACATCCCCATGCCTCTTAATCACACTTGGATACATCAAGCTACACTTCTTTCATTCCTGGATGTTTCTACACCTCAAATATTTTTAGTTTGTTATAACATCATTTCTCCTTAGTCATTACCTAGCAGTACATTGGATTTTTAAATCATGACAGTATTTTGTCTGAGTTCTTTCATGCTATTCCCAGGATTTGCTGTTTCCTTCTGAACTCTCTCCAACTTTTTCCTCTCAAAAGACCCAAATGGATTCAGCAGGGAAACACACTCAATGTAGAATATGCTACTGATTTATCACATTTTCCTTTCTATACCCTTTCTATTCCTATTTTTACATCCTTCTGAAAATCAGATCCTGTTTTGGCATTTCAGTGAAATAACCAGTTGTGTTTAGCATCCAGTCCAGTCTTTTTCACACCAAACATAGTTGAGCTCCCAAGAGACATAAAGGAAAGCTCCCCTGCATTTTCACGCCCAGTGATAAAACAGCTCTTTTGAAAAATCTGTGCCACCACAGCAGAATTTGAAACAAACTGAGACCTGCCACCTCCACTTTGAGAGCAAAGATGATCTTTAAGTACCATGAGTAACCCACGAGTAAAGCCTGGAGCACAAAGGAAGCTTGGATATACTGCTCTTTCAATGCTGGGTGAGAATAAATCTGAACGTGATGGCCAAGATGGGCCAGGAGCTTTGAGAGCTTCTCCTGTCCCTTCTCCTTTCCCACGCAGTGAGAGCTCCCCCACCTGGGCCTCCTCCTGCCTGCTGCCCTGGGGTGGAGGGCTGCTCCCAGCTCTCCCAGACAGGGAAAAGGGGGGATTTCAAATTTTGATGCCCCAGAGGCTAAATTCACTGGAAAAAATGGTGTGTCCTGTGTTTCTGCAGAGAGAAAATATATACTTTGGGAAAATTTTTCAGCCAGCATTTATACGCAAGCTGTTTAACATAAGGTTGGGGTTCCCTACTTCACCTTCTAACTTCTGCTAGATGAGTCGCACTTGGAAAAGACTAAATGAGGAGAAAATAACTTTCATGGCACACTCCCCACTTATGCCTTGTTTGTGGGGACTGACCAAATGTCCCAAACAAGTCCTCAACCGTGGCAGCAAGTGCCAGAAGTCACAGGATCACTGTCCAGAGATGTGACAGGGGGGCAAATGATGGGGACCCACATGTTGCCACCAGCCTCGGGCGCCAGGACAGCCTGAGAGGAATCCTTCCTCAGCCCTGGCCTGAGACAGGACAGCTGTCCAATGAAACACTCAGGGGTGTCACCACGCAAATAAAGGGCACAGGTTTTACTCTCTCGAGCACCTTCAGGACAGGTCTGCCTGAGTCAGGTGCCTGCTGCTGCAGCAGCTGCATTTCAGCAGTGTCCAAAACAAAGCTTTCCCTAAGTGCTTGCTGTGGTTTGACTCTTCCTGTCCTTTATCCTGCTCCTTTTGAAACACTGGTATTTTCCAAAGGAAAAGAAAGCATCCTGTACTATCTGGAATTTTCCATAGTTACACTTTGCCCAGAGGTGACTTGTCCCTCCAAGGAAACTTTCAGCATTATGTAATATTTTTTTTATTCTGTTGTTTGTATCTACAGAGGCAGGCAGATAAATGAAGAGACAAATAAATGAAAGAATAGCCTGAGATTTTCATCAGTGCAAGGATGACTCAATGATCAAGACAAGTGCTCTGGAAAGTTTTAGGCTTTTGTTAATTGAAGATTGCTGAAATTCCAGAATAACCAGGGGGTCATCCTTCAATCTTTCTTGCAGACAAAAATGTAATTTAAGAGAAGGGTGTGACTGGAAATACCTAAAGGAATGCCATGTTTAATTTTGAGATCCTGTTAAACTGTGCTTTCATAAAGAGCTAAACATTCAAGTAACCATATGAGGATGTTTTTTGTCAACATTTAGCAAAGTGCACAAATATTATTAGTTTAAAAAATTTGAATCCCACTGTTAATGTTCAAGCGTACTATTTAGCTGTAACCACTGTTATGTGGGTTGCTGCTTTTCTGAACTTTTGAATCCCTAAGGAGCAGGCACCTTTTTTGAAAGTGTGTTGATATCTTCTAGAAGCAGCTCTAAACCCACTTTCCTTACTATTCTGTGACATAAATATTGGACATCAAGTATATTTAGGTGTTACTGTAAAATTCTTGCCCACACAAGCTGTGACAGTTTAAACAATATGGTTATTCACACCGAACCTATGTGCACACAGCCTGAAGAAGAGCTGGGGGCCTGGTTCATCAAGAAGAACAAGACCATTCTGTCACAAATGTCATTTTATTGTGAGGTGATTTCTGTGTGAACAATTTAATTACTTGCTTGAGCAATAAAATTCCCACAACAGTAAAACCTGTCCAACTTACCCATTTCTCACTTGATTAACCTGATGGAACTCAAGACACCTGTTTCAAACTAACCTATTTTTAAAGAGTGATTATCAGAGAACTTGGCACTATGCCACCATCTTGGCATCAAGACATAAGACAACCCCCTCCCAAAATGCCTTTCATTCTCTGTGACAGATACATTTGCCTGGAGGTATTAACAGGAAGAATGCACAACATCTTGTCTAAAGGAAGAATAATTTTTTTTAAAAAAACAAACTATATGAACTCATTGTGGGGGGGGTGGGGTGGAAAGAGAGCAAAAGGATACTGATCATCTATATCCAGGGTCTAAGAGGCTAAATGCTTTTGTTACTGATCTCCTTGGGCTAGGAATTCAGGAGATACATATAATCCTTTGCATGTGTGTGCTATGCAGATCTGTACTGTGTTTCTTCTGGGACACATATGAAAAACTAAGTTCAAGGACCTACCCTAAATTAATATTTTATTTTTAATATTGCGTATGCCCATGAGTTGTAATACCCAAGGTGTCAAAGGTCTGTAAGCATCTTCCAAAGCATTGCATTACAGCCTAATGAGGAAAAAGTTGCTCAAAACCAGGAAAGAGCTGTTGTTTCATCTTTGTTTCTTGAAAAACAGTACAAGTCTTGTGGCATGGGATTTAGAGCATCAGCCCATCTGCTCTGGTGCTGCACCTATTGAGACCAAATTCTTAGTTAAGGGAATTTCAAATAAAATTAACCTCATGCTTCTCCGGGGTATGCCATCTGGGGATCACTTTTCTCCTCTGCAGGGTGGGAGAACTCATTATGAGAGTTGTCTTTCAGGGCTTGCTCTATGCTGCCTGTGAAGTAGCCCTGGAGTGACAGGGAGACTTTTGCACAAGCCCTTCAGTGGTGCTGTCCCAGCAGCAGATTTGCTGCAAGTAGGAGGGTTTCTGAAATACAAAGGAGTAGCAGTTTATGCCATTATATTAAAAATTCAAAGTAAACTCTTTAATTAAAAAAATCCTTTATTTATACTCCAGCTGTTGATTTTCTCCAAGCCTGGTAGCAGCAGGTACTGTTTACCAGAAATCCTGAAGAATTCATGCCAGAAGAGAACATAACAAGACAACCAGGCCCAAAATGAGACACTGCACTTCACTCCTCCACCGATGGATATCCTGACACAACCCGTTGATTCCATACTTCTGGTATGCAGAGGTTGCATCTGACTTTTCTCAAAGCAAATTCAGCTTTCGTGACAGACTAATGACAGGTGGAGAGATTAAATTCCTCTGTTTACCCATGCAGAGGTGCACCATGGACAACCCCACACACAGTCATGTACATCATCCCTGACTGAAGGAAGTGCCAACTGGGCAGGAAAGATAACTCTGCCTTCAGCACCCAGCCCTTCAGCCACCTCTAAGTGTTGGGTAAAACTTCACTGAATCCAGTCCTGTAGTGTGCAAGGGAGAGCCTGGTAACACCATTGGTGTTGATGCAGCTTAACCTCTACACTGGTTCAGCCAAAATAAGGTTTACCACCAAAACCATATTATCACAATGTCTATCCTTGTGCTTTTTCAGGTGTAGAAATGCTCTCACAAATCATAATTCCCATCTGACACTAGTACACAACTCACCTTTTCAAGAACAGGTTTAGCCTCAGTCACAAACCCTCTTTAAGCAAAGTTGACACTCTGATGCAATCACTAGCTGGTCTCAGTGGAAACTAAACTAACCCAGTATCCAAGATGGAAAAACGTTCTGTTGTCCATCACAAGTATGCTGAAGCACCAGTCCTTTGTGTCAAACACAATTAACAGTGCGTGGGAGTGAGTCATTGAATGATTTCAGCTCTCTGGAGGAAACACTATTACCCACTTTTTCCTTCAGATTTCACCCTCCCAAAAGACACCTCAGATTATACTATGTATTAAGTCTTATTCCTAAGGGTCAGTATAGCACATCAACAGAAGAAACACAGCTTATTGCCAACTTTCTGCATGCATCATTTGCAATTTTGTTCCATGGCCACTTGCCAACTGGAGCAATCTCAATAATAAAGATGAAAATATATTTTCCTAGAAGACTATTATATGGAATGACATGGAATGCAATACCCTATAGCCAGAGAGAAACGATGACTTTAAATGAATGAAAGCAGTGACGCTTCTGTGGTGACAGGAGGATACTGCCTTTTTAAAAAAATATATATCTATAATGAAAGCTAAGCTGTTATTATGTGTAAAGCAGCTGCAGAGAAAGTGATAGCATTAAAAGCATTAGAACAAAGGTTATCTGTTCTCTGTAATTAAATCCTTTTCCCTGCTTTATACCAGATGACTCCTAAGGTCACATGAGCCAAACTCAAGCATCATCCTTGAAACTAACCTTAAGAGGTTGTAGACACTCACTGGAAAGCCCTCAGCCTACAGGAATTTAATTATTCAGTAGTTTCTATCCTGCCTTTTATCTGTGTGAGTGGAGAGCTATAACATTGATCCAAAACATATCTGGGAAGAGTCTGGTCTTTGTTCATCTTCTGCTTCCTTCACACCTTTTGCTAGTGACCTCTCATACATTTGAGTTGACAACACATAAATATCATTTCCTTGCCAGAGCAGGCAGATATTCCTACCCTAGTTCAAATAGCTTCATCATATAAAAATACAAAATGCTGTGTTTTGGTTTCTGAAGTGGGGCTATTCATCTCCCAGAGAGTGAATGCAGTGCCAGGCTGTTTTCTTCATGAGTCAAGGGGACAAAGGAGTGTGTCGGCAGATCTGTGGCAAAGAGATATTCTTCAAAGGCCTCTTATCAGTCTGGCATCAGTCTCTTCATGCTCCCCCAGTCAGCTTTACTCCTCACTTACTCCTTACCTAATACCCTCCTGTTAGAAGTAGCCACACAGGTTTAAAAACAAATAAAGGTTTTGCATGATTCAGGAGGAAGGTAGGAGGGACTCCTGCTAGTTCAAGCTATGAGCCACATCAGTGGTGATTAAAGAAAGAAAAAAAAAAGGGGGAAAAAATCACTGGTGTTCCTTTGTTTGTGAGACCTGGTGGTCTCAGCCTAATAGGAGGAAGGGGAAAAAAATCCATTCATGTGGTTGCCCTCATCCTGCTAAGAGGGTCTCAACACTTGGAAGGCAGGAAGGCTGAACTTACCTTTCCTCTACCTAGGGTCTCTTTGGGTTACAGATGGAGGTGAAAAGAAGATAATGATGGAGTCAGATCTGAATTGTATCACATCCCTTTACAATCAAAAAAATCAAAGGCTGACCCAGGCCACAGTCTTTCCACTCCAACCATTCTCCTGATAGACAAAGTAACCTCCTTCTAGTACAGTTTTAAAGAAAGCAAGCTCTGACATTTATATCCTGTTTTACTTTATAATCACACGCATTCTTCAGCTTGCAAGGCAAACTTCTCTCTTCTTATACTAAGCTCTGAAAGAAGAAAGGAAAAATAGAGGAAAATTGGCTTAGGCCAAACAACAGTTTGAGGAAATTCAGATGCAAAATGCCTCTCTTTTCTCTTATGCAGAGAAAACAGGAGTGTAAATGAATCTGCTCTGCTGAAGCCAAGATTGAAGGAAAGACTGGAGCCTCTGTAACTCTTCAGGGAGCCATAGTAGAGGTGTCATAGTGGTTAGAGGGTGCAAAAATGGAAGAACCCCAGTTGTTGACTGAAACCCACTGTTATCCATGGCCAGAAGCCAGACTAGACTGGAAGCAGGCAAGAATGCACCAGTCTTTGTATTTCATCTGAAGTTCAATTTCTGCCCCTTGGCCTCATTTTGCTTTACTTGGCCTCCTAGCTTGCTCCTTCCAGTACCACTCTCTCCGAGGCAGGGAGCAAACCCCCCGAGTGATCATCACCTCCACGAGCTTTCTGGATTGCCCAGACCTTTGTTCTGCTTTCTGATGAGTGCAATTTACAGCATGTATCAACAGCACTACACTTCAGTAGGAGATGCACACATGGAAGTGAGGCCAGCAGCAACACGAGTCTGTGAGGTTGCTGAAACCACCATCACTGGAGATAGCTCTGATGAACTGGAGAGAGTCAGAGCCAGAGTAAATAGCGAAGCTCTGGAGAGCCCAGGACCCTTACTTCTGTTGGTGACCCACACAACAAACACGAGAAATGTTTTTTTTTCACCTGAACCTTTCTACCCAAGCTTACAAACACTTTGGCATTTTACAAAACTTGGTAGTATTTACTTTCAGAGCTTTACGAGGCTCATTTTTGATGAGCAGTTAAAGGATATTCTGAGAAGCATCCAAACATGTAAATCAGCAAGAAGAAAAAAGAAAGCACTGCGAGGGCACAGTGATAAGACCAGGGGCAATGGCTTCAAACTGAAAGAGGATAGGTTTAGATTGGCTATTAGGAGAAAATTCTTTCCTGTGAAGATGGTAGGGCATTGGCACAGCTGACTGAGGTTGGGCAGAGCAGTTGCGGATACTCCATCCCTGGAATTGTTCAAGGCGAGGTTTAGATGGGGCTTTGGGCAATCTGGTCTAGTGGAAAGTGTCCCTGCCCATGGCAGGGGGTTGAAACTAGATGTCAGAACTTAGAGGTCCCTTCCAACCCAAACCATTCCATGAATCCATGAAACAAAGCTTTACACACCAAGGTGTAGCTGTTGTACAAGTACAGCTTCCCTGTGCTGCCGTTCGTACTTCACAGGGAAAAAGGCAGGGCAGCCCCTCTGTGTTGTATGTCATGGTAACATGAGGCCAAGTCAACAAATTCTTACAGCTGTAATGTAGGTGAACACTTGCTTACAGCCCCCCATAAATTCTGTTTGGTCTCTGAGGGGGTTTAGCTGCAAATATCTCAGAGGAATTTTTTTTTTTTTTAGGGGTACTTTCAAAAGCAGACAACAAAGTTCTTTATTACAGAGGCTTATGACTCACTGCAGGTAATGAAAGCTGAGGCAAACAGGGGTACTGCTTTCTCTATCCTTTTTACAAGGGCATGGTAAAATCAGGCATTCAAACTATTTAATCCACTAGCTTGAGTCTGACACTTCAGCAAAGTGTATGAGTAAATGATATACTGACAAAATATGGATTTAACAAGGGCTTATTTCTTAACCAATTGAATTAAAGGTCGATTTATGCCCCAGAGAATGAAGGTACATTTGTACATTTTTATCCTACCTAAAGCAATAGTCTATTTTTTATCTAAGATAGGTTGCTTGTGGGATCCTCTCTTTTCACTCTTCTTAATACTATCTATAAGCATATACTACATGTTGCAAAAAAAACCCCCAAACAAACAAAAAAAACCACCCACAAACCAAACTTTTCTGATCAGTTAATTTTTAAATAACTATTTGCATTTTAGCATTAGTAGATTTTATTAGTACCAGCATCCTTTAGGAGGAGTAAGGAGTAAGGATGCCCAAAGGCTGAGAAAAGTAGGTTTCTTTAGTTCTAAGCAAAAATGGCAAAATCATATACTATTTATTTCAACTATTTAACAGATGTACATAGAGAAGGCAGGGCCAGATTCTTCTCAAAGCATTTCTAGGATGGGAAGTAACAGTTCCAAGTTGCAATGAAAGCAATTTCAATTAGGTGGGAGGCAGTAACATTGAGAATGCTTTAAGACTGGAGAAGGTGCCCCTGAGCTTGTGGAAATGCCAACCTCAGAGACCTTTCACCCCAGCTGGGGAAGGCCATGATCTAATTTGCCTCTTTTTTGGGCAGGTTGACCCCCAGCAGTGCCTTCCCACCCAAATTATCCTATGACCCTGCTGCTCTGCCTTACTTCACATTAGAGTGGGTTCTTATGTGGATTCTTATAGTGGACTTGGATCAGTATTAAGTCTCTCAGCAGATTAGAAACTGTATATGGAGTAAATAGCAACTGCACAACCATTCTCCTAGAGTTTTCTCCATGACAAACTCCTCAAAGATTTGCAAGTTCATTCAAAATTATAGATACTAAGTTTCTGTCACCAAAAAAACTCTGGACCAACTAAACAAAAAGATCACTCCAGATGTCATTTTGCACAGCCCCCCATCCCCCCCCACACACTCCTCCCTCCTGTTCTTTAAGTGTATGGGTTTCATTCAAAATTGTCCTGAGAGCTATCCCAAGCAAAAAAATCATCACAGACATCAGCTGAAGTGCTTTAGCTATCCCAGGCAAAAAAATCATCACAGACATCAGCTGAAGTGCTTTAGCTAACAGTTGTTTGCAAAGAAGGACATTTCTGGGGAAGTCTGAATCCTCCTATCTTCAGAGCACAACTTCCAAGGTTATAGACAAATCCAAAGCCTTTCCTGCAGTAGGGAAGTGGGGTAGGTGGCTGCTCAGTGTCGGATCGATGAGAATGCTTTGGTGCATAGGAGGGCTTTCAAATATTTTTTAGGAGACATTAAATGGCTGAAGGTCAGGAAGGATTAAATATAGGCAAGTTTGAAAGCACTAGAGAAGTATTTTTATCAGTATAAGTAAATATATTTCTTTACAGATACTAGTCCATTTAACTTCATGTTAAAATAGAAATTTGTGTGTTATCTTGGTCAGACATGCAGTAGAAGTTATTTTATATTTTCTACAGCCAAACCACCTCCCATAATGATGAAGTGTTTAGTTTCCTACCCTGCTAAGTTTCTAGTGATATATATTTCCTCTGCCCCCCTTGCCAGCTCATCCACTACCCTCCAATTCCTGTGCCTTCTGATTTTCCATGGGATAGATGTTTATAGCACACACTTTTATGATGTTTATGACACACTTCTAGAGTTTCTCTCTGCCCACTCACACCATTGTGCTCTGGCCTCGTTTGTGTCCTACCCTGTCTCCCTGTTTTTCCTCTTCATTTGTCATTGATGTTCTCCTTTTTGTTTGTGTGATTTAGTGTCATTTTTCTTTCCACCCTCCTCATGTGTTTTCATTTTCCTTCTGTTGTGATTAAGATTTCATTTTAATGCAAATTTCAAAGCAAAATATTGTTATTCCCAAATGCTACATGCACACATATTTGAACAAGACCAAACCACTTCTCATCCTTTACCTTTTGTTCTAGGTTTTCCCACCTTGCTATGATGGTTTCTTTCTTCCTGTGGATTAATCTCTCATTTATTTCTTTGATGCTCTTTTCTTTAACAGCACAATTGTTTTTCTTTGATGGTACATTAAACTTCTTTTCTTTATCAGCATTTAAAGCTTGATTGATTTTTGACTTCTTTTGTCACTATTTTCTTTGAGTACCTTATTTATTCCTTCCCACTCTCTACTATTTTATTCCATCACCATTTTTAGGAATATGCCTCAAAGATGAAGCTAATGGAGGCAACTTTTTCTTAGAGGGCTGAACACAATTATGTTCTTCACGTGTGCTGACATTGAAATTAGTGCACACCTGCGAGGTAGAGTACATAAACTTTTTGGTTTTTTACTCAAGTCACTTTTAGACTCTGGGATGCCAGTAATTTGAACTTTGAATGTGCAAACAAAGAAAAGGTGCTGAAGATTGCAATTTAGAGCCACTTAGCAGTGTGAAGGCAGAAGCCCTACTTTCCTTTTCCCTTAGCCAGGCCATAATTGAAACTCAGTAGAACAGTACAGGTCTTCTTCTTAATGGAGTCTATAGGTCTGTCGTCAATTCATTGAAAAATTATGTTTGTGACCTTTCATTCTGGCATGAACAGTCACCAAGCTCCTTTTTCCAGGAAGTACTGTCAAACATGGATGTTTTATCAACTTAACTCTGAAAACTGGGAACCAGAAGCTCTGGAATTTAAATATCACCTGGTAAATATTGAGACTGGTAAAAAATATAGTTTTGCTTATTTGACCATAATCTGTGACCTGGTTTTGCATGTCCTGAAGTATATGATTAAATCTAGGAAGCAAGTGAAGTTACAAGACCTACAAAATGTGGTTTCTAAAGAAGGAAGAAGGTATGGAAGATTTAAAGTAATAGTTCTGCTCTTGATAGTAATTGTTCCAGGCCAAGCAATTCCTCACAGACAATTCAATTAAATGCTGACAGAAACACAAATAGAGCTCACACGGTCTTCTAGTTCTTGCAGCATTGCACTGATGTCATCTTGTCTGGAAGTTACTATGAAAGGGTGTTCTTACTGAACACATAAATACTAAATAACACTGGGGTGTCCAAAGCAATTAGAACAACAATAACCCTGTGTTTCAAAGCTTGAGTTTCCCATTCTCCAGAAGTGACCTTGTTGTACCTGGCAATCTCATACTGGATAATGTATATCTTTGCATTCCAAACATTTGATGGGTTTTGCATTTCTCCCTTTTGTGTTTATGCTTGCATTCCTGAAGAGTCTCTGATGGCAACTTAAACAGAATACATTTCTTGTTGTGCTGAAATTAGCATCAATGAATCACCTGAACTGAATTTTTTTAGTGCATAATTAGTTTATTTGTTCTAATCTCCTGTTATTGTACAGATATTTGCCTTTCTGAATCTAATCTTGTCAATGAATATCATTCAGTTGCCACTTGTCTTTCCTGACTTAATGATGGGGTATAGTGTTACAAATATATATGTATAAATTACCAAGCACGGTTTTGAGATGCCAGTGTTTTTAATTCACAATTGTTTGTGAAGCAAGGCAAAACAACATTGTAGACACACACAAAAAATCACATAAAACAAGCAAGTGTTATAATTTATGATAAATTGACACAAATTTGGGCTAGTTTGAAGTTTGTGGTAAAAAATTCCAAAGCAACAATAATTATAATTATTTTTATAATAAGTCAGAATGAAAACTTACAAACTGCACTAGGATAGAGGAAAATTTGAAACTATTTCTTCAAATATTAATAGCAAGCAACTCAAGGAAAAACTTCAGTCATTTCAAAACAGGGCCTTATAAAATGAGATTAAGCTCAAGAACCCTCAAACGCAGTCACCATATGGAAGTGCCTCTCGAGCAGCTTTGGCTCCGGCTGGCAGTGACATTGCTGCAGAACGGCGTTCAATAACCTGCTGATGCAATTAATGCATGTTTGTGTTTATCATCTCAAACTAGGGAAATGTGCCTTTCAGATGCTCATTTAAAGCATTGGCAGGTGCAGAGCAGCTCCCCACAGCAAACCCTGTGTGGGCACAGGAGCTGTTCATGGCCCCACTGCATTGGCGCCGTGTAAAACAACTGCAGCTGCTGCTGAGGTGGGCTAAGCACTTGCACTCAGAGTACTTAAAATGTTTTAAAACAGAAGAAATCCATGTCTATATCTTATTAAGTTCTGGTGCCAAACTGATTACTGCCCATGGTCTATTTGTGACTGATTCCAAGTGTGCAGAAATAAAGAAACTCTTACCTATCAAAATCGTTTTGTTGTTTTCTGCTGGTGTGGTAAATTTTCATATGAATACCCCTGTCGAAGCATTATCACAAGATCCTGCAGTATCACAAGAATATTTAATGAAACAAATTCCAGCAAATGCTGGCCATAAAAACAACTTGCACAATGTCCCACAATTCAAGCAAGCAAAAATAGTAGTATCATAATGGTTTAATATGTGTTTAAGCTTCACTAAAATTTCTTGATGTGTTTTGCAGTCCAGCCATTTCTTGGACGACTTTGATGAGAAATACGTCCTTGCATCAACCCTTTCTCTTTACCTGAAGCTTTTTTTATGCTCTTTCATAACTAAGACTGTATCTATCTATGTTTACCCTTCCCAATGTTTCACTTGCTTAAAAAAAAAAAAGTACTAGCAATTCAAGCTGGTTTTATTTTTGTACCTCTCAGCAAGTTCTAATAAAGTAAATTGAGCAATATTCTCAGTTTATTGTATTGATAAACAGACTGTAAAGTGTTTTATGATATGGTACTTCTCGTATGAAAGACACTAGACTAACATAAATTGCAATTGTAACTGTAAAGTACTAAAATATATTTTCCCTCCAGGGCTCTCTAGTATATTTGGCTGAAAAAAATAAAATAAAATAAAATAGACTTGTTTATTGTGTATATTTTTTGTAGTGTAATTAAATGTCTCTATGGTTTCCACTCAGAAACAAAGTCCTATTTCCCTGCTCAAAGCAGTCTAAAGGCCTACAAATAACTTTACAGAGCTTCCTTCTTTCAAATTGGAGGTGAAAAAGCACTTTTTTTTACACTCTCTCCAAACTGTCTCCAGAGGAGTGGATCTCTCAGCACTTGCAGCCCTGCCATTTCCAGGCCATGTAATAGTCATTACTTAAAAAAGCATCCAATTCCTTTGACAATCTTTCCTACTCTCCCAGTGATAATCTGATTAACTCCCTGTAATCTAGACTGATGGAAAAATTCCCATTCTCCACCTAAACTGCACCAAATTTCACCTTTTGTGATGATTTCTTTGGATCTCATCCAAAGTGAGTGTCAAGCAAGAAGGTATCTTCCCCACCCAGGATTAGATTTGTCAGTGTGGCAACTCTTGTACACTAAGGGATGAAAAGCAGCCGCTGTGACTCCAGCCCCCATCAGTGGTGGCCAAGGGTGGCTGCCCACACTGGTGAAGCACAGAGGTTCTGTGCCTCTCCAGCCAAGGGTGGCTGTCCACACTGGTGAAGCACAGAGGTTCTGTGCCTCTCCAGCCAAGGCACAGATCCTGTGACCCCAGATCACTGCAGCTCTGCTACCCCCACAGTGAAACTGAGGACAAATCGTTTATTGGAGAAACAAAGAAATTTGCAAGGATGGGATAATGTAGTTACAGACTCCAGACAGGTCTCACTTTGCTCAGAGCAGATATATTTTTGAAGCCCAGCTCTTCAAAGACACCAGGGCCTGCTCTGATCCTTCTTGCAGTGTTCACCAGCAGTGAAATTACTGAAGTGCCTGGAGCAGCTGCAGGGTGATGAGAACAGACAGTGTGGATCAGAGCAGTATCCTGAACCATGGCAGTAGTCTTTGTTCAGTAAATACAACCCCTCCAGTATGTCCTTGCTTTAACACCACTTCTCACCCAGACCTCCCATTAAGAAGCAAGTGCTAATGGAGATATTGTAATCCTTCTTCAGACAAAAGGCAGCAGTTGATATAATGGATAACTGAGGAAAGAACACTCACAGAAAAGTCAGAGGACAGGTAATGGATTTTTGAAATAAAGGTGGAGGTGAGATACTTAAAAAAAATAGCCTACTCCTCTCGTTTAGTCTTCCTTTAATAAAATTCTGATAAATCCATTACCTGTTTTAAGGTTCACAGCAGCTGCATAATGAATGTGCCTTACCTACATAAATACACAAGAAAGTGCAAATTCGACATTGCACTTCAGCAGCTTATGCTCCACTCTAAATGAGATGGAGAATTATACAGGCACAAAAACACTCCCTAGAGTAGCTGAATGGAGCTGGTGGAATATAGGCTGAAACAGTCACAGTTAACTCCTGACACATGTTTAAGCACACAATGTTAAGCCCTTCTCCTGACAGAGAGTTCCATAAGCTTTGATTGTCCTTAGAGAAAATTTCAGGTGGGAAAAGTCTCAGTCTCAGTCTCAACACAGCAACTTGCCAAAAAAGGGGAAAAGCACCTCCCTAGTCACATATGACATAGCAGCTTACTTCAGTGTGGGTCTTTCTAGATCATAAAATTCTCTATTATAATACAGGACTAATTTAGATGTTTGGAACAGTATTATTCCTAAATCTCTCTTGAGCAATGGTGTATCTTGGATCTGACCATGCCATTCTAATTTGAAAACATTATTGGATCATGTGCATTCTCCAGCTCTGACTGTTGCCCAAGCTTTTCTTAATGTTCTTCAAATATTTATTTTTCTTTTTCCATGAACATCTTAACACGTGAAAACCTCATTGCTGAATATAGCATATGATGAGTATTTGGCATTGTCTCATTGAGTCATTTTTCAACCAGAGAACCACCTTGTTCACCCATGAGGTAGAATTCATCCCACATCTGTATCCCTTTGTAATCATCATTACACTATGTTGGCTCAAAACATCCAACCTCTTCTTTCCTGGACTTTCTGGAAAGACCATGTCTTATGATAAAGCAAACCTGGTAAGAACACAGAATTTAAGGCTTGAACAGCTGATCCTACACCTCTGTGATGAAGCTGCAATAGCAGCAGTGATATTAACAGTACAGAATACTTTTCTCACGCAAACTCTGGGGAATTTTTGAAGAGGAAGTAAAGAATCAAAACCACAAAAAACACAAGCAAGCATATATCACAAAAGTGTACAAAATCTCAGGCAAGGGCAGAATTCAGTCTTAACTCACATGTAACTGGTCCAAGCCGTAAGCTGGCCAGGGTGAGCGTGCCAAGTGTTCTGCTGCCTTTGAGTAACAATCCAGCATCTGACAAATAGCACCTCTCACCACTAGCCCGAAGGAAGGAGGAACAAGTTCCTGGTGTGACAGGGGAACAGGTACCTGAGGTGACACACTTCATCATTCTAGCAGTGTGTGCACCTGGTTTGGCACTCGGGGGGTAGAACCGCAGTGAGGAAGAAAAGAAGGCAGATCTGTAGAAAAGCCTTTCTCTTTTCCTCCCCATACACACACATCTGTGGGAAGACTCAAAGAAGGAAACATACCCTGTCACAGTTTGTTTTGTGATAACCCTGGTATGATCAGAATTCATCTTACTAAACATTCTTACTAAATTAAGATGGTACTGTATCGTATTGGCCTCCCCAAAGAACTTTTACTTAGAGTGTTTCCCTTCAATATTTCCTGATAAATCTGTTGGTTAATGCATACAAAATAAGTTTGATCTCTGAAGTCTCCAGGCTGCAGATCACTGCACATCCTTCCCGTTGTGTGTGTTCCCTTTTCTCACGGATTTGTGCTGATTGGTTTTGATGTTTCTTCTCTAGTCATTACAGAGGGTGCATCAAACTTTAACTTAAGTATCTTGCACTCTGGAAACAGACACACACCCTCAATGAAGACCTTATGTACACTTTCTCAGATGTGAAGACCTGTCTCCTATCACCATTCCATCAGCTGAAACAGGACACAGTCCAAAAACAAGCAGGTACATAGGCTACACCAAGCTGAAGGGACTCGTGGTTCCTCTGTACACAGCAGAACTAAAGAGACCTCATCTGCCTTCTGCGTAGATTCTCAGGTGTCAAACAAAGGATGCATCTTTTTTATTTGGCTCCTCAGAGAGAGACCCCAATAGGTTCTCTCTTCTGTTCTTGGACCCTATTTGCATAGAACTTAGAAAATTATCTAAGGTCTTTTCTCATCTGTGAAACTGAATTGAATTTTCCCACTGGTTTTTCTGTTTGTTTGGAGGAAAAAAAAGAAGACAAAAGTACAACTGAGTATGCTCATTCTCTTACAAGATCAGACTAAAAACCCTTATAACTGGGGAGAGGTGGAGGGAAAGTGACACACATGAGGGGTGAGAAATATCAGAAAACAGAAAGAAAACAGCATCATGACAAAGAAAAGAGGAACCAATGGACCAATAAACTACATAAGCACCAAATCATTCTTGAGAAGTTTTTTAGTCCTTTACCTCCAAATTCCACTTGACAATACAAACTTTAGTAAACAATGTTTCTCCATGTTGGCACAAAAATACAACTGTAGCCTTTTTTCCTCAGAATATAAATAATATACTCATGTATGTGGAAACAAAAACCAAGTATCAGAAAATAAGGGACTATATGCCTTCATTTAGTGCCCTAATTGATAAGTATTGCTCAGTAGGAAAAATTTTAAATTTATCCCTAAAGCATAGAGTTGTATGACAATTCCTCCACAGCCAACCAAGATCTAGGGATTGAATCTGGCCTGTTGGTGCCTTCTCCTTCCACCGTTTCCTACTGGAGTTAAAACAGCTGTTCAGTCAGGAAACACTTCAGCAAGATGCATGCAGTATTTTTCTGACATTTGCTCACAGCCCAACATAGGTTGCATGTTGAAGCATTGCTGTAGCTTCTAGGGAAAAGGTGTGGAAAGCAGAGTGTGATCATCTGCAGAAGAAAATTGAAAAGAAGTTCCAAACGAAGACTGTGTTACAGATCACAGCTGATGGTTTGTCCTTTCCTGCCTTGGCCTGGCCCTTCCAAGAAGAGAGGCTTATGCCTCAGCTGAGGTTAATGAACAGCTGCTGAGAGAAGTGGCCTGAGGGGCATGAGTAAAAATTCTCACAGGCAAATTCTCCAGTGAGACTTTAGCTCCTACCCAAGTACCCTGTATCCATAGAATCTGGACTCCAGATTGGCAAATTCTTTGTACGTGCTGCTATTCTGGTGCCTTCAGTGGGAAACTACTGAAAGATAAAGTTAGGAATTTGTTTCAGTGTTTGCATCTATAGAGACCAACATAGCTGGTGTTAGGCATAGGTTAAGTCGATATAAAGAGCTCTACTGAGCAAGGCTTTCCTTTGTTTTACAAATGAAGGCATCTGTTAGAGATGATCCGAGTGCAAACACCACAAACTCAATGGGAACCTCAACTTGAGATTTCAGACACAAAGATGACTTATGGCAGAAAGACGGGGGTGTTTTCAGTTCAACTTGTTGACAAAGGAGTTAAGATTTTGACCTGGTGCTCTAAGCTCATGTTGTAGGCATTGTGTTTCATGACATTTTAAGAGCATGTCTAAGCAGAAGATTTGTCTGTGTTCCTTGGCTTTTTTTGTCCTCTGGCAGCCTCCCTGGCAAAAGAGGGAGAAAGATTTTCTGGTCCTTGAAGAGCAACCACATCTCCAGCTGTAAAGTGAGGAAGGATGACTGCAGGAAGAGACAAGCCTGCTGCACAGTTCCAAAACTATGTACAGCTGAACAGATTTTACAACTTTTTACAATTAAGCTTTATGAACAGAACAGGTCTTGCATGTAGACTGGAAAAAAATAAAACTCTTTATGTAGGTTCAGGGCAACACTGGAAGGGGCTGTGAATCAGAGCCAAAATCTTTATAGGGAGGTTGTTTTTCCCTTGAAAGAGAAGAAACTTGTGTTGAACTTTGAGGGGAAGAAAAGGTGAGGAATCTAAATCCTGTTTGAAATACCAAGTTTTTTCATTCTTTGCAATGAAAGTACTTTTAATAGCTCTATTTTTCCATTTCATGCCAATATTACAAAAATTTCTGGTTGTCTAAAGACCAGTTTTAGTCTCTATAACAGAGAAACTGTAGAATGGTGTTAAATTTGCTGTCCCACCTGTTCATTCCAGTGAAATGCAGTTGGCCAGTATGAAATGAGATTACCATTATTTTTAAAGAACACAGTCAACATGATTCAGTGGGGTAGTTTTCGTGTTAGCTACAGGAAAGACAAGATCAAATGCAACTGAACAGCTTCTGAAGTAGATACTTGCATGCAATTACAGGCTTTATGTTCAGTCACTGGTTTTAATACTGTTGCACTAATATGATTAGGATTCAAGTTCTGAAGGTGCCCCATATTTACTCCCTGCCTGTGTCTCGGTGTCTTGAGGATAAAATATGCTGCCTGGGACAGACATAACTGGGGGAAGTCTAACACAGATTAAAAGAAGAGAAAAAATTTTAGGGGAGAAAAATTGTAGGAGCGACGCTGATGTATTCAGCCAGTTCCTCTCTTGCTCTGTTTCTCAAGGGTCTCTGGGTTGGCTTCCTCCTGAGCAGTGGAAAGGATAAACTAGGCTAAGGTAAATGTCCTCTCAGAAGGACACTGGTAGTTCTCTTCATTTAGACCAAACTGAACCTTCACCCCTCTTGCCAGGCCTCTGAGTCAGTACCTGATTCTTAAAAATCTCTCTGCAGTTGTTAAACAAAGACATCTTCAGTTTCTCAGAGAGTTGGTATAAAAGTGAGGAGACAAATTTTCCCTTCAGCAGTTCCAAGTCATTAGACTTTTCACATTACTTACCTGTCTAATCATCCAACCCTTCATCTCTGGGGAGTTTAAAATAATGCCCAAATCACAAGTAATGAAAATTGAGTTTCCTTCCTAATCTCACACCTTTCCAGCAATCCCTCAAAGCAGATGATGCTGCCCTTATGATCCTGATAAAAAATAAAAGCAATTTCTTCCGAACTTATCTTCTTTCCTTTGATCATCTCCACATCAAGCTGAGAAGACAGAATTAAGGACTGTACAAAGGCAGTTAATGGGGATAAAAGTACGTACAGTTGAAGTGTGCTATCATTCTCCATACCTTTAAGCATATGAGTTATCATGTAATGTAAAAATAAATAATGCATACTAAGGGTATTGACCTGAATCCTAATCACATTTCAGAACAATATTAAGACTAGTGATGAAGCATAGAGCCCACGATTACAAAGCAGACCTCAGTCTGCTTTCTATGAGTCACATTTTTATAAGCTGTGTAATAACACCTTTGATTACACAAACTGAGAAGAGGCACTTGGTAACAAAGAAAGTCCTCACAAAGTCCATTCTTATTTCAGAAATAAAATGAAGGCTGTACGTCTACAAAATCCATCTTGTGTTTTCAAAATTCAAAACTTAACTAAGCAGGCAAGTATCACTTTTTGCAATATCATTGGAAAAACTAATTCTTAATTTTGTTAATGATTGACTGGACCACATACTGTAATTTCTTTCTTTCAGTATTATGGAAGTTTCTCAGATGGTAAAGGTTTTCAACTGAGAACTATATATACAGCACTATTAGTTCTTTATTAGGAGCTTAGAGGTCTGGACTTACAATTTACTGTTCTAAACATGATAGGGTCAGTCACTTTAATTATTTTGTCAAAATCTCATACTTGGAAGTCTAGGTTTGTCTAGCCCACAACTGCAAATTTTTCGGTCTTGTTCTCCACCTGCTTATTTCCAAAAGGTTCTGTTCATGCAAAACTTTTGCATGAAAGGACAGGAGGAATCAAGAGAAGGAAGAAAGCCAGCAGAGTATTATCTCCTTCTACATATACTTCTGCTTTCTGACCACCAATAAGGAGCCCTATTATTCCTTGCTTTTGTCTACTCTGTTATGCCTACCATTCCAAGGCAATAAGAATGGAGAAGGACAGCTTTGCTCGTTGCTTTTCATAATTACAAAGTCTTTAAAGTATCTCCTTTCAGATAAATATAGGTAGACAATGGCTAGCATTCAGTGAAACTGATGAATACTACACTGAATGCAAAATATATATAGAGCAACAAAGAGAAAAATGTGGTGCTTCACAGTGAAGCCTTCACACGTCTTCAGGGCTTTTGTGTGACTCTCTTCCTTGCTGAATATACATAACTTCACAAAGATCTTTTCAAAGAGCTGCCAAAAAGGTAATTCACATTTTTATTGCGGGAGAGAACAAAAAGTTTAATTCTAGTGTTAAATGTATTCACCTCTAGCCCTGGCATCCACCCTTTTCTTTAAATACATTTTTTTTTTTTGAGAATATATGTTTTGATTTGAACTGCCACGTTTTGCTTTATTTGAGTCAAAACTGATTATTGAGGTTGCTAGTCACACATGAAAACAGAGAGGAAAACTACCATCTTACACCTCTTAAGGTTTTGTCTCACTGGATTTGACAGGAAAGGTCTTTCTAGTTACTACCATTATTTTTCTTTTCCAAGACCAGAGCTTTAATTGCACCCATAATTTCTCTTATCAACACATCTGTATCCAACTGTGCTAACACTTTGCTCACCTTCAACATTTTTTTTGTTTGTTTTGGGAACATTTCTTTGTGGTTCTATACAACATAAATTTGGTTTCCTCATCAAGAAGCTCATTTAGTTGCAGCTTGATTGCAAGTAATTTGCTGAAACTGTCTCTGTCTTTTAATTGTTTGTGCCTTTTTCTAATCTATAAACTGTAACTTCAGGCAGGTCATTTCTGTCTCACCATTTCCTCTTTGGAAAGGCATATCTAATAATTCACCTCATATCCCGTGGCTTTAGGCATCTGAAATCATACGAGCAGAAGGGATAGACCATTGATTCAACTCCAAGATCATTTGGAAAAAACCCTCCATAAAATCTCCTTTTAAAGAAATGAGAAAATAAAACTGCATCCATGAAATTTTGCTTGGTGGAAAATAAATATGCATCAGCCTTGGTACAGAACTGACTCCCTGTTCTGTTTCCACAGGGTTTCCTTGTGACCTCCAAGAGACATGAAATTCTAAGTGCCAATCTGGGTACTGCTACAATCCTTGAGTTAACCAGAGTCCAATGAATTTTATTATCACAGTTCTGCATTGGCACCCTTTCCCCAACTGGAGACAGACTTCATGATCTCATTAGAGTCTCTGGACTAAGTCAAGCCAATGCATAAGGCAGCTATTTTTTTTTTTTTTTTTAAGTAATCGCATTAGAAGTTCTACCAAATATGGTATCCATATCAAATCTCTTTAATTCCTCCCACCTAATCCCCTTTACCCCCAAAGTGTAACATAAATGTATTAGTCAGATTAGCAGCACATTCAGGAATAATCCCTTCCAAAACAAGAGACCTATATGTATTTTTCCTGATCCCCAAACTTTTGCTTGTATTAATTATTCTAAAGCTGACTGACAGTGTGAATAATACTCTTCCCCCTCTAGTCTGAATAGCAATTAAGGAATTTGCATTTTCTGCATCTTTTTCTCGCAAAATAAGATATTTTCTATGCTTTTTCTGTTTTGAGCAAGTGCCTGCTCTGACTCCCGCTGAAGTCTGTGGCCAAGCTCTCAAATGAATGTTTTCGTCACCATCTTAAATTTATTGCACTTTCATAAAGCACAAAACACACGCAGGAGTACAGCAGCCTTAGAATGGGGAAAGAATGCCAAGCAAAGTAGGTTTCTTTCTCTGAAAGTTCCTTAGATGTGTTTTCCCACATGATCTCAAGACTATAGCTGATTGTTCCACTTGCACTATTGGCTGGGACCATGGATTCCACCCAGACGAGTGGTGTTAGCAAAAAGAATGAAAAGCATTTTCTTATTGTTGTGGTAAAAATTTAGAAAGCTTTATCAGTGCCTTGAAAAAAATTCCTTTTCATTGCTTAAACCACTGAAAATGCCAAGACTACATTATGAAGATGACATTCATACAGCCAAACTCACAGACTACACAAAGCTTTTAACCAGTCTGAGACAGCTTTCTTTGGAAGACTCAGCAGATGTGTGCACATATACTCAGAGGAAAGGTCACTAGACACAAGTGTGTATGTATTGTCCTTTCTGAGCTCTCTTGTCTATTTAACATGTTGTCTTGATAAATAAATAAAAGGAAGCAAAGTGACTAGACAGCCTGCACATTTTATTGGCATCACCAATACTCAGCTATTTTGAGAAGATGTATTGGCTGAGAAGTTTTATTTCATAAGCTCAGTGGCTGATGGCTTCTTGTATGACTCTGAAAATTATTGAAGTGCTCCTGAAGCTCTTCCATTGTTTTTCAAAACCTTTTCAATCCGTACTGGGAGCCTCAGGAGTTGATTACACTTCATCCTTTCACATGTCAGCTATGGGGAGACTTCTGGCAAAGCCAAACTGACATGAAGGAATGCCAAGGTCCCTCAAACCCAACATATTCAAATACTTTATTATGTCATTAAAAAAAGATTTAAAAAAAGTTTTAAATCTGAGAAAAAGGTTATTTTTTTGTTAAAGCTCTTACTTTCCCACATATACATGCATGCACATACACCTGAAACGAGGAAGCAATTTCCAATTACCTGATTCCTGTCAGGAAAACAAACAGACAGCTTCTGCCTAAAAGACTTAGAATGCCAAGTCCCATTTTCAAATGTGATCTATCTCTTGGGAACCTAAAGGACACAAGAGTTAACAGGACTGATCTGCTAAAACACTTCTAAATAAGTACTACTAGCATAACATTTCTGAATGTACCTCAGGGACAAAGCAGTGCAAGTGCCATTTGGAGACTTCATCGTGGGCTCCCAGATCTCATTTGCAGGGGGATGCATGATCTTCCATCAAGTGAAAATTCTGTATCACTTACAAAAAGTCCTTTGGGCTCCTCTACTCCTTATTTCCTTCGCAGCTACTGAAATGCTGGGCTGGCTCAGAATGCAGAATAAGATATTTAGGACACTAAAAATATTAATTCTATGAGTAAAGTATCAAGTCTTTGTATTGACAAAGCAGATATGGCTAATAACAGGAAGGACACCAACAAAATGCCACTGGCCTGCTGAGTGGGAATGGTATTATACACCATATGGACTCAAGTGAGTAATTGCATATGAGTAACCCATCTGATCTTTCATGTAGCCAGGCTTTTATCTCAGATAGTCCCTTTTCTCTGCTATTACCAGCTTTTTGTTCTAATGAAGTACATCCTCCCCTTTCACCACCCTTATTATGTCTAAGTAATCATTATACATGGATACAGAAGAGGGTGAGCTCCTCAAAGCAGAGACATGCTGGGAAACTGTAAAAACTCCTTTCTGCAAAGTCAGAACAACCTGTACAGGCAGGTCATTACCAGTGGATCATTCAAATTTGTCTGGTTTTCCTGGGAACTCCCACAAATTTTATCATGGTGCACATAGTGAAGAGAGTGAAGGAATTCATTAAAAAAAAAATAAAGTAAATCCACTTTTACTTCTTTTAGAATGACATATTTCATTAAAAAGTACAGAAAGAAAGAAAGAGACAGGTATTTGATCATTATATTGATTGAATCACTGCTCAGTTCAGGGGAAGGATGCTGGACTATATAGGAACCTCGTATTTTGAAAATACAGAGAGTATGTATCCCATAGTGGAGTCATAATATCTCAGGTCTCCCCATGAGCATGAATTTCCCTCTTGTCTTTATATCTGTATTGAAAACTCAGAAACAGCTTTATATGTGAAATGGGTGTTTAGCACTCGAAGAAGGTTTTACACAAGGGGCAGAAGCAAGAAGAACAGAATAGTGGAGCTATGATCTGGAAAATCTAATTGTGACTGGGAACTAAGAAAGTCGATTGTGTTTTCCAGGAGAAAGTGACAGAATTCTACTCTTGTTACCTTTCTGGAACTTCATAAAAAATACAGAAAGGCTTGCTAATGTTGACTTCAGGCATTCCTACATCAATCACTTTGTTTAAACAGAGACAAAAGAGAAATGGCCAGGTCAAAGTAGTTAAACTACCACATTTAAACTAGTGAACAGATACACTTGTTAATCTCAAGTGTGGACAAAACTGGAATAATTCCAGGTTGACCTGAGTCTGAGGAAATTTCTCTAATATGAAAATGAAATTGAAAACAGGCATCTCTACTATCAATAACAGCTTTCCTGTAGTTAATCTTTAATATTCAGAGGACCTATTCCAGTGCACCCCTTCCTATTGGGCACTACAGAAATATGAGGGATTACAGTTTCATACCACATTTGATATCAATCTGTAGCTTCCTGGGAGACTTTACAACGTGTAAGTTCAAACTGTGTGCAACAAAGAACCTGACACACCTCAGAGTATCATTTGCTTCTGGCTGTAGACACAGAGCATACAAGCTTGCAGGAATGTCTATTATGTCCATTTATAAACAGATTACACCATGCTGACACCAAAATGTTTAAGATAATTTGCTTGATTCCTGTAAGGAAGTAACTTTACTCCTTTGCTCATCTGATGTTGAAGGTTTTCTTAACCCACATGCAGGAATCAGTTGGACATAGCATGTCTGACTGAAAGAAAATTTTCCTAAAATACTGGCTAGGGAGTTCCAGCCACACCAACAGATCTCTCACAGACTCCTCTCTGAGGCTCTGAAAAGAGATATTTGCGTAAGCTGAAGGCAAAGATGGGAAAAATTCCACTCCGTGGTCCAAAGCATAATTTTTTGGTGAATTTGCATGAGATGAAAGTTTGCTGTGCTTTTAGGGAAAGAAAAATGTCAACCATTTGACTAAAAAAACAAGTTCTTTGCGGCAAACACTCATTGTTTTCCTTTCCTGTACACAGAAAATTCATCCCCTTTATAGACAAGGAAGGGCATCAAGAAAATGCATTTTTTAATTTCTCTGAAGGTATAAGTTCTGAAGATGGTTTTTCCCATGTTCTCGTGTAGGTTTTTGAAATCTTGAAATCAATTTTTTTTCTCAGTTGGTAGTTTGTAGTCATATTAACCCCATTAAAATCACTTGTTCTGCTCCAGATTAACACTGGAGTATCTCTGACAAAGACTCATACCTGCATCTCAGGATTAGTTGCATTTACCCTGTGCAACAACAAAAGCTCTTGTTTCTTGGGAAGGTAGGAGACAGTCTTCTGATTTGCTATGAAGTTATTAATGTTGCTTGATATTTGCTTTGACAGCTACTCTGTACCCTCTTTAATCATCTTCATCATGGTTCACAGCTCCTTTTTCCCTTCATTTCACTTTTGCCTATGCTTCTTAGGGAAAATTGCAACATACAACTTGATAAATCTTTCAGTCCTCCATGTATTTTGCTCCTTTGTCTTAACTTTCAAAGTTTTGCTGTTTGGCATTTTTTTCCTAGTCTTCAATAAGAGAACAAAGAAATATTCCAGAGAAAATATTACTGGAGGATAGTATTTTTAAAGTATTCTGGCTCTCATGGGAGAAAATTAGTGTGCAGCCCACATCCATTCAACAAGTAATTTGGCTATACATTAAAAGAGCTCCTTCAGTACTTGAGAAAACTTTTTAAAATTGTATTCTGAACATTAGTTGCCTGTCTTTATTGTATTGGCTGCTTTTCTTTCGAAGTTACTGATAATACTTAGAGGAGAAACCACTTCCACGCAAGAGCCGTCTCGTCTCATGATACTTTCTTGAACCACTTCCCACTTTGTCACCTGTATTCCATTTCCCAGGACACACTATTCCTTGTGAAGCTGTACCTGTGTCTGCCTTGTCTGCTGTTAGTCAGGCTCCTGTTTCTGCCTGCCAGGGTGGAATTCAGTGGTACAGATTCTCTAAGGAAAGCCATTGCTATCCAGAGCTCCCCCAACACTCCCGTTCCCTCAGCTGCTGCCAGAGCAGGGGTGCAACCTGGTGTGAAACTCCAGGGTCCAGTTTGGAGATTGAAGAAACCTGCACCAGTTTGGGGGATCCATGAAAAAAATCAACCAAAGAACACTCCACTCTAAAAATAAAATTAAAAAAAAAAACAACGGGTAAAGAGAAAATTATTACAATTATCTGCCAGGCATGCGGAAAATACTGTTCTACTTAAAGTTTTACAAACACAAGGCCCTGACTTGGGATCAAAATCCTCTTTCTCTCAATCACGTTAAATGCATTCTTTTCATGTCAGTAGATTGCATACATCACAGAAAAGAAATGGCTCTTGATATCTGTCGGTTTCAAAGTCAGATGATTATGATCAAAGTTTAGCATCTCAGTGCCTTACAGGGAAAATCCATTTAGAAATATAATGGGGGAAGCAAGAGCAGAGCTACTCCACTTTGATTTCCAGCGGGGGTATATCTAGGAACTGAAAACACGCAGGTATGGTCTTTTCCTTGTTTTTCACGGACTGTAATATTCATAAGAGAGTCTCAAGGTGGCTGCTTGCCCCACACACATACCCTTTATGTCTCTGCTCAGAGAAAAACAACCTTTAGCATTTAGGGTGGATATGCAGAGCTGTTATGAGGTGACTTTCTCTCTTTCCATAAAATCTCCCTGTCCAGCTGTACCCTGCTGCACATGACAACAGTCTCCAGTTCAGCTGCTGCAGCATCAAAACCCACCCGAGACACTACAATCTCCCAAACACCGCTCTGTATCACAGCATCTGACTCTTCCTAATTAATTTTCTTTGTTGTATGGAGAGCATCCAGGAGCTAATTGTTCTGGTGAGACAGATAAAACATCAAAGGATATTTCAAAATGAGTTTTAAAATGTGGCACGTTGACAGTACTGCCGCCTGAACCCCAAAAGCATTTAACCAGCCAGTGCCAGGAAAAGCTGGTCCTTGGGGCCTCGTCAGGTGTTTGAGCACTGCCTCGACAGCTCGTCCTTGCAGGGCAGTAAGAGCTTGGTGTACACTTTGTTCTCCATAGTTTTGCCTCCTTAGCTGAGTCTGCTGACAAGAATGCAAGTTGTCTCAGTGGGAGGAGAAGGGGTCGTATGTAAAGTGATAGAAGATGATCCCCAGCTCTGTTACCTTCCCCCTCCAAATTCCATTCCACTGTCCCTTGTTCACTCTCACTAATTTCAAATAAGTCCAAAGTGGCCATCAGACCATGAGTTTTAGCAAATGTCAAGGTGGATGGATTTGAACTACTGACCCAAAAATTAAAAAGCTCTATATGTTGTTATCTGTGCATTCAGAATTTGTCTGTCTCACTAAGAGCACAGCAGATATCTCTGATTTCTGATCAGATCCTTCCATTTCACAAAAATAACTACCTCAGCCAGAAACAAGAGGCACTCAAGCCCCCACTACCTGATGTTTTTTTTTCTCTCTAGCCTAACAGAACAAGAAAGTAATGTAAGAATCCATAAGCCCAATTCATGTCACTATGAATTTTCTTTTCCCTTAAAAAGATTGCTCAAAAGATGAACAATAGAAAATATAAAAAAAATCAAAAGCCAAGGAGAGTGGGAGATTAAGGGAGTACATAGGCATATATTCACTGGGCTTCAGGTGACTTCCACAGATGCACAAGTGCTCTTACGAACAGGACTCCTCTTTGAAACGGTCTTGGAAAAGAGAAAGGAGGACAGAAAACAAAGAAAATGTGAGTCTTTTAAACTCTGAAAAGGAATCAGAGGCAGAGAAGAAAAATGTCTGAAAGGAACACAGAAAACAGGTAAGAAATAAACTGTGCTCAATATGTTAGAAAAGAAAAAAGCAAGGTCACAGTGGCATGTGTAGAGATGCAATGAGAAGATGAAGCTCTGTGGGGAAAGCTGCTGGAAACCACAACACAGACAAGACAGAGCAGAAAATAGGAGCCCTCATGCTCTGCAAAACAGTCTCCTGTGTTCCCCACACTGAGGGACTAGTCTCAGTTCCTAATTTTGCAGGAAAGAGAGGCAGAAAATTGTAGGCAAAACGACTTTGTGCCCTGTAGAATTAACAGCAAATATCATGACAAAATTTTCTCCTGTCCCTGACTGTCAGCATTTTCCTGGGACGGAGGTCTGTGGTACTCTTCTGATAACAAAGCTTGTTGATAGGGGTAAGAAGGAGGCACTTGGAGGTCAAACACTACCCTTGGAAATCGAGCGACAAGTTTACCAGACTAACAATGTTGTTTTCGGTGTTTGACCTTAAACAAAACATGAAGCTTGCAGGATAAAAGAAAAACAGAGTTATAAACCTGAACTGAAACAAGTTTTTCAAAGTACTATTTAAAATGCAAACATGAGAAGTAAACAGAAAATAATCATTTATGAACAGGATAAAACACAACCAAATCAGAAAACTGCTATTAGAACTACAATGGGGGAAGTATTCAGAGGAAATATATCACCTGTCACTTAGTATTTCTATAATTCAGGCCAAATAACTGAAATGATCAGCCATTCCAACCTGGCTAGAAAAGCTATTTTCCTGTGTTGGAGCTCAGATTTTATTTTATGTTGGTTTCAGTGGTGTTGATGGAATGAGATGAAGAGATTAGGTTTCACCTATGCTGCGGTAAAGATCTGCGGATAGAATTTATCTCCAGATCAGAGCTCAGGCCCAGACCTGGAGGCAGGATGAGCAGTCAGTGAGTACAGTGACTTTGGTGGCCATCGCCACAAGTGCCAGCAGCACACTCATCACCTCTCAGCATTTGGCCTTATGCACAGAGATCTGAAACTGGCGTTTGGCCAGATGGCTCTCTCCAAGGGTAGATAGAGTTTCACTGAAAACCTTGTCACATGCTGTGTGGCGTTACATTCTTAACATGTTCTCTTCTCCTGGTGCGTTAGAATCCTTTACAGAGAGGCAAACACACATCCCTGAAAGAAAAATACCTAAGAGATACAGAGAGAACCAATATGGGAGAAAATGGCTTTTTGTAAGGAGTTCTTGAAAATGAGATTTTCTGTCCTGTGTTTTGATTATATTTTCCCCTTCTAAATGGTGACAAAATGTTAGTGTTTCCCTCATTTTTTCTCTTCAGCTGCAATTTTTGAAAATTTTCAATTCAGTGTTGGCTCAGTAGCATAATTTGGGACATACATTTCAAAAAATGAAAGGCCATTGTGAAGTAAAACTTAAAAAAACTTTGTAAAAACATCTTCAAAGCCTCTTATTAGAAATAATGACATTTCAGCATAACTGACATGGCACTAGATTTCGTGCAGTTAAAATGGAAAGATATTCTTGAAGCAAGTTTGGCAGTTGACTGTAAAACTCTGTAAAGTTGAAATAACAAAGAACACACTGATCTTTTGACCACATGACTCAGCCTGGTAACAACATGGGACAATCCTCAGGATTTTCCTTCCAGAAAGAAGAGTTTACTGCTAAAAGCTGAGTACAGGATTATCATCTGCCTGTCCCTGTGAGGTGAGGGGACTTGCCCAAGGCCATGGTGAAAGTCAGAGCTGAGGGTAGGTAAGACCTAGGTAGGTAAGATGCTAATCTTGCGATCAGACCATGATTTTACTCCATGGGAAGAAGTGGAAAAGAAAAAGAATTAATGGTCCATATAGTTCAGAAGGAACCTGGAAGTCTCATTAGGATGACAGCAATTTCTTCTGGAAATACTGCATGAAATGGGCAACATATCCTCTCATGATGGGGATAATGTGCCTGTTTTGGGGACTTTTGCAACTCAAATTCAGGCACACTAAATGGAGGAATTTCCCTTATGACCATGGGGCTGAGCAGAGGGGCCAGAAGGGAGGGCAGGACTAATTGCTGGCCTGGTTTTAGTTGTTTACCCATTGCCAACGCAAATTTACTTATATATCACCACCCTGTTGGTTAAAAAGGCTGCAAGCATGGTTTTGTTCTTCTCCCCTTTTCAAACCCGTAAATGTATTCCTCATCTGTGTCCTCCCAGCCCTACTCCATAGCGCTCTGTTTATGTGATAATGGTGAGATATCACTTTCTTTTCACAAGCTAGAAGCCAGGTTCCCTTTCCATTCATCCGTTATAGAGCGAGAATAACAAAATGAATACTCTTATGTCCATTATAGATATCAAGAGACTGAATCTACTTTTTTATTCCAAGAGCTAGAGATGACTACATAGCTCATGAATTACAAAGCAATTTTGAGACACAACAGCAGCAGAAACAGTGCTAGCGTTTGGCACAACGTACCGCACAGATGTGGTATCCAGAGATTGAAAAGGAAAGGGAATTTCTATCTATTTACCCATCCATCTCGTTACTGTGTGGCTTTTACTTCCAATGTGGGAAAATAAAATCTTTTACATGCTATTTTTTCCATGCATACTCCAGTTAAATGCTGTTGATTTATGAAGCCTATATCAGTGGCATAAAATATAAGTATGTCACAGAATTTGAAGAGGTATGTTCAGGCAAATATGCTGGAAAACCTGAATCTGTGAATTAAGATGCATAGTAAAAAAATAATAAATATGTTGTTACCATAAATTAAAGCTGTAAAGATTTTTTTTCTTACTTGTTGGCGGAGGGAGCTATCTCTCTAGTGTCAAGATTGAACTGCAGGGCACTAATAAAACATGACACAAATAACAAATAAATTTCGTCTGTATTGAATGGTTTGAGATTTATTGAGGTCTCTTACACCAAGATCTATTGGGAGTTGTATAATCCAGCGTATAAAATTTATAGCTAGGAGATAAAATGTGGATAAAATAACCATTGCCTTACAATATTATTTCAACTCTTGCATCTTATTTGAATATTGTTTAAGACAAAACCTGCGGCTTTGGTGGAAAAAGGTATTTCCACTGAGTGAAAGTCATGACAGTACTTTGAAACTGAATTATGAAGAGAGAGTACATCAAGTTTTCCTGACATTTTACAAGTACATAGATTTACATATGTACTAGTGATCAACTCTTGATAAGCGACATAGGGGTTTTAGTCATTTGCACACATGTATTTTTTTTCCAGTTTTCAACAGATTTGTACTCCTCTTAGCACATAGTTTAGGTATCCTATCTTGGCTAATTTAAACTGTATGGAGCAGATCCTCAACTGCAGACACAGCACAGTGTTGCACTGATTTATGCCATCTTAAAATCTGGCCAATTTCAGCTCTGAAAATAAATTCCAACTAACCTGACTGCCTGGATACAAATGTAAGTGGGTACAGACTGTAGCTATGATTCTGTTTTCATTCATGGTAGTGTCAGTCCAGAGACAAAGCAATGACTTCCATGTTGGCTTGAATGTAAGCCAGCAGGAGGAAAAAACAATTCATTTTTTGGACCTAATCTTGCTTCTGCTTGATTCTATGTTGGTGAAACTGCACTAACATAAAGCTGTGATCACTTCCTATTTATACACAGAAACAGAAATGACTTCACATTTTATTTTACCATTCCATTTTGTAGAATTTGCCACAGCAGCTGTCATATTTTTCAAAACTTCCTTAACCTTGGTACTGTCTGTTTAACTGTAAAATAAACTACTCCTTTTTCAATAAGCATAAAATAATTTTTCAAGAAAATTCTCCAATGGAAAATTTGGATATGGGAGATTGCTACCAGCAAACTTTTACTAGGAATGATTTTCAGGAAAGAAGAAAGGAAAGACCCTCCTTTCCTGTAAATTTAAAGCAGGTTTCTCTATTCTCTGATTTTCAACTCTTCTCATTTAAAGAGATCCTAGAAAATACTATCACCCACTGAAGAGCCCAATCTTCCTTTCTCTGCAACATAAAAATATTTTTGAAAGCGTTCCAAAGTAAGGAAAGGTACACTGGAAATACAAACCATCCCTGGAAGCCCAAAGAAGCTGGACAGTTGCAGTGATGGTGCAACCTCCCTCTATGCTATTAGACCACCATGCAAACACAGTTTCAGTGTCGATTTCCAAGAAGCAAACAGAGATAACAGCTCCAAGTTGTGACAGGGCAGGTGTAGATGGGCTATCAGGGAAAATTTATTCGGGGAAAAGGTTGTCTAGCATTGGAACAAGATGCCCTGGGAAGTAGTGGAATCACCATCCCTGAAGGTATTTAAAAGATGTGTAGATGTGGCATTAGGAACATGGTTTAGTGGTGGACTTGGCAGCACTGCGTTAATGGCTGGACATGATAAATTTATAGGTCTTTTCCAACCTAAAGGATCCTATGATTCTCTTCTGCCCAAATTGGTTAACAGCATTAAATAGATGTTTACCTAGATATTTATTTATCAGAAAATTGACACCTGCTCTAGATTATTTAGCAAAGAACTACCAGCAGTTGTCAGAGGTAATGGTGTGTTTAGTGTTTACTTTGAAACCAGATGCAATCATTGACCTTGAGGTGAAAGGCTCAGTAACTTCCTCCTAAGCCTTCTGAGCCCTTTCAGTTACACAGTTAAGGTAAGAAGTACCTTACTGTGTTTGTTTACAGAAACTGTCCCAGAGATTTAATGGCTAATGCTTTCTCTGACCATTTTTACTACTCTAACCTTTCTCCTCTTATGGGCTTAGGGAGCTTGCCCTTCTGAGTGCTATAAATTAGTATGAAAATCTCCTTTCGGCACATACATTCAGGCACTTGTTTTTATTTTGTGAGTTTGTGTGTTGCTTAGCAGAGAGGTGATTCCATGACTCTTAAAACAATAGATTGAAGAGTTCCTTCTGTTTTTCTTCCCCCAAAAACATGTGTGGAATGCAGGCAGTTCTAGCCCAGCCACGCACATCAAACCATCCCCAAAGTCATGTCCCCCGGTGAGGTCAGAGGTGCACAGGCCTTTTGTGCCTTTTAGGTCTTTGGTAATGATCTAGTGTAATATGGTAATGTTCATCTTTCTGCCAGAGAGCTATTTATCTTATCTGTTTTGTGCCTGCTTTTATCTGCTTAATATTTACCCAGTGTGCAGAACAGTGCAAGGACAATTTGACAAATAATCTGCCAAAAAATCAACCCTCCACTTTTGGATGTAATGCCCGCAGTATTCCCTGGGAATTGTCCAAACAGTGTCAGCCATGGGTTAAAAGTAAGCTTTTCTATCTCAAGGGCAATAATTTGGGCTAGGACGAAGGGCAAACCATGATAGTCAATGGCAGTGGATGGTTTTGGCTGCTAGAGTGCCTCCTGTCACTATGAGAGGGAGTGCATTTTGCTATTCTCTTTTGTTTTGCCTTTTAATTTATCTGTCTGTAAAGTAGGTTTGGTACTTATACTTACCTGACCATAAGGAGTGGTGTTTAAACCTAATGAATACAGGCTTTTTGAACTCCCTGGATGAAAGAAACTATGTAAGTGCAAATTATCCTCTTGTCTATCCTCTCTGAAGTATAACCCACTTTGATGTGATTGTGATCTATGTCACTCGTAGTGTGTATTATAGGAGGGGTTCTCACAGCAATGAATGTAAGTAAAGCTTTGAATAACACTAAGTTACTCATGAATGTCTAAGTTCAAACACAGGATGGAAATTATTATTTTAGGCATAGTTCCAGGCTTTGGTTAAAGTATCTTTAATTTTCAAATTATTTGCTCTCCATTTACAGCTTTCATATCATCCTTGACTCATTAAAGGCCAGACTCTCACCTTGAAACAGATCATTAGTGCTTTGCTGACACCAACAGAACCTTTGTGATTTGTTCTTCCCTGGGCACCTAGGCCAATGAGGGGTATTCAAAACACACAGCCCAGGGCTGTACTCCATTGAGTTGGTCAGGAAAAGTGATGTGGGCAAAAGCTGCTGAATATGAAAGCAGAAATTCTTAAATTTTATACTCTCACACTTATGGGGAACCTGTATAGGTTAAATAAACCATCTCTTGTTGCCATTCACTTTTGACCTTTGCACTAGGAATGCTTCAAGGAACTGTTAGCAATTCCCTATATTGCTATTAATATAAATATTATAAATCTAAATATTTGAGAAATAATTCCTATGATTTTTCCTCTACAGCTGACCCGCTTTGAGTCAGCCATGGAAGGATGTGAGCAGGTTTGCTCCCATATGGCTATCTTGATTCCCATGCTGCACTCTGCTCAGCTAGAGCTGAAACACCACATTGCTATGGGCTCCTCCTGGCTGCAGTAATATTGATTTCTATTGAAGGCTTTCTACTAGGAGAAAACAAAACAAACGCTTCCATTTTTCCCATCCTACAGTGAAATTTAATAGGGAAGAGTTTACAGCAAGGGAAAATGAAGGAAAAAGAGAGAGAAGAAAGGAGGAGGGAGATAAAAAATTCGGAAAATTTACAGAATGCACAGGGAGAAGGATGGATATCAGAAAGATCTATCAGAAAGGTAGTTTTTCAGTTTCAACTCTCCTAGAAGTTCATTGGTGTGGAAGAACTGAGGTCCCAGCAAACTAGTACCAAAGATCTTTCACAGGCAATATGCAGGAATTTTTATTTTTAAAAATCTCTAAAACCCTGATTCAAACTCCCCACATTCCTTCATGAGTACATAGTATCCCTACAGACAATACACTGCATGCACCTTCCTACATGGTGAATACTAACTGTGGGAATGCAGGAAGCAAGAGGAGAATAGCAGCTGGAACGAGAAGACCAAACCCAAGTCAGCAGCTGAGCTGGGTGTTCCTTCTCACTCCTGTTTTCCAAGCAGTGGTTGATTCACTAAAACCATTCTGCCCAATGCTCTGTCTTGTAATCATTGTTCAAAAAATTCTGCCCTTGATGGAAATCATGGAAAGGCAAAATATACCTACAGATTCATGCATTTGCACTATTTGCTGCTTTTCATTTCCAACTAACCTCCTTCCACCTTCATTTTAAGCAAGAGGGACTTGCATTCCATCCCTGTAAAGTAAATGGCAAGACCATAATTGCTTTCAGTGGAACAAATGATTTCAATTGTAACAGAATACTGATGATACTTACTATTTTATTAAACTGTTGCATTTCTTCCACCTTATGAAGCATTCCCTCCCTACCATTTTTGTTGCACTGAACGACTAATTTAATCTGTTTAATATATAATTAAACACATACTAAAACACATAAATTCTTTCCCTCAATATTCCTACATTTGAGACTGATTTTTTTTACTGCCAAAACATTTTTATGCCATCAAATTATTTTTGCATTATCATTACATTTAGCCTTAGCTTGTGCAAAAAGCACAGCACACCTGATTTTAAGAAAAATAAGACTCAGCCAATGAAATGAACTTTTTTTTTTTTCCAGATTAGTTCATGAGGGGATGAAGGATAATTTTCCAGCATGCTCTCAATTCTGATTACCATAACAAGCATTTCAAATGTTCAGCCCTTTGGTTTCAATGTGTGGTCTAAGGATTGCACCTTGGTGGAAACCCTGAAAAAACAATTTTGTGAAATAAATAAATAAAAAAATTCCTTTGTTTGGAAGAAGTCCTGATTAAGAGTAAAGGAGTCTGAAGCCCAGACAATACTCTTTCCACCCTCATTGATACTTGTTCTCAGGATTTGTAAGCAGAGGCTGGTTGGGTCCCAATAGCTAACAGACACAAGGCTTTTCTGCAAGAAGCATAATTTAGCGAGTGGTTTTTTTCAAACACTCCTCTATTCCTCTACCACTTTTAAGGACGTGATCCAGCTAGACTCAGATCCAGAGATCTGAGAATAGATCCAGAATATTTCATCTAATTTGTATATTCTCAAGAGCCATCCCACCACGAGCAGCGATACAAAGAGCCTTGAACAGCACCCATTCTGCAGGGAACTGGGATCACTTGGTGCTTCTGAAAATCAGAACACTTGTTCTGATGCCTAGAGAGACCAAAGATGGAGTTCAAGTTGGAACACATAAGACCTTGCCTGTGCCGCCTTGTTTCATCACCTTCTGCAATGCCACTACAGGGATGCAGTTAAAGCCCAGAAGTGTTGGGGTTTTTTTTAAAAAAAAAGGTGACTACCTGATAGGCCTAAACCCCTTTTCGGTGAAGTGATATCACTTGCTTCATTAGACAGTGAGACTAGGTTTTTGTTGCTCTGCATGAGCATATTTTGCATCTCTGCTAGCTGGCTATTAATTGTGCTAACCATTTTGTTTAATATTAGGGCAAAAAGGCAGTCCCCCTAATATGCCATTTAGGTTAAATGCATTCTCCTTCTGTTCAACTTGTCTGATACTGTAATGTTAAGCCAAGAACTTATCTAAGGAAAAAGATTAAACATATCTCTGAGGAATGCAGAAGATCATTACAGTTGAATCATGAGGTTAAAGTGTTGCACTGAGGTTGCAAAATATCAGATAAAGAAGAGATTGAAAGGATAAATCCTGACTCATTTAGCATAGCTGCCCTATTCCACCTGCTAATGAAATTGGTATGTAAAGTGCATTGAAAAAGGGCTCTGCACGTTAGATGTTTCAGTACAAGTTACATTGCATTTTGCTATGGAAAGTGATGGCTTATTGCAATCATTCTTGTTTTTCACTTGGGATCAGAGGAATGTAATTCAAACATAAAGAGGGTTGCCAATAATTCATTCTCAAAGAGCCCTATAAAGATATGTGGCCAATACTGTGGCCTCTTTCAGGAAAAATAATGGTCAGACATTTTGCATGAAATTATCATTTCATTAATGTACCGATCGTTCCAAATGCTTTCAGACTTAAGTATGAATTAAACAGTATCATATTCATCTTAGAGCTGTAGAGACAAGACTCATCACCTGCCATACCATTACATTTTATTTGCCTCTGGAAACAGACTAGTGGTTATAATATTTGAGCATTAGGAGGCCAGTGAAGAAATGCTTCATCACTGGAGCAGGTCTAGGGTGGGCAAGCACTAACCCTCTTCACTGGTGAGTATTTCGAAAGCAAGGAGACCAATTTTAAAACAATTAAAAAGATACTGTTAGGCGAGGCTGCATCAAAGAGTGATTATAGTGCATAGTTACTGGATAATATTAGGGAAATAGGGATGTTTTCCAGCCTTTCCCAGCAAGTTTGCATGCATAAGGTAAATGTAATATCCCTTTAAGGCAATGCATTCTACTCATGGGGAACATAGCCTGACATTACCTTAAAATTTAGGATGGTATTTTTTTAGTCAGTCAGAAATGAAGGTTCTCTGCCACATTTTGCATTATGCAAGTTGTATATGACAATACTTATGTCTTAAACCGCCAGAGGCATCCAAAGGTAGGGTTTTAAACAGATGTCAGGCTGAAGGTGTATTGAAAAATGATCACCAAAATAATATCATTTAGACTTTAAGTATATGCCTTAAGTGTTATCCAAATGAAATCCCTATGACCTCATGGCTGTGACCTTTGAATCTCTTAGAAGGGGATGAAGATTTCAGTGAGCTGTTGATAGCTATGTTAGAATTGTCTGTAGGCTCACATGAAAAATGTATTTTGTATGAAGGCTGAGCTTCTGATCTCATCATGCAGCTCTGCTGAATCCGCGGTTTCTAAGCATATCTGCCATAACAGGCTCTAACCACAGCCAAGGAGGGCAGGAGCCTAAATTCTAAACCCTCTTCTGCCACAGGTTAGACCTTATAATGCTAAACACTGAAAATCAAGTAGTTCCCTAGACAGGAAGACTAATGAGCCTCATTTCCTGTAAATTTATGGCTCATGGCTAATTGGATTTGGCTGCTGGGAAGATGAAAGAGCCACCTGAAGTTTTCCTTCCAGCTGTAACTTCTCTACAGGCTTTTTCCTGAGTGAATGGATTTTCAGATGCCCAGTAAGGATTGAACACTTTCTGCTTCCTCTTTCTCACTTGTCAAAGGCATGTTTTTAACTGTGCTCGTGCACGTATTTTCATAAAACTAATTGTTGGAATTATGTTCCTATTTTCTTCCCACATCAAATTCTATTAGAATTGGACTGCAGGTCAGAATATCCTAAAGCACAGTTGATCCAAGAATGGATGTCTTGCTTCTATAAAAAAGATAATCAGCTTTTGGAGGGCAATCTAGGTCTACAGAGCAAACTCATTGTCTCATCCAGAACCAAGGAATCACAAGCTCAGAGAAAATGCAAGTGAAAGTCAGGCAAGTAGCACTAGAATCACAACATCTAAGGTTCAGGACACAAATTTGCAACATGCAGCAGAACTGAAGAGCTTGCAGTAGAGATTTCTCCCTGAAAATTTGACAGTTTCTCAACATTCATAACCAGCAGTCTCCACTAGGGCTCGGGTCCCATCTTATTCTTCTGTTTATTTCCTGGGGAATATTTTCATTAAATAGAAATCACCATTTCTTCCTGGAAACTAGAAGAGTGGCAAGAGGCCATTGCCTTCACCTCATACCAATTGGGAACTATGGGACTGCTGCTGCCGTGGCTTTTCAGAGAGGGTACACAGAAGGGAACGAGGGGGAAGATCTTCCTTTCTCTTTTCCTTCTCTAGTTTTCCAAAACTTACACTTCTCAAGCTGACTCCTGAGCCACCTCCTCCTCTCTGTTTCCTCCCTCAGTGAATTAATTACCTTTCCTGTGTCTCAGTTTCCTTCAGCTCAAAAAAAGTCAGTGTTATCTTAACCCAAACAACCCCTGCAGCTATCCTGATGGGTACTAGAAATCTGCAGGGCGTGTTATGAGCTGTATTTTATAGATGGGAAAGTTGAGATGGAGAGAATTTAAGTGACTTGGTCTGACAGAAAACACAGTTCAGTGCTTTCCTGTGAGCCTTACATGACAGCACACACCAAAACATAAGGGTTTGTGCAACTCAGTTATAGAAAGGCAACATCGACTTCTGTTGGCAGGGCTGTGGCTTGCTTAAGAGGTTCCTCTGACCCAACCTCCCTATTCAAAGCCCTTTAGCAACCTCTATTCACTGTGATCTGGAAAGTCCAGCACAACTTACAGCTGGCTGGCAGAATGCTTTGTGGGGGAGTCTTAAGCTTTGAGATTGCTGAAAAATCTTCTAAGGGTTTTCATGTCTGTTGATGGATGAGGAAAAGGCAGCAGAGAGAGAAAAGAGATGGGAAGAACGTGAGATCCTTCAAAAAGTGTCTTTGACTGGAGATTTCAGAGTACAGGAAGAAAGAAAAGGTTTGGTTATCTCTGGAGGGTTTTTACCCCAGAAAATTAGAGGTGAATCAAACAAGTACTTTCAGCCTTTTTTATGGATGAAAACTCCCAACCAAAAATATCCATGAGAAGGAACGAATGAATAAATGCAAGCAAAAAATTCCTAAACCAGCAAAACTACGGAAACATCAGTTTAATATGCTCCACATGTGAAATATTTATATGCATTTAAAACCAGATGAAATTTCACAGTGGTTGTCTTATGTAAGCACAAGGTTGCATTAACAAGTCTGAAGGTGACAAAAGCATGAATGAATGTGGTAAGCTCTTTATGCATGAAAGAAACAAGGCCAAAAAAGACCTAAGGAAAAAAAAAACCTCTAGTTTATTTTGCTTTTCAGGCACCCAAGGCTGTGGACTACCTGACTGTGTATTTTTTGCAGTACTGGGTTTGCATTAAATTCTGAAAATGAAACAGGGATTTGCCTCTTTGCATGTCATAGCCATAATTAAAGAGGTAGAGAAAGAATGTTTTAACAGAGAAAATGAAAATATTATTTTATTAGCAGTATAGCTACAAGGCAACATGGGATACAAAGCAATTAAAGCAGGAACTATGGATAATTTGGAAGAAAATAAAACACATCTAGCATGATAAAAGCCACAGGAACTTAATGTGGGTCCACCTAGTTGTTTAATGACCTAAACATATTTGTGTATAAACATATGCAAACTGAAGAGACACAAGTATACAGAGACACGCTGATTTAGAGAGGTACAGGCTGCTTGGTTGTGCTGTTATTGTTGTCATTGGGCCTTCTTTAGAGAGAATCCTGTCCAAGATGATTTCCTGTGTCTGCTCTTCACAATTACATGAAACAGAGCTGACCTCAGCCAAAGGCGAAGTGTATGTGATAATGCTTCTCATGGCAATTACAGTTACTAAGTGTTTGCAAACAGATCCAGAGTATCCATGGAGCCTGTTCCTGATGCCAGCCTCCTCTCCACTGCAGTCAGCCAGATCACATAACACATTCGTGACACTGAGATCTCACGTACATGCATTCAGGGCCTCAGCTTCCAGTAGTCTATTTCCTGCACTGGATAGAAATCTGGTTCTAAGCCTAAACCATGATTCACAGCCAAATGATGTCACGATGTCCTCTAGCTGCATTTTCTTTTTCCTTTGGTGGCTTGCGCTTTGCCTCATAATAAAGAGCAAGCAGATCCTTCTTAGACTCTATTCTGTTAGCTTTTTCGTCCTTGTAAGACAGCTCTTCAGTCTTTTTGTGATCTAAACACGTTTCTTTTTCTGTTTTATGTGCCCAGCTTCTGTTCATCTTCTTGAATAAGAAACTTACTCCATAAGAGGCATCACTCAGTCAGTGCCTTGTGCCTTGCAAAATGGCTCTGAAACATTCCTTGCCCTCCCTGAAAACATCCTCTCAACACACCTCTGCAACACAGCTGCCTTCCTTGTGTTTGAAAAGCCATAGTCATCATCCTCACCTGTGAATTTATAACTGCATGCAGATTTTCCCTAAATTCCAGGTGCCAATGCCAGGATGACAAGTACATATATACAGCCCAAACACCTGTAATATCACTTGCTACAAAATGTTATCTTAGATCATGATGCTCTGATACACTGAAAAATAGACATCATTAATTGGTACTGTATAGACCTATGATATGAAATATTCAACCCATAATACCCATGTGTTATTAAAGGGAGTACTGTTAGGCTGCTTTGGATACCAAATTGGTCTCCAATTAGCATTTTCTCTTCTATTTTTTTTCACATCAGGGACCAGCAGGAAACCAATGAATGGCAGCTAGGCAATGAGAGGAATAAAAGCTCTTGAAAGCAAAAATCATCAAGTCAATAATAATGCTGTTCCTATTACCGAGGGAAAATATAAGTGTTGTATAAATGAGCCTTATGCCTTTGTATGCCAGTCCATAAATATGTAGTTCTGAAGACAGAAATCAATAATAAGTAATTCACTGCAACAGATATAATTAGAGAAAAATACCTGAAATATTCCTCCCTCCCTCCTCGACAAAAATCTTCTCTTCTTCCTTACATATGTGACTCTTGTCACACAAAAGAATTTTCAGTGGAACAAATACAAATCCTTAGAATTACAACAATGAAATATGCAAAAGAGAGAAGAAGGAAAGGTTCCTTTGCAATGTTGATCATACTAATTGCTCTTGTAGCTAAAAGCTTGGTTGGGAATGATTCAAGGTATATTTATCAAGTTAGAAATTTATGAGCATCCTACAGGAGCTTGGAAAAAGAGGGAGGTGGAAATCAAAGGATCCTCAAGACATAACCCAATACATAAGAATATTGTAAATTTAAATATGAAAATGGATCAGCTTCCCCTTCATAAAAAATGGGAAAATGTCTCCTGAATACATCTTTAAAAGAGAAATAAAACCAACCATCACCAGCAGAACACTAGCATTCACTAATGAACATTGGATGTTAAGGGGAAAAATAATATCTAATATGTGCTAAAGGTCTAAGAAATACATATACCTTGCTCTAAAGTTCACTGAAGCTGTTATGGGGATGCTCTGTATCAGATTGGAAAGACTTTGGATTAGTTCCAATTTGTACTGAAGCAAAGACAGACTCACAGAAAATATCAAGAGTTCAAGTGTCTGTATCTTTCTAATAATGTTAGCTAAGAAGGGGTTTCAAATGCTAGAGATGCAGGAAATCCCATCCTGCAGTCATCCTTTTTCAAAAGGCGCTGACTAACTTTAGCCCTTTTTCTGGCAAGATTGAAAATATGTTATATTTCCAACCCACAACAAAATGATCAGCATCACCACTGGCCCAAGGCATGACTGAAGTTCTGGGGAAGCACTTGTTCTTTCTTCCCCTGCTGCAGTCCATCAGATGGGTAGTTCTCACTACCACAAGTCAGAGCCGCAGGACATCCTCTCAACACAGGCAGGCAGTACGAAAGCTTCACAACATGTAGGAAGGTTAGTGGCCTCCTCATTTATTTTGGACTGTTCAGTGGGTTGCCACTGAGCCCCTGCCACCTGAAAATTGCCCACCAGCTTTCAGGTTTTATGTTTCTTTTTTCCCTCCATTCTTCCATTTTAAATAAATAGTCTCTATAGCAACTGCTTTGCATCCTGCTGACTCTGAAGGACAGGGACAAAAGGGACACAGTTTATTTCCAGGGATGTTTTAATTTCCAAAAGTCTTTTCTTAAACAGCACATGTGCAATATATGTATATACTTTGTATATACTAAAATTTCTGGAATTCACACAGATTCTTGTGACCTCCCACAAAATGCCTTGTCTGAGATTCCTGGATCCAGCAAGGATTCCTGGCCCAGCAAGCATGGTGCACTGTGCTCCATCCTCTGTAAAGCTGAACCCCAGAGCTTGGTCCCAAAATAATCTGAGTGAATAGTCACATTTATCCTTCAAACAGCACTCTATCCAGCAGCATGCTGGAAACATGCATGAGCTTTTAGGCCAAGATGTCTCAAAGGTAAAGTGTTATTTCTTTTCCCTGTGGTGGCATTGCACTGAAGTGTTTTTCATTCATTGCCTACAATGAGAAACAAAGTTAATGAACAATGACCTTGAAATTAATATACAGTAACAACAAATCAGTTATTTAAAATAAGTAATTCAATTTTTTTTTTCCTAGTTAATAGTGAAAAAATATTCAGACTCAAGATTTCTCCTTCACAAAAGCCCTGTTCCCCTAAAGCTGCCATTTTGCTTTCACCTTGGCAATGTTTACTTTTTAGCTGCAGCTCTGGAAAATTAGCCAGTATATGATTTGCCTTTTAGGCTAATTTAAATGAAAGTGATACTAGATTGTATTATACCTCCTTAAATTACTATTGTAAGAGACAGCCTGGGGAACCTCTCCCCAGCTGCTTTAGAACAATGCACAATTCTGTTTAGCTTCCCAAGCAGTGAAGAATGCTGGTTTATCATAACTGCTTGGAAGGTTGCCATGCCACAATCTAACTCTTTTCTTTATTATTGTAATTTCTTACTTCTTAAACTCAGAGGATGCATACCCAGTGGACAGGGGAGAATATTTTGCGTGATTCTGACACCTTTGAGAAAACCAAGCTATGCTGTTTGCTTATCACTCATCGAACATGGAAACACTCAGGCAATACATACACACCCTAATAATTGTGCAGTGCCTTTGGATGTAAGCACCTGTGATATATAGCTGTATAATGGGTGCTGAGAAGCTGCTTTGAGCAGAGAAAGTATGGTGTGTGCAGTTAAAACACCATGTGTTGTGGGTCTGCAAGAGTATATGCTCTCCAAAAACACACATACCATTTTGTTCAGCTTAACATTCATAATCACATACTTTAGAAGTAGTTCCACTTACAAATTGCATGCAGAGTTTATCTGTAGAGGTAACTGAAAAAGAGCATAAATTTCAGGATGAATAGGCACTGGTCAGTTTTTACAACGAGGCAGATATCTGGTGCCTGAAATGTTTATTTGCATACCAAAGACAGGAGAAAAGAAGAGCAGTTGCTCTAGATGAAACTAGTGATTAACTACCTTGTAATCTTAATTTCCTGAAAATACAGGCTATGTACTTCACGGAAATACAGGCTATGCAAGTTTGCTTTCATTCTGTTGAACAACACTGCAAGTATTCTGTTCCTGATGTAGAAAAACACCATAATTCCTTTGGAGATACAGTATTGTAGGGCAGCATCTCTGCAATGTCAAGACTGATTTCCACTACCAGACGGAAAAGCAATGCCACCACAGGCTAAGGTGGTTTTATTTCATCACAAGCAGAAGGGAATAAGCTGACTAGGAACCCGTGGGAGTGGGGAAATGTGCTTGACACAACTTGCCTGGCTAGGAATCTGTGGGCTATCAGACCCTCTCAGGACTAGGTCTACTGTACTTTCAAGAACACTAGCTATGGAAATTCCTGGCTGTTTTCAATAAGCTTTTTGATATTTTATCCTCTAGATGACAGAGACCTTCATGCTGAGGAAAACAATACTGAAATGGATGAAAAGATTTCTGCTTTTTGTGGAATGGAACATCTGCATTTAAAGAATTATTATTTTTTACAGGGGCCTGATCAGTATTTGGATACCAGAAGGCTTTGGACTTCTGGGGGTATGTTTGGTTTTTTTTAGCTTTTCAAGAATATCAATGATGACACAGTATAATACTGCAGATTTTGAGAAAAAAATCCAAATTAATTAGGTTCTTTCTCTTCTCTTTTTTCTCTTAGAAATTCATTTATCTCCATGAGTAACTAAGTCAACAGGAGAAGACAGCTTAGGCATTTCTATCAATTTCAACTAAAAGAATAAAAAATAAAAGAAAGAAAAAGAAAAAAAAGAACTCAAAGATGATGAGCACCGTTGTCACTGATGAAAAATCTTTTACCTTTAACAAAGGCCACAAAATCCTGTGATCACCTCTAGTCTTTACTTGGTCAAAATTCCTATTAAAGCCAATAGGAATTTTGCCTAATGAAAGAGAGAAAGCTTTTTCCCCAGAACTACAGTATTTTACAGATATGTTTCAAAGCCTGCAGTTGTAATAGGGTCATCTAGAAACACTTCTGGAATAGTTACACAGTTTCCCATAATAGCATTGCAGCCAATATTTGTACAAAAGTAGACACGAATCAAGATAAAATTACCCTCAAGTTGACTCTAAAATTCTGAAATCAATATTTAGTTCAGGAATAAATTAAGCCTAATTACTTAAATTAATTAATTAAACTTAATGGATTTAGCTTAAACTTTAGGAGAACCAGAAGAAGAGGATCTTTGGCAGGCGGGCCTTGCCTTGCCTTCTGTGTTTTTAGATTACTACATAAATTTTCATGCCTGAATCTCTCCAGGCTGCCTATACTGTAACTAGGAAATACCTAATAGTTACAGAAAGGATTCAAGGACAAGTGTTTTGGTTTTTCTTCTCTCAGTGATTTACACAACCTCCAGTAAACTCCCTAATGTCAGCCTATGTATTTTTTTAAATAGGAAAAGTTACATGACAAAAAATAATCCGACCTCACAAAAGGTGTTGCAAAATTTACTTATTATTTAAACATGCTCAGTGATCCTTAGGTGATAGAGTCTAAGTACAGTGTGACTATTACACCTTGCATTGGTGCTCTACTATGAAAATAAAACTCCCAATACTGTACACCTGATAAATTAGTCTGAAGAAAAGGGACACCTGTAGCTCAGATCCTGTCAGCCTCTGCAGCTGGGGCACAAAGGCCTTTGTGTGTGTGTGTGCTCGCATTCCAACACCAAGCTATAGACTGTTACTCAAACTATTCCCAAGTATTTTTATTTTACTGAGCAGGTTCCAGCAATCAGATGGATTAATGACATGTTGCTTCACAACAAGAAGTCAAGTGTTCCTCCTTATGAAAAGTAAAATAAACCACTCCACTAACAAGATTCATTAGGAAGGAAAGCAGCCTGATTCAACCGAGATGCAGCGCAGCGCACCTGCTGCACTGCCTGCCTACAGCTCCAGCTGTGGGAGGGGAGGAGGAGGAAAGTGCTGGATGCTATCCAGCCCTGCCTGCCCCCACACAGTGTGCTATCCTTTGGAGAACATCCTAGCATGCACAACAAATCCCTGCAAAAGACTGTGTGCTAACTTTTTCCTAAATCACGAAAGGTCTTGCTGTCAAGGAAACATGAAGTTAACTAATGCATTTTTCAGGCCTCCCAATGTTGCTGTTTCTCTCTTCCTCTCTCATTCCCCAACACAAGCTGCCAGAAAGAGCAAAAGCACAAACTGCATAAACACCAAGCTAATGAGTAATCTGAGCCCAGTGAGTGATTAGAATCTTCAGGTCAAATTGGTGAACTCTGGGGATGCTCACCTCTTAGCTCAAACTTTCAGCAGCTCATAGATTCAACCTCCAAAACACCATCAGCTGCAAGCCTTTTAGCCAAACTCCTGTGACATCATATTTCAGTATCTGTAGTGCATTGCCACTGCATCTTTACATCTGTCAACCCCATCCATACCTTTGTCATGGTTACCACTAGTGACATAAAAAATATGGGAAATGGCTTCGAAAAACTGGTAGACACAAACAAGTAGCACAGGTATATATATAGATATATATTCTTGGTAAAGAAACACATGCAAATTCACTACAGGGCTTACTATTTATGTTTCCCTTCTGTTTGTCTTGTAATGTGGCTATTTGTACTGTTTCTGTCATAGGTTGCAATAGAAGCAACTGAATGTGATGCTCCTACTGAAGTTGCAGAAGCTTTGATTTCTCTGAGCCTGGGTTTATGTCCTCTCTTTGTATTCTCTTATCCTACTGATTTCAGTTCTGAGCTGATGCATCTTTAGATGTCATGGCATGCTTTGTAGTGCCAAAGTTGTGAACAAAGTACTCAATGGCAGATAACTGTGGTGTTGCATCCAACACCACAAGTATCAATTACTTCTCCATAGTCTGTTTCTCACAACAGATTGCTCTGATAGTTCTTAGCAAGCATAGCGGCTGAGATAGAAGAATATGAGTGTTTAATTGTTAAAATGAGAAATCAAGAAGTCCTAAAATAAAAAGGCTGGAAAGAGATCTTTCTAAGTCTGCCTGGCTGCTGCAGTGAACACTAGCTATTCTGCCTCAGAGCACTTCAGGATATATCAGACTTTTTTCAGTGTGAGATGCTTGAAGTTTTCCTATAGGGTGCAGTCATTTCTCTTTCATGTGTTAGGAACAGAATCTGGGCTTCTTAATCACAAATTCAGTAATCTAATTAGCAGTCTAAAATCATGTACCGAGTAAGAGAAAAAATTTTATGAAGGCCCTGTGTATTAAGATATAGAGATCTTTTCATGGGGAAAGATAAAGAAATGATGGTTTCTCTCCCTACCAAACTGGCAAGACCAGTGCAGGCTATCCTGCCTGACACAGGCAGGAATGGCACTAGCAGCTCTTGAGCTGGATGCTGCACTGAGCAGCCACATCTTCAGACATTTGTGAGGAGGAAAGGAATTTGGCATGTAGGAAGGGAGAAGCCATTCCAGCCAGGAGGGGCAGCGTGCAAAGCTGGATGAGGAGACAAAGAAACCAGTCAGATAGGAGGGGGAGGCACACTAGTGTGCAAGGGAGGGGTGTAGAAGAACTGGGCAAGAGAGGGCAGAGCCAGCTGTAGCTGCAGCCCACTGTATGTGACCAGCCCACGGGAATGTGTGATGGAACAAATTTCAGAGGAACGACTGAGGAAAGGATCCACTGTGCAAGGTACCTGCACTCTGCTAGAACCTGCGGCCTGCACTACTTCACCCAAAGTAGTACTTCTACTTCAGCCCACACATCTGCGTGCTGTTGATGAAGATTTCTATTCTCTATTTAGTCATAGCAAGCCTCAGCCTTAATAATACCCGGCCTGAACTCGTGCCCTTTTAAGCCAAGCTGTCAGGAGGGGGCTGCAGTAATGCGAACCAGAGCTGACATGGAAGCAGCAGGGTACAATGGCCCCATTATCCAGCACGCTTCCACTTGTCCAACACCGGGGGAAAATCCCCTGAACGATGTCAAGACCTTTTAAATGTCAAGCCTTTCTAGCTCTGGGCACTTGTGCCTTAAAGCTCCTAAAAGAGCAGCAGAATCTGGACTGCAAAGAGTGAATGCAGGCTGTTTACAGAGGAAAGCGAGCGGGGCAAACAAAAAGAAGAAAAATGTGCCCGAGAAAAGAGATTTTTTGCATAAATCTGTGAGATTTCACCTGGTAATTAACTTAGGAATCATGAAATTGTTGAAAACAGTTGATCTGAGTCTGTCTTGGGAGAGGGGAGCAGATTGAAAGTAGTGGTGTTGAGAAATATTTATTAAAAAGTCTCCTTCAAATTGAAGGGCGAATAGCCAATGAAATCTGACTTGTGAATTTAATAAGATTTTGCCAGCATATGGTACCACTCAGGGGACTTGAAAAAGGCATTTTTGTTACATATGTATGTGTGACTGGCAAGGAAGCTGCAATGAGAAGACTGAAGCAAAAATAGATGTTTCTTGTAAATATATTTGAGCTCAGGAAATGAAGCAACAAAGAATCTGTTCAAACATCTATTAGTGATAATACTAATTCTTGAGAATTTTGAGCTGCATGACTTTTAGTGCAAAAGCTCTGAACTTCCTGAAGAAGAAGTAGGAATATGCAAACAAGAAAGCAAGAAAATAAATGAATAGAACCCATTTTTTATGAGTCATTTGTATGAAATATTATTAATTGCAAGTCAAGACTATGGAAAAAATAATCATCCACAATAAAATGGTTTACTGTGTATGGACTCATCATCCGATGTCCATGCTCCAAAACTCCCGCAGACTTCAGAGGGTTCCCACACCCAAACTGTTGCATCTTTTTTGTTCTTCAATCACAGTCCACTATTGTAAAAACTTAACTGAGAGTCACAGAAAACTCATGAAATGCAGATAGAAAAGAAAGAGAAAAAAGATGTCCCATGTGAACTTGGAAATATTCCTAGCATTCCCATTCTACCCTTGGAAAGATTTCAGTGGGCTTTGGCTCAAGCCTGTGAACATGGGGATGGTATTAAGACAAAAGAAATTTTCAGCACATTAGTTCTTTTGCACTAGTTTCCTAGGAGAATATTATATTCCAGAGTGATAGAAGATCCTTGTGCTAGGTAATTAAATTTTGGTAAGAGAATAAAATTCCTTGAAGATCAGGAATCTTTTATTTACTATCCACCTCATTTGGCGGAGTACAGGACTATTTTAATTGCAGCACACTGACCAGGTGAGCTAGATATTAGCAAAAGTAGTGCAATGATCAGGTATTATTCAAATTCTTCCAATAGATATTGTAGTTCTGGATTAACAGTCCAAAAATATCACATGTAAAACCATGACACCAAGAGGAAAATGATACACTATTTTGTGCAGTCACATATGTCTTTCCTCCTTCTACCTGTTGTGAAGGCACACGGAACCAGAAGGGATTCAGATTTCCCTGGCTCTGTTGAATGAGGATACCTACATCCCATGAGATAAAAATGTTAAGTTGAACACGGTACAATTCCTTCATACCCTGCTGCTTTTCAATCTAGAATCAAAGATGGAAAGGTAAAGAAAGGAAAGCTAGAAGCCCTGTTTCTTCCATGTCTGAAGCAAGCTCTGCTGGTCTGACGGCTACTTGCTTTCCAAAAGAAGCCATACTATTTGAACAAAAATTCAGTCCACATAAAATTACAGCACCAAAAGAGAAACCTCATGAATTACTCTTCAGAAAATATGTCTATTATAGTCATGTTTTGAAGTTCTCAGATCATTCTTAAAGGTTAAGAAAAGGAAAGAAAGGAAAAAAAATGGAAAAAAAGAAAATAAAGACAAGCTTTCCTTTGGCAGAGTATCTTTAAGTAGTCCTGCACCAGAAACTATTCAAGAAATCTCTTTAGCTTTTTTAGAGGTTCCAAGTAATTCTTACAAGTTCATTTCCACTGCCTTATTTATATTTTATTTTTTTCTTCTCTTTAATAAAAAATGGAAGTAATTTCGGAGTCTTATGTGACTACTGGTAGCCTTTGCCTTACGGTCCCTTCTCTTTGTTCTTGCATTTGATCTCTTCCTTTAGCAAAGGTGTTACATTGATGATCAAATATCTGAATAGGATGACTATCCATTATTTTACAGCTTTGCAGGCTGGCATTCACTTAAAAAACTACAGGGTGAAAGACAGAAAAGTAATCTTTTCTATGCAGAGCTCCCAGCAAAAAATATTAATCTAGTTTGAAGATCTCATTATTTAAGTCAGGATCTACTTTTAGTTCTAGGCACATACACGCGAAATGTTCTCAGCAACGTCTTATGATTCTTGCTGATGTCCACTAAGAGGCCATGAGTCTCCTAAAAATGTGTTCATTTGTCACTAATACTCAGTGACATTCATCACCTGTCTGCTGCACTCCCTGAATGCTGTTCCTTGTACAGAGTCGAGCTTTGAATTTCCAATTGCTTTTACTAAACACAGGCCACAATATTAATTTCAGTTTCTTGACTAGCCAAGTGCAGCCTGTAAAAGAATCAGTTTGAGCAAAACCTGAGTGAGTGAGAAAAATCAAACAAAGCCATCCAGTGATCACTTCGCAATACTGATTTGGTATACACTGTTGTGAAGAATATTCCTGCTTTGGAAGATACCTTGCCACACACACAAAGAGGCACCAACACAGTAAAAAAGAGTTTGCTTAAAAATCATGGTAAACACTAACAGAACGCCGGGTTTGTGTGTAATGACCCAGCTGTCACTACTGCCATGGCTGCAAATTCTGCCTGCCTGCTGGGCTGCAGAATGATGTTGTGCCAGTGGGATATCAAGAGCCTGATATTGCTGCTGATCGGCATAGCTGGGAGCAGGATGGATAGAGCAGAGCATGGCTTCCCCCCACAGTGGGCTCCCACTGCTCCCACAGCAGAGCTGGAAACACAGCAGGAGGAGGAGAGGCATCTTTCTTTTGAAAGACGTGGGTTGTGAGGGTTTAGGGTCTGCCCAAATCCCACCAGAGAGCCCTTCCTGTTCACTGGGGTTCCATATCCAAAACTCTGTGGGAGCGGCTGGAGCAGCTGTTGGAGGGGGAAGCTGAGTGCCCAAGGCCTCACACTCCACTGCACCACACCTCACAGGGCTCATTCTTCAACAGTATCAGTAGCTGGTGTGTATTTTTACAGGTGTGCAACTGCAGCTCCAACGCAACACATGCTGTAGTGTGAAATTCATCTGTGGCCAAGAATTGCAGGATGAACAACTGCAACTTCTTCGTCTTCTCTTTTCTCATCTTTCCTCATGGCATTTTCCTTTTACTGACACTGCAGGCTTTTGCTAGGGTGTGGCAGAAGCTATTTTGCTGAACCAGCAACCTTAGGTTTCAAACAAGTCTTAAAATAACTCCAAAACATTTATAAACTTAAAGAGAATGGGGAAATGGGGAAAGGTTCAGTCTGAGGAGAGTGAACAAAAACGCCTGGTTTTATAGCCATGATCAAAACACCTCATAAATGATTGCAACACAGGCAGCTGTCCCCCCAAGACAGTCACATATTTATTGTTCTAAATAAAATAAAGTCTACATATTTTGCGTTCTTCTAAAGAATGTGCTTCTGCAACACTTGTAACACTGGACCAGAGCTACCCTTAGTATTGGAGGGGCCAGGTCTCCACTGCTTTTGACCCTTCCTGGCTAAAAAAAAAAACCCAAGTAAAAAACCTTCTTAGAAAGTAACTTTAAAATTGTGCATGCTGAATACCTGCTGACAGGAAATTTTAAATTCCCACAGGCACACAAGTGAGACCTAAGTGCTTGCTTGTCCATCCAATTAGTGGGAGGAGAAAAAAGCGTGAAAGAAAGTGTGCTACTTCAAGTTCTTCAACTGAACTTAACAACCCAGTCCAGTACTACAGTATTTGTAATCAGTCTATACAGTGAAAAGAATAAGTATTTTTTATTGAACACTTCTGAATAATGAATAAATTTAGGAAAAATTTAATCTGTTTTGCTGAGAAGAAAAGCAGGCTAAATTAATTGAATAAATTATTCATTGTAAATTATGGGCCCAAGTCTACTACTGTGTCTTCGTATATACACAGTAATTTTCTGGCATCTCTGCTGAGCTTTCTAACAAGGACACCAATTAGTAACAATGGCACTGGTGATTTTATTTTAGCTTTACTTGTCTGCATTTCCTGGTTTTGTCTGGTAGCAAAAGGGAGTCTTACTATAAGGACACAGATTTTTCCATCTCAAACCAAATAAGAAAATACTCCCTTCTGAAAAAGTAATAGCAAATGGACAACTCAAGGTCTGAGATTTAAAGTGTGATCCTTCAGTAAGTCTGAATCCATTTCAGCAAGTGCCCAGAATTTGGTATAAGTATTGGGAATTCCAGTGTTCACTGTTGTTTCTAATCTCTAGTTAGGAAACCAAAAATAGATAACTGACCCCAGCAACAGAGAGACCTTAAACTTAAGGTATGTGAAATAAATCTTATTTTATAGCAAATACTTATGCTTATGTAGTGATTTGGAAAAATACATGCTACATGTCTGACTTGAGCAAAACAAGGCAAAGTCAGTCAAAGAAAAATCTGTCTGGGACTCCACAAGAGACCCACTGGTATGGGGACTTGAGCTACTTCAGGGACAGAAAGTACAACACAAAGGATTCAGCCAAGCCCATGGGGGACTTTTTAATTAAATTCAAGTAGCTCAGAAGTTTGAGGCAACACTGAACTACAAAACTCTAGGGTGGAATAATATGATCTGATTTTATATGCCTACAATAAAGGTGTCTGCCAGAGACAGCTCACTGTGGCTGCTTTTACAGCACAGCTTTTAGTGCAGTTCCTCCTAATTCAAGTGCCTGCACAGGTTGAGGCGAGCTCCTTGGCCAGCCCCTTTCTCTCCATGGATTGCACAGTGAAGAAGGGTGGTCACTAGCTCAGGTGAAGTCAGCCACAACATAGATGTCTGGCTGACCACAGCCACTTGTGCCCCAGGATGAAATTGGAGAAGGATGAGGAACTGTTGTGTTAACAGCTGTGAACAAATGCTGACCAATAACATGAATTTGCTGTTCTTGGAAAACAGTGTTCCTGGTATTCAGGAAAACAATGATGAAATGTACAAAGAACGAACAAGATAGCTCAGTACCCACTGCCTTCCTCTAACCCCAAAATTTAGTAAAAACAACAAAACTGAGATGTTTTCTTACACTGGAGATTGTAAGACGGTGGACAGATTTCTTGCCATGTGATGCAAGGCTCTGAGATAGCCAAAGTCAATACAAACTGGAAGCATTGAAAATTGCAGATACTACTTAGTCACATAATGACTCCATCTAAAAATTACAGATGATCCAGGTAGTGTATGCATCATAAATATATCTCTACCATTGCTATTTTTCATAAACTCTCAATTCCTGGCTGTATATCCCTTTGCAGTCAGCTGGAATAGCATCTCTGGAAAACTCAGAATTTCTGAAGAACCATGAAGCTTTTTGTTAAGGGTTAAAGTAGCAACAAAGCACTATAAAATGAGAACAAAACTTCCTCATAAATGAAACAGCTGATTGTCAAAACAACAGCCTATGCTAGGAATATGTTTTAATTTGGCTTCTATTGCTTTGACTTTACTCAAGGTTGTATATGATGGTCTTGAAATCCCTCATTGACTGTCTCTTTAGAGGGAAAGGGGAACCTGAAGATGTGGCAGCAGTGCATATTCTGCTCACTCTCAGATAGAAGTGAGCATGAAGGTTTGCCTGAGTGAGGAATCACTAGGTGACACTGGTTTTGAGAGAAAACCCTAATGTCACACTGTTAAATAGAGTTGAGGACTTGGGTGTGTCACCACCTGGGCTTGGTATCATTCAGGGATTTTCTATCAATCCATACTGTCTATCAAGCCACTTCTGGGATTAATTGCTGTAGGTTTCTGCTTAGCCCTGGGGAATCACACTGGCAGAGAATTGTTTCAAGAGGAATAGCATGGAAAATTATCTTGAATTTCTTTACTATCCATTCTTTGCATGGATGAATGCACTCATTAGAGGTGTTGACCAGGAGGTGGGTGTGTGCACAATAAGGCATCCCAAAGACCTATGGAGATAGAAGATTGCTTTATTTTCTCTACTGCATAACCTGTGATTTCCTGAATCATTATTCAGCTTGGTTTCTGTGGCTGTGTAAAAATTAAAGAGAACCAGTACACCTCAGTAAAGGGTAAATTCCAGGCTGTCTTTGTTTCCTGCTTACACAGTCTCTTATTTCCTTACTAGATGCCCCCAGTGACAGCAGAGCTGACATTGTCACAGTTTACATCACATAGACAAGCTGTTATAAGCCAAAAGAAAGCTGATTCTTTCCTACATTTGAGCTGATTTTCAGTATAATTAATCCCTGTGGTCTAAACGGCATGGGACTGGATATTGTTCCTTCTTTTTAAATTTAGAACCTAGCCTTGCTGAAAAATCATAGTCTTATTTTAGTTTCCTTTAATTTGGCAGTCCAATAAATAGTGAAGATGGTATTCTGCATACAGCATGGCTCATCACTCATCTCTATAAATCTTGTTCTAAAGAATCATAAACATCACAGTTTTTACTGTATGAGAAGTAATAAATAATACAAAACCAGAGGATTATCATTCTGCAGATTATCTGGAGCAAAACAAACAATTTCAAACTCACTTTATCCACTTGTAATTATTATTTCAGGTTTTTAAATCTTACTCATCTCTTCACTCAGCTACCTCTCATATACTAAACTTATTGGAAAATAACTAAGAGGAACTAATGAAGCAATATTTATATTTCCTAATTATAATTACAAGAGAGGGAGAGAGCAGATAATTAAATGACAATGAAATCTGAGAAATACTTTAAGGACAATGAAGAGGGACAATGCTTACAAATCAATGAATAAGTGGAACCCTGCATTTACAAGTTTTTTCTACTTTTCTAATCACAAAAACATAGTTCTTTTTTCCACTGAAAGAGGAAAGTTGCAGGACCCTAATTCTAACAGACTTAGTGAGAAAATGCTTTTTTTGAAACATAAAACATTACTTTAATAATAGAATCATTAAGGTAGGAAAAGACCTCCAAGATCACAGAGTCCAAACTTTGACCAAAGACCACCATGCCAACAAAACCATGGCACTATGTGCCACATCCACTCAGTTCTTCAATACTTCCAGGGATGGGGGCTCCACCATTTCCCTGGGAAACCTGACCCAACATTTGACAACCCTGACCTGGTTGGAGACAAATTTGGGGGAAACGTCCTCCAACAGAAAGCAGGTTTCAGCAGCCCCTCCCCCACCAGGTTCGGAGAGTGAAAAAAACCTGTTTATTTAACAAGCAGGGTACACGCAGGCACCAAAAAGAATGAATAATACTAAATAATAAAACCTCTTGCTGTGGAGAAAACATGGTTAGATTCAGAGTCCTTTCCGTAGGTGTGACTCTGCTCTCTCCAGAGGTGTGGTGTGGCATGGGCCCCTCCAGGCCGCAGTGCCAGGCCTCCCACTGATGTACTGGTGCTGCTGAACAGTTCCAGAAGGAATAAGAAGATGCCACCATCCCAGGAAAACTCCTTGCTTCAGCTAATTAACGAGAAGCTAGCTAAAAAGAAAGAGCATGCCACTCTCCTCCTGCAGAGAGCCGACAGCTGGGCAGAGGTGCGAGCGAGTTACCCATGTTCTTGAACACAGCCACCCAGGGAATTCCACTGCCTTCCCTGCCTCCTCCCCTCAGGTCTGCCTTAAAGACACAGAAAGGTACAGGATTCATGTATGGGCATAGAGCAGGCAATAGGGCAGACATGATAAATACAGCATCATAAATTCCCCCCAAGACAAACCCTTACCGTGAAAAATTCTTCCTGATGTCCAACCTGAACCTTCCCCTGCACAGCTTGAACCTGTCTCTAATTATCTTAGGTGGTTCCTTCCAGCTTTGGATACTCAGTTGCTGGGGAGATTGCTCAGTGTTGGATCAGTTCAATGTCATGTTTGGTGCATGTGGCCCGGGGAAAGTGAGAAATACAGTCTGATCTGAGAGGATAAAGGCATCCACCCACTGAGAACCTGAAATAATTATACCCTGTTGTACTGAGGAAGGAAAAATTGAACTGATCTCCACAGGACACATTCAGCACCTTTGGCAAAAGTAAAGCATTTTGGTTCTCCTGCCTAAGTACCCTAAAACGGGTTTCTGTGGTCTGGCCAAGACATCTGAAAACACAAAGTTTCTAGCATGGTCCATCCAGAATCAGCAGTTCTTGACCTTTGAAAGTCTCCAAAGTTTCCACCTTTCCCTTGCTGCTGATTTGTAATTGGTCAGCCTCATTTGTGATATGTATGCAGAGATATTGCCCTTTGCCAACCTGTTGCATTTAAGGGTTCTCTCTTGAAAATAATTTGTGAGATTTTGTACCTGTCCACCAAAGCATTGGAAAACAAGAAACAGAGTTCGTAAAACATGATCTGATACTGCTGGAAACTGCACAGTACACTAGTCCTACCATCTCCTCCCCAGTGGCCTCATTCAGCATGACAGCTGCCCAGGTAGCTGCTGTGACTTCATTGCAACCATTTCTGCTCCAAATTATGGATGTATTGAAAACCTGAATCATGGAAGGTTTCACTGCTGCTACCAGTGTCCACACTCACTGTGTGAATGCCTACTGTAAAAAGGTAGCACATGAGATTCCCACAGCCCATGTCAACACAGGCAGATTTTTCAGTGCAGAGTCACCCAGAGGAGGGAACTCCTCCTATGGGGAACAATCCCACCCAGCCACGTTACCAGCAGTGTAGGTGTGTCTGAAAGTGACTCTAGCCAGGATATGCCTACACAAATGATCTTTTGCACTGCCTTAGTCAATGGCAGAAAGAAAATATTTGTTTCAGCAGAATTAAAATGAAGACAAAAATCTAACCTGATAATATAGACATGATGTTTAATTTTTTTTTCATTTATTTAGGCCTTTCTAGCCTATCTTAAAAATGTATCATTTTTTAAGAAAAATCATCTATATTCCCTTTCTTTCCTTGGCTTGTAGTACTTTCTGATCTCAGTATAAATGTGTCTATGGCTTTGGTCAGGACAAAAAGAACTACCAGAAAATAACATCAATACAACCACTGATTTAGTTGTGACTATTCCCATCAGAGTTTCAGGCAGCAGGCATCTGTTGGGGGAATTTCAGGGGCGGTACAGTGCCAAGCACACTGCTGACAGCATCATGACCGTGGTACTATTTTCTAAGATATAACACTAGCTTTGATTCAACTGCTACTTTTTGTTTGTTTGTTTGTTTTCCCAAACAGTTTGCAAAACCCTTTCCCTCTTTTGGAAAAAACAAACAAACAGACAAGCAGGTAATCAGATGTATAGGCAACCTAGACCAAATACTAGGCATGGTTGAGAAGCAGTACTTAAAGTAAAAACTTCAACATCCACGCTCACTTGTCTCATTCTTGTCTGTCTCAAAATCATTACACAAATGCTGAAAAAGAGAAATCACAAATATCCTATCTAGAAATAAGGGTAAAACAACAGACTGAGAAAGACATCCTAGTTTTCGCTGCTAAGGGACACCAACAGTTCTACTGAGCAGACAGACCTGTTCCTAAACATTGTGCTGGAAAACTTGAACATTTCCATTAATATATTCAGATTAATGAGAGACAAAAGAAAAGAAGATTTTCCAGTCAAGCAAAGACACAGCACTGATTATTAGAATTTTTCAGTTTCTGGTTGCTACATTTTAAATTGAGTACTTGCACTAGGACATGAAGTAGATTTTGTGGCTATTTCTGAAGTGTGTATGACAGCTTGCTATTCAGAAATTCTAGGTGTATGGGGGGATTTTTTCTTTTTAGAAAGACACATTAGAAAACTTCCTGAGGCCACAGAACAGGACATTTTTTTCTACAACCATATTATGGGCTCTAACTTCACTACCTGAATAACTGTTCTAGTTTCTGCTATTTATAAGCCTCGTTGTCCATTGCATTACTTTAGCACAAGTTGCCTTGACAAATGCAGAGTGGGAATTATTCTGGGAAGGTGTTAGCAGAACCATCCAAGTGTGGAAAATATATTAAATAAAGGTTTCATTGAAATAAATATAGGAGATTAAAAGCTACAAGAGTATGTACCGCACTGACAGGTTAATAGCTCAACGTTTAAAGGCAGAAAAACAAGAGTGGGCGAGAACAGCTGATGGGTTGCAAGATGCCATGCTTGAACATTTCTGTGCACTGGACTTGCATAATTCCTGTTTCCAGGCTGTACAAAGTGATGCATTGCCTTCTGAAAGTGAGAAAGTGATTACCTTTCACTTACAACACTGCCAGCCTAGGAACTCAAGTCTCTTGTCTCAGGCATATAATGTTTTGAGTCCTATAGCCTGCCAAGTTTACAGGTCTTAGCCATACCATCAACCCATACCCTGAATTTACTCTGCTTAATTTTGGTCCCCATCATTCCAGAAGCTTCCTACATCACTGTTTTTAAATGGGTCTATTCATTTGTCTCCCCAGTGTTGGCACTGGAGAAAAAAACCTCTAACTTGTTCTGTGTGCAGCTTTTGTGCCAATTTGTATCTTGACCTCCGCCTAAGAAATATAGAGAAGTCTGAACACCACTAAGGAACTGGAAATAAGTCTGAGTGTATTTCCTGAGATGTGTGAGGTTTGCTGATGCTCTTACGCAATTCTGGCAATAATTGACCTAAGTACAACCTATGTAAAAGGAACATGTAATAACACTAACATTTAAGCTAATTTTTTTCTTTTTTTCCCCCTCTTTTTAGGGGACATGGTTAATATTGTCATTCATAGCACTCAAAGTGGTCTGTAAGAGACTCAGGTCCAAACTCCTAATGTATTTGAGTTATGGTGTACAGGCAGAATTTTTTTTTTTTTTTTTTTT